>JAXCHB010000049.1:2857500-3457500 GCA_036926305.1 Uropetala carovei
TTAAATTGAATTATTTTTATCGTTATTATTTCTTGTTACTGGAAGAGGTTGTTACGAATGACAAATAATTAATTTTTAATGGCAAGAATACTTTATTTTTTACATTTTTTCAACTGATTTTTCATAAAATGTTACATGGGCTCAGGTTTAAATTGGATGTAAACATAGGATATTGGGAAATTCAGTAAGACAAAAATAATTGTCCTTAAATAGAATGTCTTTGATTTTGCATAGTTTCTCTTATTCTCAAAAATCTTTTTACGTTAAACCTTCTGATAATTGAGACAATGTATTTATCTTTTATGATGGAATTAAAGGAATGTTAAAATATGTAAGAGATAGCGTGGATGGTCAATCAGTTATTTAACGAACATATTTTTAGATATTTCTTTATTGCTTTACATCATGAAATACACACAGTTATAATATTCGATCATTAACAATTATTCTAACATTTCTTTTAAATAATAATGGTGCATATAATTTCACAAAAATAACTGAAAAACCTTCAGGGGATAAAATTAAGAACATTTAGCAACAGGGATGCAGCAGATGCTATGCAGCGGCGTCTCCAAATTGTGTTTGTCCTATCCCTAATCATCTTCGATGGCCAACAATATATATTTGTTTCTATTCAGTATAGGTAAATAAGTCGGATATAAGCGTCAGAAGCGAATACGAAAATCAGTAGTATTCGTGCAGGCCTCTTAGGTTCAGCATACTGTGGCGACCAATTATAAGGGGCGGCACTGGGCTCTCTTTTCTTCTTCCCCGCGGAGGGTTTTTCCGCAATCTTCCCGACCTTTCCACCCTCCAAACAACTTAACACCCTTCCCCATATCCTTTGTTTCCACATGTTGCCATAGATCCTGAAAGTTCAACGACTCCGGCCCCTGCTTGTGAAAAGAAACAAAGGGTGTGGGAGGGAAATTTTTGTCCCCTGTAGGTTCTCGAAACGATGGAAAGCGATTCTCTTTCCCCCTATCAAGATGAAACCGCTCGAACTGCTCAGATCACACACAAACGAAATTCTGTTCTCCTTACTAATCCATTCCTTTTCCGCGAAGGCCATCTTGGGATATTTGGCGGCTGGCTTCTCTATAATGCAGGTCTTCCACTACCCTCAACTTCAGAATATTAAATACAGTTATTTATGACCACATTAGGGATCTTTTTCCCTCCCTCTCCCCCCCAATCCATCGCTCACCCTCCTTTTCTCCGTATATCTCTTTCCTCCAACCTCTTTAATTCTATCCCTCCCTCTCTATCTCCCTCCTCACAACCCCTCCCTCTTTCTCCACATTTGTACAGTTGTTTCCCTAAGCAAATGAATCCATGCTATAAATGCAAGCAAAATCTAAGTCGCGTCATTTCGGGAAATCGCAAAAAATTCAATTCACCATGTCAGTAAAACAATTTTCCCTTCAAATACGCAATTTTATCATTAAAAACGAATTTGTCGACCGATTTGACGTGTATTACAAAATCCACGGCAAGAAAATGCTTTTTCATTCTTATATGCGTTCTTTAGTTCAAGTTCATAGTTAGTACAACGATTATAAGTAAATTGAAACTGCAGATCAAAATACCCTTCACCCATTACCATGCTATTCAAATAGAGAAAATAAACGTTTCTGGAATTGAACCCATGATGCTACTACAGACGTTAAACAACGTAAAATTTAAAACAAGCAGATGAGTAAATCCTAACAGCATGATTGAGATCGAAATCGCCGATTTATGACTTATTAGCATTTATGTATGCTTCACACAGCAAAAATAATTATGTTTTTTAAATCGTCAACAATGTAATACACCATGATAACGAAAAAATTTTGACGAACATCAGTTGATCAGTTCTAATGCTTCACATAAATAAACAAAAAGTTTTTCATATAACAAATTTAAATGGAAAATAGTTGTTTTTAAAATTTCTCGTCTCCACAACCGCGCTAGCACATGTCAAGTAACGGCTGTGGTTCAACACTTTTTTGTAGGGGGTCCCCCAAAAGGTATCACGGCACCCTTATTTACAACACAAACTTACATTTATTGGTCTTAAGCAGATCTCTTTATAATATCTGGCATCATATGTACTTTATTACCAAATAATCATCATAGGAAAGGTACATCGTGTGAGACCTAATTGTTCACACAGGACCTTTTAAAATATGGTGAAGAAAATTCGAAAGTGGATGCTGTACTCTTAGTAAAGCTGTTGACTCCATTCCTCATTACAATCTTATTTGAGAATTGAAATGTTACGGAATTATCAAGGCCATCATAAGAAGGATCAGATCGTTTCTCCATGATTAAGAACAGGTGGTAGTCATTGATGGACATCGTTCAGATCCTCTGAATTTCACCTCCTGCGTTCCCCATGTGTCTTAGGCCCATTCAGGGGGTAACCAAGAGTCCATCTGTAATTAAAAAAGAAAGTGATAATTTTACTTACTGTTTATATAACAAATTTTATTGCATTACCTCATTAATGCGTGTTTGATATGGACCACATATATCATCGACCAGTGCTTAATTTCTGGGGGAATGCAAGAGAACTGCGTTCCCTCACTTATTTGGGAGAAAGTTTCTAAAATGTTATGAATAAAAAAATGTTCAAGTTACAAGAATTTAAAGGCTGATGAATTTCTGTACATTTCAACCTCCCTCTTGCAGGACATCTGATTTGTACAAGATTGTTTTTTACTTTCTCCATACGTAGTAATGGGAAAGTATTGTATTCATGAAAAAAATCGACTTCGAGATTTCAACGGAAATACATGTTTTGAGGTCCCTAGAACACGTTTAGACTATTTTCGGAATGATGCCTGTGTGTGTATGTTATTGTGGGCGCTCTAACTCAAAAAGTACGTGCCATATCGTTACCAAATTTCATATATAACACTTTAACACGAGCACAAAGAACTGATTAGTTTTTGGACAATAACGGGTAACCGGAAGTCGAGGTTTATTCGAAACCCGATTCGGTTTTTGCGAAATTTCTTCCTTAAAACATCATTATTGTATATACAATTCTATACAAAAGTTATAGAGAATGTAATTTCCTACAGTTTTCATTTGAAACAATTTTCTACAGGAGTTATTGTTTAGGAGTTATCTATAAATAACCGGTTTTTCGGTTTCCGTTAAATATCTTCTTAAAAACATCGTTATTGGTAATCTTCGTACGGACCAAAGTTGTAGAGAATAATATTTCTTCCAAGTTTTGTTTGAAACTAATTTTCGTAGAACCATCCATTTCGGATATATTTCGCTTTATCTTAATACCAGTATACAGCGCCAACATCACATAGCGGTGAATTCTGTAAACATTCAAAATATACGTAATTTACGGCAACAAGGACGTGTCTTCTTTTACGATACGAAATAATAATTTTGCCTGGTAATATTATTCATAATAATTTAAATATCTATACCCCAAATTTGGAGAAAGTCATGTGTTGGCCACATCAGATTTTTTTATTTTACACTTTCCAAGTTACTTGATATTTATTAAAGACCATATATCTCATTATGTATTCAGTTTTGTTCTGAGTGGTTAGGCTAGGTAAGGTTAGGCATTCCCTTTTTTATTTGGCTACAAATTAAGCACTGTTATCAACTAACTTTATTGAAAAATATATTACAGTGAAAAGGATAAAATTTCTTTATCCTATTATGGTTGTAAATTTTGCTAATGTTTGAGTTTTTATCTAAAATAGTACACAAGGCTATGATGAAAAGAAAATTAAGAGATTTGAACAACACATATAGAGAACACAACAGCGCTGGAGTATTACACTTCATGGAGTAATAGTCGCAGATCTTTTACTAATTAAATGATCGAGAGACTATGCTGTTAAGAAAGTGCAGAAAGCATCAAATAATTTTTTTTAAGAAATAAACATTTTGTCCATAAAACAGGCAATATATTTATCTTCTTGATGTTAGGGTATTTTGATAATAATTCTAATTCATTTCACAGTAAATAAATTTAAATACATTCTTTTTTAATACTATTGGTATTAAATTATTTTTATTTTGAATTTAAAATTATTTTTAACTAACGTACAATCTCTAGAAACATACTGTAAAATGACAAAATAATTTAGAAGTAGTTGTTTGCCTTCTATAAACAGCCTTTAGTCTAAAAAATAAACAACTGAATGAGAGATCTGACTAGAATATTTGTACATATAGGTAAATAAGAGACAGAACTGATGACTGCCATTTAAAACATTAAAAACAATAATAAAAATAATTTTTTAAGTTGAACATCGTAAATTGAATTATACTTATAAATAATGGTCAAACAGATGAAAAATAATCATAACAAAAGATACAATTATATAAATAGTAATAGATTCAGGCAGGGCCACAGCCAGGGAGCTTGCAAGGATGCATATGCACCCCCCTACTGGTCCTAAGTTTAATTCTAGTATGTACGTTAAATCAATGGTGAACAAACCTCATGAAAGTTGGTGAAACGTAAACTGCAAGGCTTTAGACTATAACATTTTTACCTGTTCGTATCTGCAGTTTTTAGTTTATTCCAGTAATATCTACACATGCTGAAGACCTGACTAATACTTTAATAACAACTTTGAATGCTATTGGCTTGAATATGAATTATTTAAGAGAACAAGTATATGATGGCACTGCAGTGATGTCTGGCAAATTCAACGGCGTATAAGCCAAAATATCAGAAAAATACCAGAAGGCTTTGTAAAATATTTTCGTGTATGAATATGAATATCATTTTCTATTGCATCCCACATTTAAAATTCCTGGCTCCGCCCCTAGTTTCTGAAGAATTTTTCTACATCTTTCTGCTGCGAAACTAGGGATTTACTTTATGATCAGTCTATGAAAATCGAAAATGATGGAGTGGATTTTTGTTCAATTTTGCATTAATTTCTGTTCAGATGATTGTAAGCAACTTTAATATTCAAATCAAAAGTATGCTGCTATACTTCCCATATTTACATAAGGGAGACTTAGTTAAAAGCTAAATTACTCTGGGATTTGAACTCACACCACTTACAACCATAACAACAAATTAGGTAGGTGTTGTTCACTATCCTGAGAGTCTTACACCCAACTTATTTCTTCAGAATCTTGCCTACAGACTGATAAATGGAAGCTTAAACAATTTTTTCCATAAAAAGGAATAAAACATCTGAAAAAGTTTTTGGTACAAGAAAAACATTTAGTCATTAAATTCCTTAAAGACAGATTTTTTTCACCCCATCACATTCACTGCAATTAATTACCTTGCATTAAAAAACTCAGTTAAGAATTTTTAAAACAAAACTTCTTATAAACCAGATGGTTGTAGTTTCTCTGAATGGTGGTTCGAATTGCTACAATCTAAATTTTTGGAAAAATAGTGAAATATTCATTCTTTCATTAAACAGTAACCTTCCAATAAAAACGAGAAGACAAAGTATATAAAATACAAGGCAAAAAAATATTTATAATGAAAAAATTATATTGAATATGCTTTTTTCCTAGAATATTAAAAAAAGTATGCAGTGTGTTAAGTTAAACTATTTAATTTAATAAAAGTAAATGACATTCTGTGAGATAAGAAGATAATAAACTGAATTAACACAAAATCAGTAACCTTGAGTGCATTTGTCAATATGTAGCAAATATTATCACTAGCTATAATAAAAATTGCGGGTGTAAAGGAGGAAATATTTCAGTTGGGCTAGTTTTCCCAATTACCCCTTTCCATTTTTTCAGACAGGAACTAAGAACTTCGAAAAGAGAAGGTGGCTTGGAATAAGCGGCTTCGGCCCTGACACTCCTGTTATCCATATTTTGACTGTCCTAGCCCTCTTTAGACCCCTGTCTTTTGGGGTGCCCCTGACCTGCATAATCCCCATCTTTTGGCTGCCCTAATCCTGCGACCAGACCACCATTGTACCTACCATGCACACTTCGCACACCCAGTTGAGGCAGCCATGAGGTTGGTCAAGGTATCTTGCTGTAAACACACACTAAATACTACTTAGTTGCCAGTAAAAATAATTAGGAAGCCCTAAAAAATGTCTCACATAGATGAGGACAAGGCATGTATTCTTTTCGCTCGAATATTATCTATTTCTTACTTTGCAGGAAGGGTGATGTTACAACTACAGACTCCTCTGATAGGTCTCCATTATTTTGAAAAGATCCTTAGCCAATATCCAACTATGAAGATGTATTAGATAATGAACAAAACCTCCAAGATGAAATGGATAATTATATAGTGAGCTTAGGCAGGACTGCAAAAAGAAATCTCATCTATTATCATTATATAATTTGTCGATTGATGTCTGAAGCCAAATAGCAAACAGAAGCATGGTGAAAGAATAAATAAACAAGTCACTAGCAACACTGAATAACAAATAGGTAAAACAAAACAGCATATCAAAGTGGGCACATGTAACAGATTACATGATTGTTATTGGTTCAGTCAAAGTATTTAAGGGTGCGATTTGGAAAAGAGTATTCAAGATACACACAGGTATAATAAAACATATTTTATTTCTAATAATTATAATAGTAATGCCGGTAAGCACGGTATCAAAATTCTTTTGTTTTCATTTAAAATTTAAATTTTAGATACTTTCGATATTTAAAACTTTTGAGGAGAGATGGATAATACTGGATCTTCTATGTCAATGGGAAAAACACGTCGTAACTTAACTCTAGAAAACAGGAAAATGGTTCAAACGGAAGCACAGAGAAAGCGACGTGAAAATTTAACACTAGAGCAGAGGCAACATGAAAGAGGTAAAAATTGAAGAGCGCATAGAGTAATTAACATGACCTTTGAAGAAATGTAAGAAAGTAATAATGTTAACACAAAACGCAGATTAACAACAAAACATTCTGACATACTAGACAATATAGTTTATAAAGGAATACTTGAAAATTAATAAAGAAAATTCATGATTTTTTAAATGGCTTTTGATTTAAAGTTACGTAGTAACGTGTATTTGACTAGTTTTAATAATTTCCCAATGGTCAATCAGAAGGTATGCCATATCTTGTTGTTTGTTGATGCTGGGCATAATTATGGTATTGAAGCTATATTATATTTATTAAAGCATAAAAATATATAACATGAGAGTGGGTAAGTGTTTCTGTGGAAATTAATTATAAAGTAACCAAGTACAGTCTCAATAAGACAAAAATAATAATTATGGTGTTCCACAATGGCAGAAAATGAAAATAAATTTGACAAACCGAGCAAGATGTGATCGGGTTCAGCTTTGCCTACTCAACAAATGGATAGCTACAGTCTCACCTAATCAAAACTGCCTATGTTCTTACAGGTAAACCAAGCTTCCAACTGGGAGAAGCATAAAAACAATTTCCTGTACATATATATACACTTATAGATGACAAAGTGCCCAGTAAACAGAAGGTAGCTTTGCTTTAAGATTTAATGAGCAAGGATGGTATGACATGTTTAAATTGTTTGAGCTTTCAGCTTGGGATAAAGCAGATTTAGATACTGTTATTCCCAAGTTTTATGGATATTTCATCTCTAATACAAATATCACAAATGAATTGTACAAGTCCAATAGACCTCATCAATTAATAGAAAAACCATTTTTCTCATCAAAGCATAAAATTTAACAAAAAAACTAAATTGCCAGTAAAAAAAATTTTCCTTAGGAAAACTCCATTTGAAAGAAATTAATTTGCCAAAGGGAAAATTAAATTTCCCCCCAGAAAATTACTTATCTCTGGAAAATTAAGTATATGTATGTACCTTAAACTTTGCCTTAAAAATTAGTTTTTGTATATAACAATTTATTTACCTTGGTGAAAATTGTTTGTTCAAATAAATTTGCATACATGATAATATATTTTATCAGGAAGATTGCCTGTGAAAAAATTTGTTATCAAAGAATAAGCAAAAGAAAAATTGTCATAGGAAAATAAACGTGAATACAAAAAACAACTTTGTTAATAAAAGTTAACTAGACAGAAAAATGTAATTTTCAAGGCAAAATTGATATGCCTGTAGAAAAAATACCCACGAAATATACTCTGATGAAATTGTTTTAAACAAAGATTAATTCAGATTAGCTAAGAAAAAATGAACTTGCCTCTCCTCCATACCCCTCCTGTTAATTCCCCGCCCCCACTCTTCCACTGTGCTTCCCCTCCTCTTCCCTTCTACCACTCCGCTTCCCCTCACATCCCTCTTCTCCCTTTCTTTTCCCTTCCACTTCCCTCCCCTCCTACAATCTCAACTTGTAAGAATTGGCCAACAATAAATATACAGTAGATCCTAATTATCTGAGGTCCAAGGGACCTAACCAACTTCTGATAATCAAAATCTTAGATAACACAGAATGTTGATCATATCGGGAAAATACATGACGACTTTCGTACAATATTTTACCAATATCTGTGTTTGTTATGCAGACCTATATACTGTATTTGACAATATATAGCTTTGTTGCACTATGTGTTGAAATAATTTAAGTACAAACAGTTTACTGTGAAACAAATTGCATTTATTATCAAAATACCCCAATCGTTAAGTTCAGTGTATATTTGATACAATTGAATCAAATATTATGGTTTACAACTGCAAATTTTCAAAATGATAGGTAGCTTGCTACATTTTTCTCATGCACCTCAGATAATTGAGACTACTGTATATTATTTTATTAAAGCCATCTTAATTTACTTTTATAAATAAACCACATCTAAAAAATACTTTTTGCCAGGGCCGCACCTAGGTCGTTTCGCGCCCGGGTGCAAGATATCTCTGTGACGCCCCCCCTACTAGCGAAATTTCATGGTATGATCAAATACGACTTTCTTTATCGATAGAGGGTGGAGAGTAGAGTCGATGTATCCCATAATGAATTGATTGAAAACATTAGTTGCATAATTATTAATATAAACATATCATTTTATATCTGACTGAAGGAAAATTATAAAACTCGCCGCACATATGATTATAATTCAATACTCTGTCCCGTTACCTTAATTATCATTAAAAAATTGCTATATTTTTGTCCATTTACAAGCCAAATTAGATTCGATATTTATTTTGACAATAAGAAAACAAGACCTCAATTACTTATTCATTCCTACGTCAAAGTTCGGACTTCATATTTTCATTTTAAGATAGGTATTTTAAAATCCAGTGAAGAAGTAGATGTTAATAAATTCTCTCATTATTTGGAGAAATTGTTTCAGTATTTGAATTTGGTACTATTGAGAAATGAATATAAATGTTAATGTAGATGGGAGATCCTTAAGGAATAAGGAAGGCTAGTTTTCCGAAAAGCTATACCAGACCCATTTAAAACAGATTTGGGATTTCCAAGACTCAGTAAGTGGGAGAGAAAGGGTAGGCACCTGGTATTCTTCCAGCAAAAGGATTTGTGGTAAAGGTCCATGGTACTTTAGGAAAGGATTGCCGCCTCAGCTGGAGCTCTTCCTTAGGGTCTGGATAGGGATTAGCAGAGTAGCGCCCCCACCTCTTGACGACTCCTATGGTGAACCCATTTTCAGTCTGCACTGGTATGTGTTCTAGCGACCTTGGGTCATGCGACCGCGTATCGCAAGGGATCCGAAAATTTTGCTTGGAAGATTTTGTGTCATTTCAATATCTTCAACTTTCCCTTTTCACTCAGACATACTGTCCTTTCAAAAAGTCTAGATACCCGAGTTTAAAGAGGTATATCTCGAATACGGTAAAAGCGATTTTGATGCGGTAAAAATTAGCGGGTAGGGAATTTATTTCTACGTTAATTAATATACATTTCAAATTTTTAAATTGCATTAAAATATTTTATATTGCGCGTTATTTTAATAAACACGTTTTTTAGGCATGCAAACCCGATAAGACTATTTTGAATGCTTACAGTTCCGAAACCCTACAATGAATCAAATTGAAACTGTAACAGTACTTAGCTAGATATATTTATAAGTATGTGGAAGCGTTATTTTATATCATTATTATTAATACCCGATTTTGTCAAATTTCTGAAATTCGGCTATCATCGCCATTTTTTGATTGTTTTCGAAGTATGAAGTACCGTTGTCAGCGGATAGATGCATATAATATATACATGCAAAAATAAAATAAGAAATTAACCACGGAAAAAGATATAGATTTTTATTTAATATTCATTTTGCGCGTGCCGGAGGGAATGAAGTTGTCTCTATGGCAAACAGAGGGAGAAAGGGTTTCCGAGCGCGCGCTGTTGCCACGTCTAGCTCTATGTTGGTGAAAGCAAATTTCTTGGAAGTAATTATTGCAAGTAAAAATAGGCCCAAACATCTTCGTGTGAGCAGTGGTTTTATGTTGCTCTTACTATTTTTCACTGAGGCATTACGGACGTTACACGGGTATTGAAAATGTGTCCCAGAACGCGATTTTCCGATCGGGAGATTCGCATGATTTTGAGTGGGATATGTTTTTTCCAATCGGAGGCAGATAAAAGCGGTAATAAACGTTATCCAGTATATAAGTTTGTGTCGAAGTGTCTTGGAATAAGTTTGATATCTGTGAAAAGAATTGGTGCAAATCACAGGAAAAGTGAAAAAGAAAATTCTTTTGGTGATTCTCCACCGCCTAAAAAAAGGTGGAGTTTAACAGGACGTCCGAGGCTTTTTATTGACCAATTTACTGTTGGTGTGATTCGGAGAGCCGTTCATGATTTTTATTTGAAGAAAATGTTTCCTACTCTCCATAATGTCAAACAAAAATTGCAAGACTCCATGCCAGATTTTCCGGAGATGTCCATTGGTACATTCAGATCGATTATAAGGAGTTTTGGTTTTCGTTACAAAAAATAAACAAGAAGCCGGTTTTAATGGAATCCCACACGGTAGCGGCAAGTCGACACAATTTCCTGCGAAGAATTAGATTCTTACGGAGTGGTGGTTATAAAATACTAGTATAATGCCCGTTGAAATATCAACGGAAGAATTATAGATATATAGATTATTATTATTTTCATTTAAAATAATTAATATCACACTTTCACATATGAAATATTTCGCCATATACAACATTTCTAGTGAATATTCTTGTGTTGACGGGATATCTTTAGTTAACCTTACCTCCCTCCCTCTCTCCCCCTCCGTTACAATCCCTCTCCCTCCCTATCTCGTATTAAAAACATTCAAAGCACGCTTACACCCATAAGGATTGATTTAACAATAGGATTTTGAGATCTAACAATTTAATTGGTCACCATGGCAACATTCCGTTAAAATGGCAAGATTTCCATAAATATGTAAATTAAACGTTTAACATGGGATAATTCGAACTGTGGACGAAAAACGACGAACAGAATAAGAAACTTTATAATTTATTCTTTAAAATGGTTCAATTCCGAAGGTCGTAGGTTAATTCCTTCTAATTTTAATTTCCAAATGAATAAAAGCCTGCACGTCGAAAAATATTCTCCCTCGAAAAATTTCTCCTTCGAAAAATAAAATTGTCCCTCGGAAAATAAATTCTCCCTCGGAAACCAAATTCTCCCTAGGAAAAAAAATTCTCCCGCGGAAAAAAATTCGCCTTCGGAAAAAATAATTCGCCCTCGGAAACAAAATTCTCCCTAGGAAAAAAAATTCGTACTCGGAAAAAAAATTCGCCCTCGGAAAAAATAATTCGCCTTCGGAAAAATAATTAATTAATAAATATCAATTTCAAATGATGAAACTGAAAAATCCATCTGTTCAAAAATTAACCTTTTCTTTCTCAATGAGTTGCTTGCAGAAAATTTCCAGATTCGACCCTCAACTATCACGCGAAATACAATGCTAAGTTCCCTGCAAAGTACACAAAATAAAATTAAATACGCATTACCAAGATACAAAAATCCATGTCGGATCAAACGCAAGTAGAAAGCTGAAAGGCTGAATTTGCCTTCATTGACACCAGTCAGCAATGGTAAAAAAAAACATTCCAGAAAGCTGTGTTTATAATCCATACTGATAAATTACAAAAATAGGAAAATCATAAACCACAAACCGACTTCCAGGGAATGAGAGTCGAGCGAGCTTCGGCACGAAGAGTAAGAGGAGAGCATTCGAAATGGGCTCCAATCTATGAATTGGAACGCTGCCACATCATACACAACCGCTATGCGATGCCTTCCGATGCTTTCTTGTGATAACCTCACTTCCCTCCCCTGCTTTGGCAGAGCTCATGTTAGACCAACTAATATCTACTATAGGCAATATGAGCAGTGTTTCGAATTGCAATATTTAGTTAATATGAGCCGATAATTTATAAATATTCAATACAGCGATGCGATTTTAAATATATATTCCATATATTTGAATGTTGCTGACTTCTATTTCCCGTGATAAAAATTACGATAGCAATGGGCAATTCCGATTATCGAAAAAAGGACACAAATATCACAAATTCCTAATACATTTCTGGAGACGCCTAAGATGAAAACCGGAGATTATGTCGCCAAGAAATACGTACGCCCTATTAAAACACGTACCTGAAAGCTTGTATCAGGTACTGGAGTAATAACACTAAAGTTAAACGGAAACGAATTTCACCTATCGTATATTTGCATTCAAAGTGAAAATTTCTTTAAAGTCTTACTTCTAGTTCATAAGTAATGAAAAAAAATGATACGATATCACTGTTAGCCACCGTCCACGTACCTTAAATAGTGATTCGCATTCATTATGTTCAACTTTCACGATGATCCCTATGAAATGTTTTTCCTCCACCAAAACCGCAGTCCATTGTCAAAATCGTGAAAATTAAATCAACTCCAATCATATTTCTGCAGCGTGCGTGGAATTTTATCTCAAAACAATCTATAGATTTCTATGTAATTCTTCTGGCATGCCCTTTTACAAAAGCAATAATACGTATTTGAAAAATAATCAAAATTCTTGTTATTTCCTTATACAAAAGTACTAATACATATTTGAAAATAATTAAAATGCTTCGGTTATGTCCTTTTACAATCCGAAAAAATAATATATATTGTTCTGGTATGTCCTTTTATAAAAGCAGTGACACATTTTAAAAATTATCAACATTCTTCTGCCGCTTATTTAACACCCGAGAGTTGCGTGAAAACACGCTCTCGAGAATAAAAATCCACATTATGTATTCTTTTGACAATAATGAAAAGGGTTTTTAGGGAGCAGAGCTAAATATATTATGGAATATGAGCATGAAAAATAAAACTTTTTTTCACCTATAAAAATAAAGGGAACATAAGTGTATTAATTTTTACAACAATATGCTGTGAATGCACAAAATGAGGTTATTGTTAAAAATTTTCAGACTTGCAAGCACACATTGACTTTATTTAACAATAAAGAAAAAAGTAATTTATTTAAAGAAACTGCAGATTCTGTTTCAACATTTTTCCCGTTTTATGTATACAGTACTTTAAATATTTAAAACTGAAATAACATTAAATAAAATAACCTAACTAAACACTAATCACTAATTTACTTTGAGCAAGAAGATTACAAAATGACCAGTAAAACAGTATACCTAGAGTAATCTGCAGATGCATGATTTTGTCTTTTTGAATGGTATAAAGCAGAAATACAGGTGACTCCTGCTTAATGCGGAGGATGCATTCCTGACAACTTCGCATTAAGCGAAAATCCAAGTTCACCAGGGGTACTACAACCATTAGGCACCTAAAGGGAAATAATTTTTCAAATGATATATTTTGGCCCACATTCAATGGAAACACATTATCACAGGATTTTATAGTCATTTATAAAAGAAACGATAAAATTATATATAATAAACAATATGATAAAAAATCTTAATGTATAATAAAAACAAATAATCTAAAAATCTTCCCTGGGACACTTACGGGGATCTATGGGCCTCTGCATTAGAGTAAGAGTCCAGAGGGTCGACTGCTTGGCTTTATTTCTCGCTTATTATGCAAAATTTGTCGGTAACATTCAAGTATTGCATCACAGCCCCTCTTTACTGCACTAACTTGTGTGATGTCATTGTCGTGCTCTTCCAACAAAGCCATGCACTGATTGTGTAGTGAAAGTGCCTCTTCAATGACTTTGCTAGTCGCAGGAGTAGACTCAGGCTCTTGCATTTCCATGATAGCCACATGACAGTCCAGCTCCTGCAGCTAATTGATGGTAAATTGGTAAGGGATTTGCCATAAGAGGTTAGCAACTCATCTATGTCATCCATGCTGACTCCCTAGATCCCTGCTACGGTGGCGCTGTGGTTGATGCCTTGTATGGCATTGGATAGCTCCTCTTCAAAGTCAGGGGAGTTATGTATAATTTTTGGGTATAGTCACCATCAAACACCCTTCATACAAGACTGGGAAACTTCATCCCATCCATGTTACGGATGGCCTTCGTTATGTGAAAAAATTTCCACCAGTCCTGCATGCTTTGTCTGTCCTGTCCATCAGTCTCTTCGATGAGTTGCTTAAAGGTCTTCCCTAGGTAATTACACCCTGATCTATGGGCTACAAGGCAGACGTGGTGTTTGGCTGAAGAAATACCACTTCAACGGGGAAGTCTGTGCACAGTCTCCAGATGGAAAGGGTGACTTGGTGTGTTGTCCAACACCAGCAGAGCCCGGGGTTCAACACAAATGCCCTCACAATATTTTTTCTACAGCTGGACAAAAATAAAATCTGAACCACACTGTGAATACGTCTTGAGTCACCCAGGACCTGCGGTTTCTATGCCACACAATGGGTAGATCAGCCCTACTGTACCCATGCATAGCACAAGTCCCCAAAAGTGTTGCCGCCCAGGAGGAGAGTTAGCCGATCCTTAGCGACTTTGAATCCAGAGGCACTTTTCTCTTCTCTAGAAATAAATGTAGGGGATGGCATTTGTTTCTAGTAAAGCCCCATTTCATCCACATTAAAAATTAAATTTGCTGGAAAATACCTCCTTTTCACGGAACTCTCTGGGATAATTTTCTGCTGCCTTTATGTCTGCACTAGCTGATTCATCAATTGTTCTAAGGTTGTGCAAATTAGATCGCCTTCTGAAGTGATCACACTACCCTACTAGCATTAAAAATATCCTCAGATGATCCACCACCATGCTGGGCTACGACCTCACTGTGCATAAAATATTATGCTGAAATCACACTATGCAAACAATATTTTTAAATAAAAATTTTTTGCTTTTTAATGTTTTGATAATTTGAAAAAAAACAGCGGTATAATGAATCTGCGTTTGCCGGGGACATGTTAAGTAGGAGTCACCTGTATAAAGAATATAATTGACACCATATTAAAACCTTTGTGTAGCCTTTAAAACCATGATTGAAGAATTCATTAACAAATGGAAATATAAAATTTTATTTATACAGCCTTTCCTTAAAAAAATATGCTCATTTTTTCAACTTTGCAAAAAGACAGACATTTTCAGGAGATACTTCTGATTTAACATAATAACTAAGGGTACAACTGTACCCATTTACTTCTAAATATGTTTTTCTTCCATAATCCAAAAGTAGTTTGCACATTCTTCCAAAATTGGCTCTTTCTTTAGCACTGAGGTTTAACTTTTTCTTCCTGTAAAGCAAAAAAGTTTATAAAAAATAACAAACTTTGAGAACTTCAAACAAAAGTTGGTGATAAAGGATCACTGTTCTTTTTTTCATTTTCTTTAGTTATGCTTATTAAGGAAATTCACAAATCATTACCTCTCTGTAGTCAAATCCTTATCCAATTCCATATCAAATTCTTCAATAACTTTCTCTGCTTGCTTTTTTTGTCCATCTCCCGATGTTGCCCAGCTTGCAATTCCACACATCACACTGAATTCTGATGGCTTAAATCCATTTTCCTTATAAATAAAGTATTAAAAATGTTTTATGAAGCAATAAAGATTAATGGGTTAGTAGCATTGTTCAAAAATCCAATATTTACCATGAAAGTATAACAACCAATAAATGAAATCATTAAAAAAATAAACTGAGATTATTATTATATAATTATTTTTTTAACACTAAGAATTGGTCCAATAGTTTGCCTGAGACAAAGCAGAAAATTATCTGTGCTGCCAATAATATGAATCATTTGATTTGGATACACCATACAAAATACACTTAAAACTTACAATTAGGAAATCCTTGCCAGTGTAGCTTGTCCACTCACATCTATGATGACAACAAACAGCAACCACAATTCCAGCAATAACTATTTTTTCTGATTCTTGGGTCCCATTGATTGCGCACCTAAGAGCCAAATCTGAGGAAAAAGTGTATCACTTCAATAAAGTTTTACTTGTCAACTAATACATTCTACAAAAATATCATATATGAAACCAGGCCAACCTAAAACAGAATTAAACAATTACAGGCAGTCCCCGGTTATCTGACACAATGCGTTCCTCAATTAAGCATCGGATAACGTAACCCTTTTTCCCATACAATGTTAATAATTGTGGTTAGGTTCCCAGGCAAGGACCAGATGCCCTACTTTCAGCAAAATAACTCAGAAAAATACAGCACACAGAAATCACACCCAAATCCCAAAAATAGGGTCACAACAAGTATTGCACTAATTAAAATGGCATAGGAAAAGGAACTGACTGGCGAGCTGCGCTGCACAGCGCTACAGCGAACATACAAAGTACCGTATTGGCATGAATATAAGGTGACACCGAATATAGGGCTACCCCTGTTATTGAGAACTCAAATATAAGAATTTACAAAATAACTGAAAAAGGTAGTGTTTTTATGTCACTGAGAGACATATTCACTGAGTGTCATTTCTACAATACCGTACCAATTAGACACAATGTGTCAAGTATTTATAGTAGGATGTAGGATGTCAACTACAGTATAGAACCTTTTATCTGGATACCAGTTATCCAGAAATCCAGTTAACCGGCTATTTTAAAAATATAATGCATTTTTCCAAAATTTGCTAGAAGAAAGAAATTTAAATTTAAATCTTCGCAAGTAATTTGGGTGCACGCCAGTGAACAAGTCAACACATAATCTGAATAAGAACAAGGAATTTATATTGGAAAGTACCGGATTACATAAGCCAGCTAGGAAAATCGCAGTGTATGGTGCAAAGTGTGCGTGCGGGACCTCTTACGCGTCAAACATTTTTAATAGTAAATTTTAATAAATAAAGCAGATATTTTTTCAGATTTTCTTTAAAAATGCATGTACTTTATAAGTACGACAAATATTTTTAGAGAGCGTGAGGGCCCCTTAAGTGTAGGGCCCGGTGCAGTTGCACTGTTCGCACCGCCATCAAGCCTGCCCTGCTGATTACTGTAGTATTATTATTATTGTACAGTACAGGCAGTGACGAGCTGGAATAAAATTAAGAATCAGCTCTCTAAAAAAGAAAAAAAAGTATTAAGGAAATTTGGATAAGGATGGCAAGGTAGGCCTACACACCAGGGGCACCAGATATCTCTAGGTTAGTAATACCATTACGCTAGCTTAACAAGTATCCACTTCGTAATGTATTCCATTTTATACACTGTGGGTAATTGACTGTCAGATAGGACAAAATGTACTTGAAAGGACAATCAATAAATTTTCATATTTTCTTAAAATTTAGCAACCGGCTCGTAAATTTCGAGAAAAATTAACAACCGGCTCGCGCGAGCTGGCTTCAGTACAGATATGTATTATAATAGTTCTCGAAATAGAAAGTATTATGAAAAAGAACGCACGTTCTGGTAGTGGAACTGAAAGCAGTGAATGCGAAATAACTGATAGAACATTTACAATAGAGTTAAATTTTGATTTATTCCTTATGTACTATGTACGATGAAGAAAAGTAAAGAAAAATTTTTTACATTATTTCTATTAAATGAAGTTAACAAAACAGTATTACTAAATGTTTGACGAGACGGAATGATATTATCGACACATGCGACGGACCAGAACTCTGTTCCGGTGAGTTCTAGCTCTTTTCAAGCATTGTTTATGAATATATTCCAGATAAATGGCTATCCCCATATCCCTAGCTTGCCGGATAAAAGGTTCTATACTGTATGTTGCTACAATGTTTTATTCTTTAGTACCGAATTGGTAAAAATGTATTCGTTTTCAAAAATTTGTAGTGCTTCCTGAGTTATGTTAGAACAGGTTTGCATATATGTATGTGTGTATATATGTGAGCTAGAAGAGTTTCACCATCACTCATGGTTATAATAGTTGTTTTGTTTAGTCAGCGAGTATAAGGCGAGTATGGATTATTCGGCTTATGTTTTAAGGAAAAATCCTCACTTTACATTCAGGCCAATAGGTTAAATCATTGGTGTGACATCACATCGAAAAAAATCGTTGGATATCTGGGTTTGATGGCTTATAAATGAGTCAATGGTATTAATTACGAAGCATCGGATATGCAAAATGTTGGAAAGCGAACCGTTGGAAAGCGAACCATCGGATAGCAAAGACTGCTTGTATTTGAAAGCTTTACGACTGAAATCAATTTTAATTGTTATAATTCATCATATCACTCACAGTAATAATTATGATAAGCCAACTTTTAATTGGAGACATTCCAGCACTGAATATTTCTGCCAACAAATTTTCTTAAGGGCAGATGTTTTAGCCAAAAAATTCTCTTTAAGCAGATGTTCCAGCAAGGAAATTTTGCTATTTTATACCTTAATTATAAGTTTCCAAGATGTATTTATTGTAAATACCATTATTAATTACCTTATTATGGCTTATTTTCCAAGAAAATACATCAGAAAGTATTATGTCATGCTGATAAAGTCATTGCAAAAGAACTATTTAGTCAACAATGATCGATAAAAAGGTTAAGGTCTAAAAACAAATGACTCATGCTTAATAATAAATAATTTTAAATGTAACAACATGTACTATTTTAGGTTAATTTTCATACATAAACAGTTCATATGTAATTATTTATTTTAGAAAACAGACAGCTCTTCTATTGGGCAAAACGTCTGTGACTGAAATGTCCAAGAATCAATGATACGATTCTACACTATAAAACAGAAAATAATCTTGAGTGGTCTTAATGTTCTAGATATTTTAAATTAACACAAATATGATAAGTTCTACTTTACCTGTTGCGGCTCCACACAAATGCTTGCTGATAGCTGCACATTTCCCTGTTCTCAGCACAGGAGGTAATTGGCTTAGACGAAGATCAGCTATATCCACACGATATCGATTGACATTGTCAGCATACAGCTCTTTAATCTTGTTTTCTGATTTATGTCTGAGTGTGCTCCTATCAATGACAACATACTGATATTGTTCTGGATTCGGTAATGTTCTCGCTATCCAATACGTTAGTTGTCCTGAAAAATCAAATAAATTCATAAATTAATAGGTCAAATTATTCACTCTATTTTAAATGTGGAGGAATTTATCTAAGTTTTTCAGTTTTTGGATTTGAACATAAAGCTTCAGGGATAGTTTATGGTTTAGACACAATAAAAATTTTTCAACATGCAATGAAAATGAGAGGAAGCATGAAATTGTCTCAGCAAATATTAGTGCAGCCATGGTTGATTGTTGGAAACAAGGCAGAGTTTAGAAGACTTCAAAATATGATATTTTAAGAAAACTATTTTTTTATACTGAATTTAAAATGACCATGTCAGCACAAAATGCATACATAAATGTGTCTATAAGACAAATTTGGCTCTTCATTTGTGAAATTTTAGATGCATTTAATCAGGGCAGTAACATGCTAATCTACCTCATGAGGCAAAAAGACAAAATATTTCCCCAGGTCACAACACAAGTACAGATTGACGAAAACATTTCTATATTGCCACACTTAGAAAATTATTGCCTGAGATGATTGCTTCTGAAATTCACCTCATTGAATGTCCATGAATTTAACATTTAAAAAATACAGTAGTATATAATTAGAATTTTTTGGGTGCATTAATGCCTCTCATACTTTTTATTGGCATTTTGTATCTTGCCATTAAAAGAATTCAGAAAGTCCAAATATTAACTGAATGCATTATAAGTTGAAATTAATCCAAAATTAATCTTAATCAATGTTTCAAGGCATAACACTAGTGTTAAAACCTTCAGAATAAGTCCACAAAAATAAACAATAACTATACCAACCTTTTCCAGCACCAAATTCTATAATACTCATATTTCCAGTGAGATTTAATTTATGAAAATGCCCAACCAGGGATGAATTTTGAATTAAATGCTTCCTAGAATTAGCACCACATTTTGGGTCCAACACAGCTTCATTTAATTCGGAATGCTCCAATAATTCTTCTTTGATGAAATCACCCAAACCTGCAATAAAAGTGATTCATAAAATTATAGTCCAACATATATATAATTATTGATTGTATCTGATACAAAAACATTTTTACAACTGTGACTAAATAGTGAATACTTCATGAAAATGCAACTCATCATTATAAAAAAAAACTCAAATCACATATGCTTCGCCAATTACAAACTTCACCGTGTTTAAGGAATAAAAGCCATAACCACTTTGTTTATAAAATTTCAAATGTGTCTTAGTTGCATTGTTAGTCAATAAAGAGTATATATACATCATTTTATAATGGTAATTACAGTGAAACATCTTCAAAACAGCTACCTGAGTCTGTGTACAAAAGGGTCATTTTGAAGGGTGATCCCCGAAGAGAAGGTTGATTAGTAGATTTGATATAAATCGGAATCAATTTATAGGCAGAAAACATTTGCTATTTGCAAGGGCGGCCATTAGGAGAAGTTTGACAAGTGAATAGTCTGATTTTAAGCACCATTAACATTAAAGATAAACTCAGAATAATGAAGTGTTGGGATTTCAACACGAAACGAAAAATAGTAGATATTATCAACCTTTTCACATTCACAAAAGAAGAATGTGATATAGTGAAGGGCCACTATCAATCATATATCTGTAGTTATAATATTTTCATCAGTTTCCAGCTGCAAACCATTTTGTAACACATGAATAATTCCACCTTCACCATAATTCAGAGGTTCTCAAACTTTCTAGAACAATGCTTCCCTGGAAGATGCAAAATTTTTCTATGCATCCCTTCATTTACGAAATAATAGAAAATAGTTATTTAAATTATAGAATACAGTTCTATTATGAACAACTGGTAATGATTAAATGGAAATCTTTACATTAAATTTTACTGCTAATGCACCTATCTAGTGAGATAATGAGAAGGATGAGGCTGTTTGGCACTGCGCATTTTGTCAAAATGTGGCATGAATTTATACTCTGGCACTCTTATTCAACATATATCTTCGACCTATATTTTGTCTTAATTAACTGCAGAAAACCAAGATTCACATACATAATGGTCAATTGGTCATAAGACAGTATATGCTCCATTTACAATCATTTATATAAATCTGGATTAAATAATTTTTAGGGTGAAATTTACATATTTTCATGCCTCCTCATCATGAGGCTTACGCCTCCCAATTGAGGCATACCTCACAGTTTGAGAACCACTGCCATAATTGCTTTAAGCTTCATTTTTCAATCACTATCACTGACCACAGGTTGAGAACCTCTGTCATAGAGGTTCAAAAACTAAAACAGATTATAAAATTCTTCTCAATAGAGTGGTAAATTCTGATCCAACTTCTAAAGATCAATATCAAGGCCAACTTTTGAAAATGGGTAAGAAAATGAACTTATTATTTTTACACTTATATTTACCATGAATAGGAAATTAATTCATAGTTACTTTTAGTATATCCTCTGCTCAAAGTATAAATCTAATAAAGTTTAAAATAGAAATGGGATGTATTTACATTTAACTATATGAATTTTAATCCCTTCAACAGATATTAATTATTTTACAATATCAGATATATTAATGAGTACCTAATAAATCATGCCTATGAATTTTGACTGAAAACTGACAACAAGATGTATTTTTCTAATAGATGCATCCAGTTATCTCTAATGTTAAGGTATTTTTAATATAAAAGTAATTTCATAATTTAGAAAAATTCTTAAGCAGAGAATTTCTTTTAATTTTAAAAGGATTAAAAAACTGGAAAAAGTAATCGAAGGCTGAGAGATCAATGTTTTTTACACTGATGATTAAACAATACACATACAACCACAGTTGCCCCTTGTGAAAAGACAGGGCTGTGCTCCTGAAAAAGCCTTAGCATGACAAAATCTTGTTGTACAGATTTAACATTTTCTCTTGTCACATCCATACATGTGTCATATATTTGTAAAATGCAGTGTGCGCCCAATCCAGGACTAAATATAACTAAATTTTATACATGCTGCATAAATGTCACATTTGTTTAACCATGTATAATAAAAACCTTGTAGGGAAAACCTGTTTTAAACAAAGGTGTTATGTTAAATAGAGATTTATCAAGCTTATCTTATTTTTACTTTCTTATATGCATAGTATATAAAGTAATGTAGTCATGGAATAAACCGACTTTGAGATTTTGATGAAAATGCATGTTTTACGTGCCCCATTGTCCAAAAAAGTGGTTTTTGCCATTATGTCTATGTTCAAATCTAGGGCCTAAAAAGTTAATCTAAATTGAATAGTATCTCCTTTTCTCCATACTATCATCCAGAATAGATGAATGATATAGCAGAGCTTTAAAGAGTAATCAACTTATTCAAAAATGGCTCTAACATTTTTGATTTAAATTCATTCAGTTACTACATAAGCCATATTTATTAACAGATTAATATATAGCGTTCAGTGGCATTATAATATATCATGTTTTATGCCCAGCTACTGTCAAACTCTGGTCCTCTGATGTCACCAACCATCTTCATCCAGTAATAATGCTTTAGAGCCTATAAGGCTTTGCCAATTCACATAACACTTGATATTTATGTATGGTACAACTATTTATCAAGCTGGATTTTAACATATATGAAGTTATAATTATATTAATGCTATTTACGTGCAGAAAACATTTTCTGCAGTTTTGTTGTTTTTATAGCAACAGTGCTTTATTGGAGTTCCTTCCAGCCAGGAAAGAATGTAGAGTGACCAGACGCATATGTGTATGAATAAGTATGCGCAATGTATTTTGTATCAATTTAAAAAAAATTATGAAAGAGTTCTATGTTTGTTTGGAAACTATAGTGCAGTATGCTCAAAAGTATGTTGCTTAAAATTCCAACATTTCATCACAATAAACATTCACATCTATATTCATATTTATTTGCTCTATATAGGAATAAGTGTAAAATGGAATAAATCTTTGTGGCAATTTTTCATATAGCCAAAATAGTGGCAATAATGGACCAATTACAAAATAGTCCTCAGTTTTCGCATCAATGTAAAACAATGTTGACCCAACTGTTTTCCACACATTGTTGAAATTAGAATTCTTTAACAAAGCATTACACATGAAAAGAAAGGAGTTGACCAAAATTATAATCACTCCACTAAACCAATTTTCCTTTGTCTACATCTATTTCAGGATGCTTATTTGTTGCTGAGAAATATTGACACGCCATCAAGACTGAGAAAGTTTTGATAAATACAAACTTAGTTATTTTTAAACACATAGAAAACTGCATGATAAAGAATGACATATATTGTGTTAATACCAAGTTTCATGTGACCAAATACATTTCCATTGACTCATCAATATAATGGTCACAATTACTGTAAATTTATTTTAACATTGCTATTTGTGTTTACAGAGGAAATACTACATGGAACTAACATTTTTTAATCAGAATCAACACATTTCATAGAAATACAAAAGCACTACAAAAGAGCATTGTTAAAAATGACTGTAAAAACAAATTTCTCAAAATGCAATACTGATAATATAAAGGTCTAAATCAAAACGGTCTTTAACAAAGTTTTATAAGACAGACTGAAAGCATTTTAAATCATCTTAAAAATACTCATCTTTATAACAATTTTAACAAATTCTGCAAAACTTAACAAATAAACATGTGGATTGTTAATCATACTAGAATTTATATTCACCAAGAATTATGAAAATTCAAAATAAATACATCAAAAGAAATTATAATGGTACAATTTTCAATTCTATGGTATGCAAAATGGAAAGAGCTCCATTAAGTTGTTGAGCTATTTATTACTATGTCACCATCAAATATATCCAAATAAACTTGATGTTCATAACTGAACATTTTCTGCAATATTTCTGCCAACAACATAGGGCAAACAATGTGGCATGGATGACTTAAATTACATTCCGATGATTGTGACTTTTGAAAATGTTTAATAAAATATATTATTTTGAATATAAGAACGTGAAAATTACTTTTCAAGCAAAAATATGTAAATAGCTCCTCTAATTATAAAAGGGCAAGATGTTTCAATTTTGCCCAAGATTCATTTTCAGTTCTTACGGATTCTCTTAAATTCTGCCTTAGATAAAGTTATTTTATGGTTTTTAGTGTATCTTTTACAAAAGCTATTTTAAAAGATACAGCTCTTCCCTGGGACAAAATACATCCCCTCATAATTCTTAAATTATAGTTGCTACATACTGCTTAAAAGCTTTAATAAAGTGATTTCTTTGCACCTGCTACTTTGTCTAGACCAGTGGTAGACAACCTATTCTACATGACAAACTGGATTAGACTTTAAATCGGATGTTAACTACATTTTCTGAGGTATCATATCAGTGAAAATCAAGTTTAAATTATATTTTTAGGGCTAAAATTTCAATATAAAGTCTTTTATTGTTGTAAGTTGAATTTATATTATATGAATTTGTTTTAATCTCTTCTTAATCATAACTTAGTGGGCCACATAAAATGCTACCGAGGGCCAAATGTGGCCTGCAGGCCATAGGTTGCTCACCACTGATCTGGACACACTTTTATGAAATAATTGGAACCTACACAGAATTTTCTGTGTAGATTTTCAAATAATCTCTATTTTATCAAAAAAATCACAAATTTTCAGCTAAGTAGTAAAGTATTTGAGTTTAATATTTCTGTACTATCGTCATTAAATGAAAGTCTCCAAACCTTTCCTTATAAAAACTAAAGACTCTGTAAAATACTAATTTCAGTTGAAGCCTAGGATGTTCTCCGTTTTAATATTTTAATTTTGTCCTAACTCATAGTATGCATGGTATTTCGTATAAAGAATAAGATAACTTTTTAAGAAAATGTTTCCACTTTTGACCAATTTTACCTTTATTAATGTGTTAGTATGTTTCCTGACAAAACATTAGCATATGTATAAATGGATGCTAAATGGTTTTGCAATGATTTCTGGGAATATTTAAACATATTAAAATAGTATAAGAATGACTTAATCCAAAAACTAATTCACTAATATGCATAAATCAAAAAAGATTCAACAATTATTAAAATCGCTCTAACTCTCTGATACTTTTGGCTGGATGGATTCAATGAGACATTATTAAGCACAAAAACTGACAGGCATAGAATTAAAAAATACAACAGGTATGGACAGGGACAGATTAAGGTTTTCGTAGGCCCTAGGCACTATGGATATATATTTGTATAGTTATATAGACAATACTGTAGTATCTGCATGATTATAAACTTTACAGAAAATGGTAAGTTATTTTCATTATAGATATTTAAGGAATTAATAAAAATAACCAAAATAATTTATCGATACACCATTACTTTTCATATGCCCTTTCTTTTTCAAGACCCTAGACCAGTGTTTTTCAACCTTTTTGCTTTGGCGACACTTTTTAAATGATCCAGCTCTCGCGACACACCATGATATAAAAAGTCAATTTTTTTTGGTTAAAACAACAAAAATACTTAAAATTCATTATTTAACAATAAAACCATAAATATAACAAAAAATATAAGAAAATGATTGTTTGTTAACATCAAATTAGTACAAATATGACCGGGGTCATTTCAGAGTATGTACAACGAAATCTATATATGTATAAATAAAATTCATTATTTAAAAAAATAAACAAAAAGAAATAAAAATCTGTCGAATAACAATTTTTAAAAAATTAATGTGATATTTGAGCCTTTTCTTCTAAATTTTCGCGACACACCTGGACCTCGTCCACGACACACTAGTGTGTCGCAACACACGGTTGAGAAACACTGCCCTACACACAGCACCTATAGTGCCTAGGCTATAACCCGACCCTGGGTATAGAACATGACATGGGTGTCTGGTGGAATTGCACTGTCCACTTTAACAACGGATATGTTCTCTAGCAAGGGATGAAAGTCAATACTTTGCAATTAATATGTAGTTAAATGCCTAGCTTAATATTTACTAAAAACAGAAGTATCTGTAAAAACTGTTACATCCCACTAAACTCAAAATTATGTAGAAATTGTACTTTATTCATATGGATTAAAAAGGCAGTGCATGCTATTCGTGCACAGAAAAGGAATAACTGTGGCGAATAAATTTTCAAAACTTACCTAAAGTAACCATTTATTTTCGGAATAAGAATTTATAATATTCGTAAATCGTACAAAAATCTGTACAGAAAGTCAATTGGTTAAGTATTATCAAAATCAGTGCACAACTAAATAAAACAGTACAGTTGATATCTTTATCCTTGTTACACTAAAATTTAAATAGTGAAACAAGAAATGACAGAAGAATGTGTGATATTAAAAGACAATTCATTAAGCGGATTTTAAGTTTTAATGACGTGAATTTTTGGAGTAATGTCTTTGCAGGCAAGTTTTGGGCTACATCTTATGAAATATAAAGGGAAAATGTAATTAATAATTCTAAAGACGGTACCATTACCTTCAAAAACCGATTTGATTTTATCCAGCAATAAATTCAGTTCCTCTATTTCTACTTCCGCCAATCTCTGTACCGGGATCTCACTGGTAATTTCTTTATTTACATTTTTAGAAATATAACTAGGAATTTCTGTTGGCTTCGCATTACACTTCTTTAAATGCTTCCTAAGGAAATTGGCATAGCAAGAGCTGGAAAATAGTATATAACACTTTTTAAAATTCAAGCATTATACATCGGAATTCAACATAAACATGAATTAAATAAATTTTTTTAAATCTTACTGTCTATTGTCATATGGGCATGGGATCCTTAGGCGATTTTCCTGATAGAAAAATAGCAAGAATATTACACAACTTAGTGAAAATATTTATGCGTGTCGCGAATTATTCCATACCCACTCCAAAGCCCCTTAGTATTAGCGGAAATGCACCAATCCGATCGATCAATATTAACGCTAATAAAACAATCATATTACAAAACTACTGTGCAATAAAATTACGCGGTCTTAATGAACCGCCTATCAGCGTTTACTTCATTATAAGGTATGTACAAATTAAGAACAGACTTTTTTTCAGTAAATATTTGAGGAATTTCAAAGTGCACCTTTTAAAAATTCTCACCTGATTATCCAATTTCTCATATGCAATATGTTCACCACAATATGTAAAACCAGTCCCAACTGTCATTCGGCAGAACCGCTTCTTACTGATCATAAAATAAGCGCAAATCTTTCTTTGAGGTTCAATTTCCGACTTCGCAGCTTCAGAATTCATTTTTGAAGTTAAAGGAAATATATCATAGACATAAACAAATCTTAATTACAAAAACAACAACATTGACATCCCTTCCCTTTCGAACTATCACGCGTATCACGCCATCTGCACTCAACGTTAGGAAGCTTCTAGGTAAACAAACTTCGTATGCAAATGAGATAGAAAGCCGATTGTAGAAAAGTAGACTAGGGGCTTGGTTTATTATCCATCACAAATTCTAGTGCACGTAATTAAGAATCCGATTCGAGCAATTAAAAAACTGTCCTGGCATCAGAGCAATTTTGGAAACCATAGAGTAATAATGTGTACATATATTCTTACTCTATGTTCGAAACATATTTATTTCCACGATTTCCACCATCTAGTAGCGATTATTGAAACTACTTTTCTTAATTCCGCAAAATGATTGTTAAAAATGCGCATTTCCTTGCCTGCAAATAATTTTGAAAAATGTGTTCTCTTTATGCATTCTTCCGCAAAATAGCTTTAATTATTGCATTTCATTAATATAAATATTTCAGATTCTAAAAGACCATTATCAATAGTAAGGTTAGTTTTTTTTCTGTGTTTTTACTTTCACCCAGCATTATTGGTATAACTCGCATCTTATTTACCCTGCCAACATATCAGTAAGTCTGTTACAAGTAATTAGTGGGTTTTTCTATTTATCATGTATTTCTTTAATTTTACTTAGTTACACTCAGCGGGTCATGGTTATGATAAAACGCGCTGCTACGCTTGAGAATCATCCTCGCGCATTGTTTGAAAAATACATCTCGTTTCGGTAAGCTATGGTTTTTGCGTGATTGATACTACAAACAACGAAGGAAAGGTGCATCTTTAGGTTTTACTTATCTCTTACATCTTGAATTAATAATTTTACCTATGCTTTTAATTTCAGAATTTGAAATAACGAGTTCTTATAAAAAATATGTTCAGCTGGGAAATATTCCTGTATTGTGATCATTGACGAAATTTATATCTTCTGAGAAAGAATGACCCTGATACAACATCTGAGGAAGTAAAACCGGGATTATGGGGTTTTGTCTTGTGATTTATTCTTATTCATACATAAATAAACATTCTTTTATCTCCAATGAAACAAAATAAATTTTGACTTGTTTTAACCGTGACTAAGGTACCGAAACAAAGTTATCCCCCCAAATTGGGGGAATAACTTTGTGTTAGCTAATTTAATAAGAGGAATGTTGCATGAATTGAGTCGCATGGTTTAGTATTGTGAAGGAGAGGGCCAAAGGTTTATGTTTTCTCAATTTCAAAAACTATTGATGGGCTTGTGAGGTGGTAAGGACGTATTTTGTCAGGGCTTTCAGAATCATTTAAATGTATATACTATCGGAACTTTCACTCGTTTTGTCCTTTCACCTCGATTCTGAGTCTCAGTTGTGCTTTTCTGGTCAAACGTTATTCATTCAGTCGAAGCTTAGTTTCTTTTGTGGTTTAGTCATAGACACACACACATGTGTGTGTGTATGTCTCTCGTGTGCTGACGAAGGGATCATCCCAAAAGCACCATCATCTACGTTTACAAATTTGTCTCTCGGATGCCCCAGCGGCGCCTTTTGGTAAGTGCTTACTGCGTTTCCTTCGACACCTATTTGTCCTCAATATCCCATTTTTACCTTTCCTCGTCCACAAGTGTGTGTGTGTGTGTATAATTCACAAAATCAATATGATATTCCGTATCATCTTTTCTCATATGCATCACTCTCAGTATGAAAAGTTTCCACTTGGTAAACACCTTTTAGCAGTGCTATTGCAAATTAACAGAAATTGTCACCCTTATATCTCACTTTTAACATGTTTTATCGATTTTTAAATCTGTATACATTTTTAGGGGTACCCCGTGTGTTTAATTGCTTTTTGGGCTGAAGTTGAATAACATTTTTGTAGTATAGCAATCCTATATCAATATTATTCTTTTTTGTTTAGTAAATAGAAAATTATTTTGTTTATTTTCTACTCAGAATATCAAAAGTTATACAAAACTTTTTTGGATGAATTTTGTGATCAATTTAAGTGCTTATATATGGTATTGTTTTTAAATGCATTAAAAGTTTAACAGTAAATTATATATTTTTTATTTTTTGTAAATATTTCGATCACAAAAAAAAATGATTGAACGAGAGAGGTCAGCTTTTGTCTGGATGGCCAGGGTATCCTCCTCATAATCTGATCTTTAAGGACACCAGGAAACAAATGTCTTTTGAGATGTCTTCCTCTTCCCTGAGATTCCAGATACGGATCCTGATTGGATGAAAACTTGAGAAGTATAAAAAAGTCTTTAACAAATATACCCCTTCAAATAATTATTGTTCAATAAAGGGTAAAAATGTTCACAATCCTAAAAAAATAATTACTTAATTTATATCCAAAGAAACTCAAATGTTTTCAGTTACGAATCACCTCCATCTGAATAAAAATTTAATATCGCCTGTTTTTTTATTTCTTGCAGATAGCATTCATGACTATAAATTATTTTCTCATACCATGAGCACCCACAGAAACTTCTCCAGCAAAGAGATGCCAGGAAGAAACCCAGGGTGGAGTTTGGGCATGTGCAATGGTGTAGCTGCATACATTATTGCAACCCCTCCAGAAATTGTTCAACTTCAGGAATATGAATTAATATTTATTATTTGATTTTATAATGTTATGTGCTATATTTTTTAATTTTTGCCAGACATTCCAATGGGGACAACTTCCTTGCCATGCAAATGCTCACATCTCATATCAATTTGGGTGAATAGGTCATCTAGCTGATTTGTTTGTTTCTTTATTGATATTGATTCTGTTAATTGGAGACAAACTCAGCCATAAGATCATTAGCGTCACAATTTATCAGTTATTTTTGTAGAAATAATGAGATTGTCTTTCCAAGTACTATAGAAGTGTTAACAAAACATTTATAATGGTCATATTTCTGATAAATTCCTCACGTTTTGTTTGTGGTGTTATTTGTATGTATTAGACTGGAATAGTAATACTTAAAGGTTACAGCATTTGAAGGAGAGAAATTGCTAAAGGAGAAAGGCTCAGTTAATTGCATCACTTGCAAAATAAGGATATATCAGGTGACCAAATGGTCTTGTGACGTGTTTTATGGTGATAAGCAAAAGGCAAATTCATATTGGAATAGAAATAAGGAAATGTATCTTAAAATAGGGAAGAGTGGTGTTTATTGGGAGAATAAAATAATATGCATGATGGGAGGAGGAATGGGAGGGAATCATCGATAGAGTGAAGATGTGTGTCCAGGGTCAGCTCAAGGTATGTTGGAAAATCCTAGGAAATAGGTCTAAATGGCGTACTTTGGAAAAAAAGCTTGTTAAATTCACAGAAAATATATTTAGATTCTGATTGTAACAATAAATTAAATTACATTTGTTATGTTTTATTAAATAATATTAATTATATATATTATTATTAAAAGAGTCACTCCAGGGAATTGCTGAACTCTTTCAGGCACAGGATTATCTTCGCACCAAAAGAAAAATGTTTTTTATACTGTAGGATGCTATTCTGCAAGAACATTTAGCTTCTGATGTTGGAGGTTAATAGAAAAAATAAAATGTTAAGCTTTAAATGGTGGCTAACCACCAAGCATTGTGCTTTTTTTTAAATAGGTGGTTAGCATAGCTAACCACCAATCCTGAAAGTTAAGTACTATAGGAATACCCCTTTACGTATGCTTGCTCAGTGTACTTTGCTATAATGTACTTACGTTAATACCTAGACTCAGAAGTGTACATACTGTGCAATCTAGAAGATTCTGTTTGCATTCATTTTCTCTTAGTATTCGGTTCACTGCAGGTCGAATTGTGATATTTGACAGATTTTAACCCATTAAATAAATAAAAATGTCTTATAATAAAAGGTACTGTTGTTGATACCTCTGATAGTGAGAATTATGTTAAGAAAGCATTTACTTTAGATGGTAAACAAAGTATGATTAGAGAATATGAGTGGTATTTCGGTATGTGAAATTAGATGGTTTATGAAAAGAAAGACATTATTTTGGAAATTTTTAAAGGATCACACCAATGTTGTCGAAACGTCAGGTTCCATTATGCTGGAAATTAAAAAAATTTTGAATTTGTGGATTGATGGTCAGACCCAGCATCATGTCTCTATAATCCAAGGCTAAACCTCTTTTTGATGACCTGAAGGAGAAAGGTGGATCAACTTCTCAAGAGGACACTTTCATTGCTAGTCATGGTTCGACTGATTCAAGGTAAGGGCATACTTGCATAACATTAAAGTGACAGGAAAAGCAGCTAGTTCTGATCAGGTTGCTGCAGCTGATTTCCCTAAGACCTTGGCAGAGATAATAGAAGATGGTGGTTGCTCTGCTAGACAAATATTTAATGTGGATGATTCTGTTTTGTTCTAGAAAAGAATGCTCAGTCGAACATTCATTTCCAAGCAGGAAAAATCTATGCCAGGGGTTAAAGCAGCTAAAAATATGATTTTTGCTGGGGCAATTGTGAGAGTGATTTTAGCTTAAACCTATGCTCATCTATCATTCTGATAACCCTAGGGCTCCAAAAAAATTATGTAAAGACGGCTTCCAGTGATTTGGAAGTCAAACGAAAAACCTTGGGTGACTTTGTGTGTTAATTAAATGCTTTTAATACCTTATATAACACTTGTTGGACATTATTGGCAAAAAACCATGTTTTGGCTCGAGTCTGGAACCTACCCCCCTTTAAAATGTAATTCCTGTATGTCTTCGCTTTATGTACCGAAACCATGGAACGCATCTGTACGTTATAGCGGTGTATTGTTGTAATTGCCTATACGGTAGGGTCGGCCCTGCCTGTTGTTCTTCATGACGGATGTGTCGCGGTTGATGGAGTGAAACGTCCTCGGTTCCTACCGCAAGGGGAGCGAGACCCAGACCGCCTGTCGCGAGCTGGATTTTTTTTAAGCGTAACGAACACCAATTCCGTATGTAATTGCGGCAATTTTTCGTGTGGTCGTGCGGTAGCCGAGTAATTCCGACAACAGATTTCGTCGAATGTTTGAACTAGCGGACGGGAGTTGAAATGCCGTGGTTAATTTTCGGAAAATGGCACCTCGTGCCGTGGAAATAATATTTGCGGCAAATGATGAATTTAGGAAAGGGTTGGGCAACATTTTCTCCATGGCTGGTCGCGTTGGCGGTTCAGAAGCCTTTATGCGGGCCGCATCGACATTTGCTAATGCTTCGATGTGAGTTTAAAGCGGAAGTTACCTATGTTTTCTAAGATATAAGTGAAAATCAAATCTAAATAAGGATTTGAGGGTTAAAAATTACATAGTTAAAGGTCTTTTGCACAATTTTACAAAATAATGTGAATTTGTGTGTTAAATTTTACGGATCGCTTTTTCACTTCGTGGACCGCGTACGATCCACGGGCTGAAGGTTGCCCACTCCCAAGTTAGAATATGGCTGAAGATTTCCGTCACGACGATGTATGAAAAAGCCGAGAGCGTTCGCTCACCGCCCGGTGTGGAGTGGATCCAGAAACTTCCCAAGGGGCGGGGAGGCAGTCGCCCCTCCTCCCTATTAACTCCACTGCCGGCGACCCTTTATTCTGAAAATCCCCACCCCTTCGGGAATCTATATTTCCTCTGCCCTATGGATGTAATCGGCGGCAGAGAATCAGTTTTGGTAGGAATGGGTTTAAGAATGCATCCAGCGAAGGTCGGTGGGGACATTGGAGGGGGGGATCGCCCCTCCCTCGGATCCGCCACTCGTGTGTGTGTGTACTTATACATACATAGACAAACACCAGCGCTTTGGAGAGTGCCGTCCTTGAGTTTCTGGCTATCTCCTTTAGATTAAAGTCGAAGGATACTAATCAAATTTTGTCGGTCGTGGAGAAGCTGGATTGCTCTGTGGTACAAATTTATAAAAGTTGGGTCAAAATAAACTGCTATTTGATTTATACGGTTAAACGTGGATTTTAGACGACCTGTATTTTCAGTCAACAAAGGAAATTCCCGTTGTCAAGAGGACTGAATCCCATGTTAAATCATTCTACCTGTCGTTAGACCTTATAAATAACGCGGTAATTGGACGAATTTATCCCAGGAATATACTCATTTTATATCCTTTTAGGCAGTCCCGTTTTGCGTCATATTCAGTTCGCTGCCGAATTTCATCGAATTTATTCCTTTTCTCGTATTAAAATATCTTCCACCGATTTCTGTCTCCAGTTCGCATTATCTTATCTGGTACTCATCACCTTTTGCACGATTAGAATAAAAACCATGGGCGGTAAAAAAATAAAGATTCCGTAACGATAGGGAGAGAGAGAGTGGAACAATGGAAACAGATGGTCGAGGGGAGAAGGGAAGTGGAGCAGTGTGTTAGAATGACTGGTTATCAGGATGAGGTGTCTGAGGACAATAGCAGGTGAGAATCGGGACGTTTGTCTCGGGGGAAGGGATCGTGAGTTTATTAGTGCAAGATAAGCGCTGGTGATGATAGCGGCGCGATGAGATTACGGGTGTCGAGGGGGGGGAGGGCGGAAGGGGAGCGAGGGAGGAGGCGTGCGATTCCAGAGCGATAGTGGCGCCATGGCGGGAATGAAGCAATCGTGGAATAGCAGCTGACGCTCCCTCGTGGTGATGTTATAGAGCGCGGAGGCAAAAAAGGGGTAACCGAGCGATGAATAGTCTTAAAGGGGGGATCGCAGGAGAAATTACAGTTCGCGGCCGAGCTGTCTCCGTGTATTTTCCCACTTTAAATTTTGGTCCAGTCTAAGGGTTGGCGTGACGCGCTCGCAATTTTTTCTCGGAAGTTTTAAAAATCGTCCATTTTTTTCTCTCTTGTAAACGTGCGGCATTGGTTGGTTGTACCGAATGCGCAATTATTCCGGATTTATTTCGAGTCCCAATTTTATTATTAAAGGTCATCGATTAGAATGTATCGCCAAGGACGTTGTGTTATCGCTGTAGACATTTTAATCCAAAGCGCGACTATAGTGCTTTACTTACATTTTGATGGTACGCGTCCGAACCAACTCTTCCCTTTGGAATTTTCCCCGTATTTGTAATAACTTTATGCGTGGTTTATGCAGTGGAGTTATTATTATCCGAATTCCAGTTATTCGGATCGAATGATGAATTTTAATTTCAACGAATTATCCATATTGGGATTGATTCGCCTAAATAAAACATTCTTCTGATAATTGTAAACGCTTTTAACAACTTTGAGCAGAGTATGGATTCCGCTCTCTTCACTCACTGCTGGCCTTCGTGCAGGATGAGTTTTACGAACTACTTTATCGCCTTTGTCTGGTATATGCGTATGTACATTTTCTCTAATTTATGAATAGTATTCTAAATATGTCGAATGAAACACACGGTATTGCAGCATGGTTTTTTATATCAAATTTTCCGGAATATAGTTCATCCAAACCAGTAGCGAATCAAGTTTTATAGAGATTACTAGCCATCGATTTAAATCGAACTCTCCCTGCATTATTATCTGTAAATTTAGCTATTATTTTCTTCCTTTTCATTTTTTAATTGCTGTACTTCGTAACTTCTGATATAGTGTTCTTCAAATGACTTTAATTAATTATAATTTTAAGAACGTCCTCAGTTCGTTACAGAAATATAAGTTTTTACAACCGATTATAGTTAAAACGATAGCTAAAGAAAAATTTTCACTCTTAATATTTCGTTAAATGAAGAATAGGGCTCGAAATAGGCTCAGGTCTCGCAAAAAATGAAATACTTAACCAAGTTCTATTATGACATGACTTGATAACTGATAAATATTTATTACTGTGATAACAAATTATCACCGAAATAAGCAGTCGAAATCTTGAGAATATATTGCTAAATTTGGGCTTAAAATCTTCAAATAGAGTGGTACTAAAACGGGGCTGGTAGAAGAATTTTGCGTCCTTAGCGTTAGCATTGGGCCCCCGAGAAGGTAGGCCCCGATTGAAGAAATAGCCAATGATGGAGACAAACTGTTTGAAACTCAAAGATGTCGATTAATTAAGCTAAGAAACTAAGTTAAGTATTTTTTGGTTCAAAGATATGTAGACCCTAACGTGGCAATAGAGACTCAAATTCGCAAACTTGTTGACATACAAGCGCAAAATGTTAATTCAATCGCTGAAATTAGACGAAATATGTTATAAAAGTTCGTTTCAATATGCAAAATAATTCGAAATATATAGTATTGAACTTGAAGCAATATGTAAAGCTGATAATATTGCATTCAGCGTTTTCTTTGCTAATTCTATATTTTCATTACATCAAGATATTTTCTTATAGAATTTTACTTTTAAAGCCTTTGACTGGCATATAAAAATTAAGTAATATATAAATCATAGCAACTATTAAAACCAGGGAAGGTGTGATGTTTTGGGGGCATGAATGCAAAAAATTGGGGCCCATTAGTAATTGTTAAAGAAAAGCGCTAAAAATTAAAATATTGTGAGAGATAATGCTAATGAACGGGCAACTACATTTTGCGTTAATTTAGCGACAAATTCTGCGATTAAAAAGTAAATAACCACGACAAACTAGTCTTCAACTAATATATATTTTATCCGAATGATGAAGCGTACACTTTATTGCCTCTATAAATAAGAAATTTCAATTTACTAACAGTTTCACGAAAGTTACGCTATTTAACATTCGTAAGACCGATAACGACGTTGGGTTAGGGTCAAGTTCTCATTCGGGGCCTCTCCTTTTCGGGGGGCCCTATGCACGGCCTTGATTAAAACTAATTAGGCAAGGCTCCGCATACAGCGCTTCGTATTTTTCTGAAAGGATTCATTAGCGACGGAGATCATTATTGCCCTCAGCAGTGGAATTTGTTTTTGAATTTAAAATTTTGAAGACGAAGAGTAACGTGCTATGCTAGTACTCGTCCAGCATCTCTACGAAACTTAAAACGCCAGACAATGGTCGCTTTCATCCTTCGTTGTGGGAAAATGTTTGATATGACACCATTCTAACACTCGAGTAAAAACCCTCCTTGCGTAAACAACTCACGCTTTTTTAGTGCAAGCGTAAAGCGGTGCGCATTTTACGAGTGTTTACAAAAGAACAGCAACTGAGGAGATTACTGGTCCACAATCACATTCATTCAATACTGAGTAGCCGTTTATTTTTCTGGTGGGCGGTTCTGCTTATATTCGCAAGACACTCGATTGAGCATTAAAGAAGTGTATACGGACACAGAAATATATACAAGGTTGCTTATCATACATTTATTTGAGTGGTGCTTAGGTTAATCAAGTTTTCGAGGACATGGTTCTTCATAATTTCGTGACTCACGCCGGAGGGCATTTTGTTCCCTCTTGTACTGCTCCAAATATGACTAACAAGCTGGACAGATCACAAATGTTATAATCAATTTCTTTTAGTCATGCGATAGGCTGGATTTTGCGTTGCTCAACGTAAAAACCAGTTTATTTGTTACTCGCGGCAATGTAACCTACGAAAAATTTGCTCGGTAAAGGCTAAATTTTTATTTCATATGAATACGACCTAAGTTTTGTTCATTTCTTCTTTCATTTTGTCTATCAGTATGACTCGCTCTGATCGGCTGAAGTGGGAAAAAAAATTTATTAGAACGGTAATTACCCAATGAGTTATTTCCAGTAACACGAGAAACGAAATGTTGGGGTTATTTCTTTCAATCATCTTAAGCTGGTTATAAAAATAAAAGGATAGGTCACAGTATTCGCTGGCTATTATTCTTAATGAATCTTCTGTTAACACAAGGTGGAACCAAGAAAATCAAGTTTCGCGTGGTGATAAGTCGAAGGTAATAATATTGTTCTTCAGACGGAATTATGAGCGCTGTACTAATAGATGTCTGATGATGAACGAATATAAAAGTGTTAAAACGTAAGATGTCAGGTTTCTCCAGAGGCGCACCTTGGCAATATGGCGCCTATGACAAAATTTTACGAAACACTTTGGTTATGCAGGATATCATTTTTTTCTGCGTTTTAATAAAGATCAATAACGATTTTGTTATAAATAAATCAAAGTATGAGTATTAAAATAACACTTATTTATGGGAAAATTAACTTTTCGCACATTTTTCGAGAACGTTTGGCGCCTTTTGCAAGCGACGCCTATGGCAAATACCATCTTCGCCATACCCTAGTTACGGTACTCAGTTTCGCGTGCTGGAGGTTCTAGTCTGCCTCAGTGTACCACCTTCATCCGCCAAAAACTACCTCTGTACTTCAAAGAGGAAGTTGCAATTTGAAAAACCAATAAGAGCTCAACATTTATTTAAAAGTTTAATTATATTTTCACTAAATTATAAAGGGTGCAGATTCGTTGTCAGCCTTAGCCTACGTCCTTATTCGATAATGCAATAATATCTTTAAGGCTAAAATGTAATTCACCTTATCGGCAGATTTAATGAAAGGGTACAATTTTTCACTTCGTTCCTACAAATATAAATATTCGGTACACATCAAAAGTGATGCGTTATTTATAGCGAGAAACAATACCGCGTCGAAGCATGTTAATATTTTATTATCGAAATACCGTATTTATTCGCATAATGGCTCCACTTTTTCGCACGATGTATTACATCATAACAAGAGTGGTGATATACAGTAAAAAAGTAATCTTTTCTTAATTAAGTACACTGATAATGCAACTTAAAACACTGGTATTTTGACCCTGGACAAACTGGTCTATAAAAACGTTTTTTGTTTTATCGAAACTTGACAATGCCCTCAAGTGAATCACGAGTTTAAACAATAATTACCATCGTCTTAAACTAAAGGAGGGCAAAAGTTGTTACAGAGTGATTTAAATGCTCTTTCTGCGCGGTTTGAGCGAGGCTATCATTAAATTATATTTTCAAAATGGGATGCAAACTCGAAATTTGGACGTATGTACAGCAAATAAATGTTATCAAAGTAAAGGAGAGGATATTAAGCGGTGCAAAAAAATAATCCTTTATTTCTTCTTCATAACTACGCGATGGAGGCAATCGCGCGAGTAAATACGATACGTATCTATGGTTACGACTAAAAAATTTTCAATGTTAAGAATACTGCATTATTTTTACGAAATCTGATTTCTGCATCAAATGGATGAATATGTATACAGTTAATTAAATTAATTAACGTATTAATTTAATTAATGTATATAGTTAAATAAACAAATACCAGCAGACCGTCAAGAAATGTATTATACTTATTTGCAATGGAAATGTTTATTTTTATAAAACACTTCGAGAGTCGAAAAAAGTAAATACATACATACATACTAAGATATCACCAAATATGCGTATTTCGGCTAACTTGCAGCCGCTTTCTGTCGTAATCTATCAAAATTACATTGTAGCCGAAATCCGTATCTGTTTTTTTATAACCTTGTTATGGCTATTAGAGATACCCAAGATAAGTGCTTATTTTTAAATTTTTTATAATTAAGTTTTTATCCCTAAATTTTTTTCAGCCGTGAGACGAGATCGATAATTCTTTAGTGAAACCTCAAATAATCAACAATTATTTCTGGAAAAATTATTTAACACTTAATTTGAAGTTTTTCGTTCACATCTGGATCGTCACTTTGGAGTCAACCCATCCTAACTAATTCAATTTATCAATAGAATAATTAAATTCAAACGGCATAATGAGAACCGGCAAGTTTTTGTCGAGACTGACTTCAGTTGGTAACATATAGTTTTTGAAGCTTCTGTGCCATCAAGGACGTCAGTAGAATACGTTCGACCAATTTAGAATATTTCAAGGCAATTTCGCATGGATACGTTCTCGACTGGCAGAGATGATAGTACTTCTAGGGCTGAGTGTTCTCTTGCGCGTTGACGGGGTTGTTACTTTTCTTTTTCGAACTTCCAGCGTACGCCGAGCGCTACAGTACTCGAGACTTCATATTTATATTAAAGTTTGTGCTGTCGAAAATTTCAATGTTGCGTACGTACTGCAGCTAAAGGAAATCTATTTCTTAAACTTTTATGAATACTTAATTATGATATAGTAATTTCTGTAATTATTAACTTATGAGGTACAAAAGAAAAAAATATGTTCTAGAAGAAAAACACGCTTGCGTTATGTGTAAAGAATTATGAAAATCGATTTTTTTAGATCGAAAAAAAGAAATATAAAGATTTATTTAATATTATCATATGAAATACCTTTGGTGAGCGCAGACGTTAGTCTTCTTATGATTTTCTTTTGTACGACAATAGAGGCGTGAGTGGTCTACAGGTGGGATCGTTCCTTTCGATAGCGGGAATTTGAATGCTTGTAATGTATGTGTTGGGCTGGTTTGTTTTGGGTTGTTTTTTATTGTTTAGTGTTTTTAGCTGGTATATATGAAAACACGGCAAAGTATGAAGTAATTAGAACTGTTTCTTTCAAATGTATTATGTATAATTTTATAAATTTCGTATTTTAACTCTACCTACACAAACAACCCATGTAATGCAAACATTCAGATTCCCGCTATCAAAGTGTACTTCCCGGTCTGGAGGCTAAAACCACCTCCAGTGGAGTACCCGAGAAAAATATATCTGATCTGTAACTTTAATTTCAAGTATTGATTAAAATCTTATTTAACATTTAACGCCATTACAAACTGATTTTTGTTAGTTATTTTACACACAACATAAGTATTATCTACAGAACGTATTTTCTGTGATTCCCCTTAAGGTAAATAGTTACGTAAGTTTTAATGATATTTAAGCACAATTATAAAGCAATTGAGGTTTATTTTCATTTTAAGATGTATTCATTCGTATCAGCCTTCTCAGTCAGAATTGGTTTTATTAGTTAATTAACAGTTAAGGCATGAAATATTTGATTTTGATTTGTAAATAGAAAATAATGCGTGACTTTTTCTTATACTTTGTACTCCAATTTCTAATTAATTTTTATTCTGAAAATTCATATATGAATATAATACATTATTCTAAATATTTTGCTCGCGGGAGTGATATAATCGTAAATTATTTAAGAAATATACATTAACGTATATACTTAAAGGACTATGGCATTAGCGCCCCATCTGGCGAGAAAATTTAGAAACAGTGAGCCTTTCATTTCGTCGTTTTTCTGAGGTCACGCGTATGTCGAGATTGGATTCGGTGCTCTGGGGTCGGCCAGACAGCCGGCTCAAACTCTACGCAGTGTGCGAGTCGATACGGTCGAGGAGGGTGTTTAATTACATGAGTCTCACTGCCAGAGCCATCCTGTGGTGGCGGCGGCCTCTACAGGAAAGATATTATGGGTACCGCCATCGTCTAGCTTGATCATTTGCAATGTAGGAAGCATTTCACATTTGTGGCATGTTTCGGTTCCCGCGAAATGAAAGGTATTTCTCAAACACCCATGTATATCCCCAACTCGGTGAACGGGCTCGAGTCGAACCAGCTCGCCCATCAGCATTGTATCTTTCGAGGAGCATCATCTGCAATGAGTGACCTGAGTCGGTGCAACGAATTTGGTGGCCCTGTGGTCGACTCGAACAATGTGCCTGACACCCTATATGAGGCTATGAGGAAGCGGTCTGGGACCGGTTGCAAACAACAATTGAACGATCCTAATTTTCCTGTCGGAAAAAGCGAAGAGGAGCAAGAATTAACTGGTGGGGTTAATGTGGACAATAGAAATTTTGATGGTGGCGAACAGCCTAAGTGTTATGATTCTAAGATGCCCCCGGAACTTTCGCCGCATCTAAACATTGATGCTGAGAACTATATGTTACGTTCATGCGAGGCTCGTCCTCGCTCGTCTAGTTTTACTAATGGTTCACGTAAAAAAAATATTCAGCTAAGTCCATCAGTGGCATCTCCCGTAAGCAGGAGTCCTTTGGACATGTTTTCTGTTCGTGAAACAGTGAACTCTTTGGCGGCTGTGCTTTCTCGCGGTGGGGCCGCAGCATGTGGAAGCAGTGATGTTTGCCGCTCTTGCAGTCCACCCATTAATTGCGCCCGAACTATGTCTTTCCACACTCTCCTATGTTCGTGCCATTTATCGTGCTGTTGTATGTGTGCATCACTTTGTATCCCAGACTGCCACGCCTGTCTCCACTCAGTTTGTGTGCGGTTTGCTGCCGCGAATAATCACGCGTGTCAGAGAAACAACGACGCTGTGCCGCAATTTATTCTGAACAAAGATATTGTAAGTCGTTCTTTCATCCTTGTCATTAGTTATTTAAGGTTTCTGCCACCTGTGACTCCCTCTTTCCCACTCGAGATTATCTATGTTACATTTTATGAGTGACATAAGTTAATTAAATTATCATTTTTACTTTCAATCGCTTTTCTATGATTGTCATCGCATTTTTATTTTTTACTCGTGTGCATCTTTGTTGTCATGGACGGTCTCCTCATTTCTACGCATGGCGTTACGTATTGTTTCATTATTTATTCGTCTAATCGTTTTCTACTCTATATAAGTAGAAAACGAGCTGTTTTTTCCAAGCCAATGAAGAATGTGCGTTATTATATAACAAACCTACGCTAACCTCCGTAGCCGGGTATATAGTATGCCCTCTTCAATGACAGCTATAGTGAAAGTGATGAGAGCTATACGGAAACTAAGCCCCGGTACCTTTTTGCAATTGTATCTTCTTAGCGGAGAATAAATAATTGTAAAATTTCGCATCTTATCTGGAATGTTTGCATGTAGCTCCCGGAATCAGAATCCTTGTTGCTAAGTTCAATTTGGAACCGGCCCACAATGGCAGACGAAAATTTTTCGATATACGGAACGGGAGATTGTCAAGACACCAGCAAAAGGAAAGTGGAAACGAGATGTATTTAAAGCTTAAATTTTATATAATAATAAGTAATGGTTTTCGGAAAGAAAGGTCCTCTATTATTGAATTATTAGAGAGCTTGTTGATAAGAGAAATACTTCGTGTGTTGAGCTCTTGGCACCAAATACTTACTCAAATTATAATTTCGTCATTATTTCCTAATTATGTTTGTATTGAGATTTCGTGAATTAAAACAGACATGAAACGAAATTTAATTATTTCTATTATTGTCCTTATCTTGTGTATTATGTCTGCTTATCAATCGAAACTGATAGTGGGAGTATCACGCGAAGTGCATATTTTAAGAAAGTGGTGGTTGAAGTAATATCGGTTTATTTCAGAAACCGTAAAGTGTTTGTTTTCTTCTGCTTCCGGCATCGAATCGTGCCGATGTAGGAACGATAAGAATAGTTTCTCATTGATTAAATGTCGATATATGCCCGCTAGATTTCCTTTTTATGCAAACTAGTCATTTGGATTAATATTTAAATAAAATTAGTAATTAAATGAAACTTCTCTTTCAAAAAGCGTATAGAAAATGAAACAAAGGAAGAGTTGGCTTAGCAAGTGTATTTGAAAGGCACAACAATTTTTTTGTGCTATTCAAGTAACCTGGGAAAGGTATTTTTATTACTTTCTTTTTTTAAGGGCCTGGCAAGGTTCAACGATCGCGTTAACGTAAATTTACAACATTATTTAAGAACGGGACTTACGAAATATACGGTTAGCGGTTTTTCGGGTATAATTTTTATGAGCCCTTAATCTCTGTTTATTATTTTCTTTTTGTTTTGTTTAAAATGTTAGCGGTTATTTTCTCAAAGTATCAGAAATCGTACTTCTATCCTGTGGCTATGGCCGATTTCATTCAGTTCCCTTAGCAATAGATAGCCGCGTATTTGTTCTTCTTATCGCGCTACTTGTTATTAGCGCTGACGGATAAAAATCAAGGGATTCTTTCCTCTTTTCCAATTTTAAGTAGTTAATTGAACCCCCATATAAAACAGTGGAAATAAAACCTAATCAGTGATCCTGTTTACAGATGAATACCTTGTTTACGGTACGCGTTCCGTACAATTAATCGTCTGTTGGAGAGATAGTACTCTTTGGAGCAAGACGGAATGCGGAGGTGCGAACACATTAGTTAAATTTAAAACTTTTTTGCCCGATTACTTCAGAGTTACCTATTGGATTGGCTGCTGCGTTCCTGTATTAACCAGAATGAGATTACTTTAGCTCTGGTTCTCGGTTACCACAGCCCTCGTAAGCACATTATTATTTTTACGCCCTCAGTTATTCAATTTATATTTTTTAAACGCTGATAATATTTTCATTGCTTCACTCTCATTACGTATAATTTCGTGGATTATTTTTCACAGGATGACGTTGAGATGAGACATAATGGCCCAAACGCCGTCCATTTCTTTCAGAAATTGGGGAATTAGCGTAAATAATATTTATCTTGAATATTTAGGGAAGAATAACAATTTCTTAGAAGTTCGTTCTTTCTCTGGTATTATTATATGTAGAAAAAAAGGTAGTGAAATTTATATTCGCGTATAAGACTTGGTGCCGTATTCCTCGCAATTTATCATGTAAACGGACGGCACTGAATTCCTTTTGTTGTATTACCTGGATATTTTCAAATGTGTGGTTAATCCCGCTCCCGAAGTACACGTAGTTTGGTTATTTCGTCGCTTGATTTTTCCCGTGACAGTGAAAGCGCTATTTAAGTTGTGGGAGGAGGTATCGGTTCCCCACCCACTCTTATCTGATAGACATTTCCGACTTTAGCGTGTGCATAGGTGCGCGTCTTCTTAGTCCGGTCTCCTTGTGTCGGCAGCAAGAGCATTGGCGTGCACCAACAAATAGTAGCGATTCCAATCACTTCAATTCCGACCAATCACATTTGTTACTCGTCAATTACCCTACTTAACCCCATCGTCGTATCAAGGCTCCGCGTCCTCGGTGGAAGAATGTTGGCGCTAGATAATGTTATAGGCCCTTATTTTTTGGCTTAAGCAATTTCTTTTTTCCCTAAAATTTTCGCCACATGCTGGTGTTTCATAGGAAGGGATCGAAAAATACGCTCCTCCACTCGTCCGTGACGAGTGGAGGAATAATCGATTTGTTTTTTTATATTCGCGAAATAAATTGTTAGGAATATTAAACTCGGAGTTGTCCGAAACGGATATGAATAAATGTTTGTTTTGAATCGTCAACTAAGTCGATCCTTGTTCATAGGGAAGACTTAATTCGGTCATTATTTTCCGATAACACATTTATTAGGGTGATAATAATATAGGTTCGGTTAATCGGACGAATTTTTGGCTAACGTGGTACTAAAAAACATTGGTTAGTGAGTTATATTTCAATTAATTAGCTCTTAGACTGGTTAGCAGAAATAATAAGACAAAAAATGTCGTATTTACATTTAGCCGCCTGTTGTGTTTATTGTGGGATATTCTGAAAAAGAGTTCGTAAACATAAAAATAAACCAAAAGCGTGAAAACTCGGCTATTACGACGTTTTTCTGAGAAGTTTTGTTTAAAAATTACGTTGGAATGACGTACATTGAACCATAACCCCGATTTAATATTAACAAAGGAAAAGTATTGTTTATCGAACATGCCATCCGCCGTTCTTTGTACTTTGAAGGATATTGTGCGGTCGAAAACGAACTGGAAAATGTTTATGTACAGTGGCAGGTCGCCAGTCAGAGTTAGCGTTGATGACCAACGTGAATTTTCCGTTTTTGATAGGGGTGTAGAGAGAAGGCTGAAGACACGTTGACCCAAAAAATCCGATTTTTTGTTCGAATCATCGTATAAACAGGAAGAGCTGAAAATTTTTGATTTTCAGGCGGAAGAAAAATATCCCAGAAACGGCTCGCGAGTGTTCCAGCCCCTTGCTTTTTTAATCGTGTATAATATTTTTAGTTGAAAAGGTAAGCCGTTGAGTTCGATGTGAACGACAAATATTTCACAAGATTTGTATCTTTTGAGTTGAGCGGTTCGAACTAATGCTTTTTAGCGCGCGCGCGTGAGAATTCAAATGCTTCTAAAGCTAATTTCTAGCCAACAGCATTTTTTTGAACCCTCGTTGTGTCGTACGACATTAGCGCTATAATGGGATTTGAAGATGAAAGAAACATTATTATATCCGTGGCGTTATGTTTAGCGAATGGCAACTAGGATAAATAATTACGTTAACTGTAATGATTGGTAGCACGAGCTCGTGAATTAATTTTTGGAAGTTTTGGTGAAACACCAGTTAATTAATTTGTTGAGAAGTGATGGCGTAAAAACTTTTCTCTTTCATGAGAATGAGTTTTTACCTGCGTTAATGAACTGCTTAAACTTATCTGAAGGAGAGTATTCGTTTGCTGCAAATAGAATATTGAAAAAATACGCGAATTATACCTTCTATTTCGAATTATCGAGTTTCTTTTGCGTATCACCGGTGTGAAATATGCTTTAAAAAGAATCAATCGTCCAATTCCGATACGTGAAATATTGTGTCGCGGGTTTTTGAATAGCATGCGACCCGAAGGAAGGTTAGAAAAATTTCACCCTATTATAAGTTAGGGGTATGGGTCTTAATGCAGCGATTTTTCATAACTACGAACCTTCAATCGACCTTGAGCAGGTGTGATTGTGACGGAGTAAGACAATGTTGTCTGCCTTACTCTTAATATGAATGATTTTTCTTGTTTGTGGGGGAAATAAACGTGCTTAGTTGTCTGTCCTAACGCCGTATTGTATAATTGGTCCTAATCGCAATCTCGAAACTTATATTTAGTTCGTTAAACGTCTGGGAATTTTATCAGTCAATAGTTTACATTCGAGATACTGAGGATGATCTTCAGCCGTTTTTAGTTATATCCTCCGTAAAAGATATGAATTTGTATGCTTTTATTATAGGAATGTCGCTGCTACACCTACTGATAACTCGTCTTTTTCTCGCCTTAAAGTCGTTTGATTGACCACATTGGCCTTCAGTTTTGTTGGGACGTTTACGATACCGCGGTACGAATCCATGTAGTGGAAAACTTGCCACCAGTTAAAATCGATAAATGCCAAAACTTGTTAAGTATGACTCAACACCCGTTGCCATCTGATCACCATTGGATTTTCGTTTCGGTTCATGCTCGGAAAAATAAGTTTTTAGAAGTGAAAATTGATCAATTTGTTTATATCCCGTGATGATTGTTTGTTCGTTTTAAAAAGTGATTCAATTTTTTTTGCCGTTCGGCGGTGATGTATTGAATTCATGAAAAATTCCAAATATTTTTGTAAATGTATGTACCATTGACTTAAAAAAATAAGTGTAAGATAAACTGTTAAAATTCCAATGTTACAGATGGAGTTGACCTTTGCTCTAGTGGTAGATGTTGCATTGTTAAGGACGACGAGAGAAATGATGCAGGGCTCAGGCGTTGTTTTAACGTAAATGATAAAGGCAAACTACTTTATCCAAGGCTTGTTCAAATTGTTTAACATACCGTATCATTTGTCAGTAAATCGAGATATATCACATTTTATGCACCGATTTTTGAGGGCTGCGCTTCATGTAGTTATATACCTACATATAAGGAACATGCAGAGAATTATATGTTATACGCTTCCGTGTTTTTTATGGAAGCGGTAGAGGAAAAGCGAATTTATTATGCAGCAAGTGCTTCGTATTCCCCTACAGTATTTTTATAATATTAAGCGATGTGCGTTTTAATGCGTATCATAGTCTTTATAGAATGATACGTCGTAGTTATCAGGATATTTGAAGGATTAGTCGAAGAGGAAGATTATAATGCGGGCCGAGTAATGTATAATGGCCAGAAATAAGGTTCATAAAGAAATGCTATAGCTTCTTAATGGGGAACGCATTGTCTTAGCCGCTTATCCGGCTTTCTAATCAGCTGAAGATTGGGCGCGTGTAAGGCAGCAAGCCGTACAAACTTTTATTGATCCGATGTTGGCGTTTTGGTATTTTGACATAGTTTTGCGTGCTCAATCCTATCCATTCTTTTCTGCACATTCGGCGAAATCTATAAAAGACATCGACCTTAAATAATGTTATCACTTAAAAACACTAAATTAGTTTTGAAATCGTTAGTTAGTTCAACTTTAGTATCGCGAGAATCCGATTTGGAACGTTTAGTTCCGTCTTTTCACTTGCCGAAACACTCTTCTCCTTACGCATAAGGTCGCTAAGCATATTACAATTATTTCATTTTCATTGAAAATTTAAATCCTTACAGATTGTAATTAGGCGGAATCGTAAATATGTAACTTTCACAGGTGACAAGTTAAAGAAATGAAATGTTATTCCTACTCTCGGATTTATTTTATTTGAGATATTTATATGAATTTTCTCATTATATTACGAGTGAATGCCTTCCTGAACCACGATTATATTATTGTTTCAGCGTAAGTATTTTTACGTTTTTCGCAGAAAATTCGCGCGATGCCCGGCACCATGCATGGACTACAGAATCGAGAGATTTCTTTTCGCTTAGACCGATTTTCTATAATTGTGCGGAAATCAGCCGTGTATTTTGCCAAAGCTCGCGTAAAGTATTATCAGAAAGGTCGCGTGTATTATTCGTAGATTTTATTTTTTTATCGAGTATCATATTGGAGAGGGTCGATGTTTCTTGAAAATATGAATGGGGTCAAAGCAGGTGTACACGCGTGCACGGAGATAGTGGAGAAGGAGGTATTCGTGAGATGTATAGACCATGGCTTAAAGCCTGCAGCATTATTGAAATTTAAAATCCTCACCGAGTCAAGGTAGGAAAAAATATTTTCCATATTCACTATCACTTCGCTTGAAAGGTAAAAGTATTACAAGTTCTGATAACCAAAAAAGAGGATTTAAATAATCGTTAAGTTTTGCATTATTTTTATGTAAAATTTAGACCACCTTTTTATTTTTCAAATCGATTCCCATAGTTAACCTACGTGAATAGCAATCCAGAGCCTAGAGCTATTGGTGAATGCGGACTCTGAAGATGAGTAGTTTTTAAAGGTAATTACTTTAAAGGGCCACATATCGACCTGTGGCGAAGACAAAAAATTGTAATCGGCAGACTGTAAACGGACTATATTTAAAGAATCGATAAAATTGCGTTGATGCCAAGGTTGAACGTGTGTAATCCTATTTTCTTTGCACAGCCTTTAAAATTGTTGGACTTCCACCGAGATTTAGAGAGAAATCGTTTTCAGTGACCCACGAAACTATATTCATCTGAGGTTTTAATTTTGAAAAGCGAATTTCGAAGATTTTTACGTGAAACAGAGGTGTCGGTAAAGTACTATAGCACCACAAAATTTCAGGCATTGCTTATCCACTCGATTCTATATCCAGTTTGCTTTTTATTTGTTTCTTGTATTATGCATACATACAAATGAGATGCAGTCTGGCACGCTTGTCCTTGCGATTTTTATTTTACATTTCGTTAAATTTAATATATTCCAATGTTTCGGATGAAATATTAATAGTTTCTTTGTAGCTTCGCCGATCTAAGCCCTTTGACTGTGCTAAGCTTCAGAATTCGTGAAGGAAGGTTATGCTCCACTTAGAGGTCAAAGCGGCTCATATGGCAACGTAGCAGTCCGCTCTACAACGGGATTGCAGGGCCTCCTATTATTGGTTGAATTGTCAACCAATCAGCGTGCGCTTTGGATCGCTGCTTGGATCTACCGCCGGGCTTGTTGCTGGGCCACTCCCCGAGTACGCAGGAGACGGTGGTGGAATAAGCGTGTAGACGTTTGCACGAGTTTACTCGAGAATAAGTGGCGTTAGCGTAATTTTTATTGATGAAATATTATTTTATATAGTTCTCGTTTATGTGCTGTTTAGTTAGCGTTTAAAAATGAATTATAAAGGACAGTAAGAATTTTCCTTGAATTGTTTTATTTGATGAGTATTTATCGTAATTATTTTTACGCTACGGAAGCTGATGTGTAATATTATAGTAATGCGGTATACTAAGTTTTTCACAAGAGTATAGGAATAATCCCTCGGCATTGAATAAACGAACAAATATGTAACTTATAGGAAATCTGAGTGTGTAAAGCATTGTAATTACAGCTTTAACCATTTGAAATATCTATACCAATCGCTTATTCTTCTTCGTTACTTAAGAATAATTTTAAGAAGATTTTTATATACCTTGAATTTAATTTATAATGTAGACGTATTTAGGACAACTATTAATCAAGTTCGTCATACCTAACGCTATTCAAAATTTTCATTTCGTTCGTACAAACTCCCCAAAATTTTCTGGCACAGGAAAGCGTTGATTGACCTCCACCTATTCAAAAAACCTTGAATAAGTATTGGCTTTCTTTGCTCGAGCCTCTTCAGTACTCGGTAGCAACTGAACGCGTCTATATCCGACCACTGCAGAGAATGTTCATGTGACAAGCAAATCATATATAAACCTATCGTACTTGTGACACTCTTTTATTCCATGGGAAATCAAATAAACATTTAGTAACTCGCTAACTGTATATTGCTTGATCACATTTTAAAATTATATCAATTATTGTAAAAAAATTCGTAATTATTTTATTACATAGTCACTACTTATTTTGGCATATTTTCAGAGAGAATTTTACATTGTAACTGCTAAATTTTCGTTAAAAGTATAAATTGCGTTTCACTGATAAATAGACTTTTTATTGAAAGCGATTAAAATGGTTTAGTAGTTGTGTCGGTGAGTTAAATTTAGATATGAGTGGTGAATGACTATTGCATTGTATTTAATGTTTACTTACATTAATACTATAGATTGTCGGAATCTCAAATGTGTTGCCAGGCTAGCGTAATTTAAATGTCAACAGTATGTGGTACAGGAAAAAACAGTTGAAGAATTTTGTCCGAAACGTATCTGGAGATGGCGTAGTGTTGGAAATGGAAGTTAATTACGTTTGCGGTTATAACAAATGTCGTGATTAATAATATCCGTATATATATGTACACATATGGAATTCCTCAAATCGAATGTTCTTTAAGGAATATCTTCCTCTTTTCAAATTTTGACTCAGCGCGGAATGAGTAAATTATCGTTGAGCAAGCTAAGCATTTATATTTACCGCAAAAACCCTTTTCATTGACAAAAAATGAATTTTATTTGATTTATTTGTTGTGCCGGGAATTTTCTTCTTGTTATTTTACAAGAAAAATCTTTGTTTATTCTAGTCTCGATTTCTATGGCAATGATGTTGTCAACTTGAACTAAAATTGTATTGCTTTTGAACTTCATTGGCATTGTGTGTTCAGTATTTACGCAAATGCAATGTTCCTCGCCTGTTAATGATCATTGAATATCTCAGTTTTAGTTTGTTTTAATATCAACTTTGAACCAAACGTTAAGGCGTTCTTTCTTGAGTGAAATATTTTCATGGACAGGCACAAGCATCCTTCGCTCCTGAACGTTAAACTATACTCTATAGAGCGACGAAAAAATGTCAGCTGTTTCAGTTACTATGTCCATATGTAACCAAAATAGTTCTCGCTTACCTTCAGGAAACTCGCGACTGATAGTGCAGACTGGAAGGTTGCACCTTGAACAGCACGGTAGTTTACTTGTCCTCTGAACAGGGAGCACAAAGCATACCTGTATCAGCTTTTCCGTTCAGGTTCTGTCTTTTCTGAGATTAGATGCTGAGATTTGTTAAGCATTCATCACATTGATAGATGAAGTTGCTGGTGTTATTAGAGGGATAGTCAGTGTGTCTGACTCCCAATGATTGCGGTTCAAATCCTGTCGAGAGAATGCTTGTCTTTGTTATCGTTATTTCCGTATCAAATTCGTTACAACTTTTTTATTATTTACCTTCATTGGTTCTCCACTTATCATTTTCAATGATAGTTATATTTTCTAATCCAATTAAAGACATATTTGTTGATTTTCATTTGTTCCTTCGCCTTATTTCTATTTCAATCATTCAGTTTTAGTATGTTTTTTCCATTGGTTTGCCGTAATTCTACCCTTTTGCGGCGATGGAAATTTTACACTTGTTAACGTTACTTTTAGATTGGGATCTCTTTCGATGAGTTTTCGCGTTAGGTTGTCTCCGGTGCTAGGGCTGTAGTAACAAACCTTACGTTCATTCTAAAATTCCGGTTCAAGTGAATAAATAAAATTATGCACCAGGAGTTTTTAAATGAAGATAATTTTAAACTTGGCTGATGTAAACCATCATTTGAAGAAAATGACAATGTTTTTTCCTACTCAATTTATTCTTATAGTGTGTCAAAATTCCAACAATTACTATTTACCGAGTTCTTTTAGGAGAGTAAGGGTTATGACATGTCCTCTATACTATTCATAGGTGGTAAAAATTAACCCATGTATCACGTGATTTGATTTTTAAGTCTGAACTATGTCTAGTAATTTCAGAGGATCACTTCTGTTTTGCGTTCATCATGATTCTGTTTATATAACTTTTAAAGAAGTTAGTAAATTTAACATAATTAAAAGTTACATGTGATGATGATCCCATGATACATAAGAATATCACACATGATAGAGATGTCATTCAGAAGGGATTGTAATCAACATCTGAAGAAAAAGCAAAAAGTGCTTCATAAAAATGCAACTATTATATGATTTTGCATCAGCATTTCCAACAAGTGTTATTGATGACATATTTCCTATTCTAAAGACAAGATTATGAATTTACTGAAAATGCCTTCATTATTGCAAAAATTACATGCAATACAAAAAAGTCATATAAATGAAGTAATTTCTTATGGAATTATTGAGATGTGTTCCATGGAAGGATATTCTTTGTCCAGTATTTGAGGTATCTATCAGCATTCCTCACTCCACATCATTATTCTTACTTTTGTAGGCTATTCATTAATTTCTTAATTTTTGTCCTAGCAGCCAATTGGTGAATGGACGTCGGCCAATGTGGTGGAATGGATGGCAGCATTAAATCTTTACAATTATGCAGATGTTTTCAAGTCCAAAGATGTGAAAGGGACAGATTTACTCTTTTTAGACAGGGAAAAGCTCATGGTAAGTGTGAATATTGGCATCATTTTTCATAAATTATTGAATTAGAATGTTGTTGTGCGATTGTATATTATTTAGGAAACCTAAATAGTACAGGCATGTTACTTCTTCATACCCAAGACATTTATTTTTGATGTTGTACTTGTTAAAAATTATGATTCAGGGTTTTTTCTTGTGTGAGTTTTGGAAAAAAAATTTCAGGTAGCAAAAGTTCTATAAACAAATAAATATTTTCACTTATTATCTCTAAGTTAATCTGTAAATATAGTAATCGAATTTATTAGTACCTAATTATCTTAAAGTGTGAATTTGTTCCAATATAGCCCCCGCCTATAGAGAATTCACCACTTGCAGATACTCGAAAATCTGACAGCTTACTTAAGAAAATTGAAAGAAAATACAAATGAAGGTCACCATGTAGTAAATGGAAGCAGGGGTGGATCCAATGGGGGGGCGATCGCCCCCTCCTTGGAGAATCCCATTGCACTCCACTGGGTGCTTTCTTAAATTCATTCCACGCAAAAATCCTCAATTATACGCCGCAGATTAGTTCTGCATAGCAAGGGAAAGAAGGATTCTGATAGGGGTAGGGATTTTCAAAATATAGGGCAGTTGGCAGGGGCGGATTTGATAGGTGGAGGGGCGATCGCCCCTCCCTTGAGACGTTTCTGGATCCGCCCCTGAATGGAAAGAATATATATCCCCTAAGGAGTAGTAAAATTTGATACTATCTAGGAAGAGTTAATAGTCATGTAGCTAGTTGAATTTACAACTGATTCTTGATGATATATAGTGAAATGTTGTTTTGCTATATTTAAAGGCAGTTGTAATTTTCTTGCAAGTAAAGCCAAATTTTGGCATTGTTTAGTCCTTTCCTCTCAGAGAACATCTCAACCTGCCAACTGCACTTGAGTAATTTTTCACTTGCTTGGAGCATTGAGAAATTTGTTAAGAAGCTATTTTTAACTGCTGTGATTTTGGAATCAGTTTAGTTAGGCTGTGTTATAATTTTTTTGACTATTTATTTTGCAATTAAGTTCACTTAGGGGCCTTTAGGATTTGTAAATCCAAGACAAGGATGCATTTCTTTATATTCTTAATTTTGCAAAGCCGATATATGTTATAGTAGGGGTTGAAAAAATCAAAATTTTCATTTCATAGATTTAATGCTAATATTTCATATATTATTTCTTGCAGAACATGGGCATTAAGGATGAGTTTCACCAAAAGGCAATTTTGCTTTGCATAGATGAGTTATGCAGGAGGAGCAGTGATGCTGGTGCTTCAGCAGCTGGATATATTGTACAAAATGAGTCAGAGTGTTCGTTGGCATCTAGTGGTATGGAAAGCTCCTCAGATGAGGTCTCTCAGACGTCTCTTCATCATCAACATTCATTCTCTCAACCTGAGCGCTGTGACAAATGCGACAAGTATTTGCGAGGCCTTTTGCACCAAGGATTCCTCTGTGAGGGTTAGTAAAGTTTGAGTTAAATGATTTGTTGTTTTCATTAAATGTCATGTTAACATACAAGAAACATCAAGAAATAAAATTTAGTTTCATTTTTGAATCCCTTAGCAATAACAGGCTTAACTCTGGCAGCTCTGTGTGGATATTTAATTAAGTGTAGTCCATATTTTCACTTGAAGTCTACCATTTTAGGTTTTTGTTATATTGTTTTTATGATGTAGATTTTAATTAATTGATGATTTAATGCTTATTAATCATACTAAAGTTTAAACATATTATGTTCACTAGATGTAGATCAGCCTTAAGACTGTGATTTTAATATTACAGCAAATGCTTGAAATGAATCATGTTACTAAATATAGATGCATTCAGGTATAAAGTAAAATGTGTACAGTAATACCCCGATTTACGTTGGCCATATTTACATTGATTTGAAGTTACATCGTCAATCATTTAGTACCTATGTATCAATTTACGTTGGTTTACTTTGAAGTTATGCCGTTATCTCAAATATTTTGGAAAAATGGGAAAAGGTCCGAAAATCTTCAGATTTTTTTGTTTCCATTTTCCTGAACCTGTTAATGAATTACAATACATAATTAATATAAATTTTTAAAGTATTAAGACAAAAACAATTATATTTACTTGTAAATTAGAAAAGAAAGTGTAAAGACGGAATTTTATAGTTTGGTTTGGAATCACTGCTGGTGGAATTTTGTTTTTTAAAGTTAATAATTATACTTGTGTTAGATATTATTCCATGCATTTCATTATCAATTACGTCTGATTTTGTTGTTTTCTTAAGTGCAAATGTAGCATCTTCTTCCTTCTTGAGTTGTATCTTGTTTGATTTTCAATACAACGATCAATAGTTTCATTTTATATGCTGAAATTAATTCTTAGAAGTGGTTATGTTAAATTACATTTTAAAATTTCATAACTAAGGATAAGTTTATTAACCAACAAAAATAATAAAATTAATATGGCTGCGATATGTTTCATTATCAGGTCATTAATAAAGAACTTTTAATTATGTTGACCAAACAAATCACTATGCATTGGTTGCTACACACTAGTAGTCCATGCCGAAAACATCCCCCTCTGAAACAAGTCCAATATTTTCCTTGTGCCGTTCATACTGCTTTCAATTGTTTCACATTTTGTGATATTTTAGTGAAATATTCAGCACATCTCATAACCCTAATGAGTTCTAGGGGTGTTAAAAGTAAAAAGGGTGAGACAGTAGCTAAAAAACACTTTGGAAGTGAAATTAGAGGTTCGGCATATGAGAAATGGTGAATGTGCAGTTGACCTCAATAAAAAGAAGACACCTGTAAGTCAAGCTATAATATAGGAAAAGTCAAAAAGTCTTTATGATGAAGAGAATGAGGGAATAAATTCTGCCACAGTCAAGGTTAGGAGGAGGAGTGACAAACTAACTAATGAAGAGTTGATGGAGCTCGATGATCAACAATCATTGGAGGGACATGATGATGACATACATGATAAAATTCTGACTACAACAGATCTTGCCAGATTTTTTGAGCTAATTAATGAAATTGCAAAGGTAATTGAGAATGGTGGTCCAACTAGGGAACGATCTTTGAAAGTCATCAGGGCATTGCGTGACTCAATCTAGGGGTTGGCAACATTTTTCTGTTGGGTGCAACCCTTAAATTCATTCTGTCCGTGACATTTACAAAAAGCGGTTCTTATATTATAAGGAATCCTGAATATAATGCAGTATCATTAAAATACAAAATAAAATTAAAATAAAAGTGAAATTCTTTTATAAATGCATAATTTTCATAATTATTCTCTAAAATATCGTGCCACTTAAAATCTCTTCGCCTGCCACCTTTTGGCATGTATGCCATAGGTTGCCGACCCCTGACTCAATCTCTTGCTAGAAAAGCATTTATGAGTCGAAAACTCGGGCCAAGAAGCAGACTTCACTTGACATCTATTTTTAAAATCCCGAAACTTCTAAGTAGGTAATTATACTTTTTTATTTTATTAAAACATTTTATTGTTTGTTACAGTGGTGTTAATTGCAGTATCATTATGACTGCTTTAATTTTAACTGTTCCATTGTGTTAAATATGAATATCGAATCTTTTATTTCATTCTTACTTTAGATTGCAGTATACGTGTACATAGTGATAACATGAGATGATAGAATGACATAACTATCCATTTATGTTGGTTTGTTTAAAAAACTTGTTAATCATCGCAAAATGTGAAAAAGCAAAATCTTTTAATGACTGTAAAAAGGGAGCCTAGGATTTAATAAAAAGAAACCTTAAAGGTAAAGGAAAAGAAGAGGAAGTGAGAAATTAATATAAAAAAATAGAAGAACTGGTGACAGAAGTAAACAATCGAGATCAGAAAAGTCTCCAGTGAAGTCAAAAGATACACAAGGTAAGGGGTGTTGAGGAATGTATTGTATTATCATCTATAATATTGAAGAAAAATTATAATAAGGCCAAATAAGTAATATTCAAGGTAAAATTTCTGACGTCTTGCACCCATTACCCCCTTATAGCATCGATTCTTATGAGAAAAATGGTTTCAATTTACGTTGATTTGATTTATGTCATGATTTTCAGGAACATATCTCAAGTATACTTTTGATGCATGTAATTTTGTTATTTAAAAATAGTATAGAAGTGTTTAACTGGTAATAATATGGAGAAGTAATAGAGTACCATGTAATCGCTGAATTTTTCTTAGATTATTGCTATTTAAGTTACTAATTCATGTGAATAAGATATGTTGCACTTTTTAAAGGTTTTAGTGATAAGATTTTCTGATTGAAATATAATTTATTGCAGATTGTGGTCTAGTATCCCATCGTTCTTGCTCAGCTACAAGTGTGACATCTTGTCAACATGCAGAGTTTGACAGACCCGCAAGGCTGCAGTTTAGGGCAGGTGAGATAAAAAATGCAGAAATACAGATAATAAGAACAAATATTCTCAGAAATGGGTATTATTATATATTTTTAAATGTTGGAAGTTTTTCCATTCTATTATAATTTTAAGCATTTTTATTGACTTTTTTTTAATCAATAATTTGGTTTAGATGAATACAGGTTTTATAATCCTTTTTACATATTTCTAACTTGAGGAAAACTAGTTTCATTTCAATTTGTTATAGATGTATTAGGTCTGTACCCATGGTAGCCTTGATCAATCTGATAATTAAATTATTGTGACAATTCAGCTGATCAATGTAGTATAAATGAGCTTCTGTTTTCTGCCCATTGTTAGGTACCGTATATACTTGTGTATAACGTGCAGTTTGAAGACCAAATTTTTAGGTCATAAAGTAGGGATGTGCGTTATACACAGGTAACACTTCTGTGCTCTTAAAATTGGAAATTAAAGTGTACCTACCTCACACCAGATTCTCGCTTTTTGGGTGAATTAAGGGGAAAACCTCACAAATGATCGATAATGCAGGTTATATATATATTAATTATACATATAGAACACCTAATTACTTTACACAGTTATAATTCCATCCTCTCCAAATATTCTGAATTTCAGTAGCTTATCAGCTGATTGCGGTAGTCTTTGCAAAATTGCCAAGTTGACTTCCTGCAAAACGCATTGGAAACAAAAAACCTAGAATAAGCAAATTGAAATAATTTTATTTATTTAATGATTATAGTATGTACAATTAACAATGTAAGTAATTTAAAACCCATAGAATGTAGAGTGATGTGTATGAACTTAACCTTATCTTTTGCGTTTCCGGTTTCCAGATTTGTTTGTTAAATTTTTGCATTATTCCTTCTATTAAACAGTTTTAGAATGAGATAGGAAAGAGAGAACCAAAATCCACTATAAATCAAAACTCAATCTATTTTATAGATCCCTTTATGTCTGATTTAAAAGGATTGGCAGCAGTGGCACTGCAGTTTTCTACGAGGTATCAGTTTGGCCAACTTATTGTATGAAGTTGCTGCCATCTCAACTCAATCGCTTTCATTATTGATGGTGTCTCTCTAAGACATAATATGGAGCTTATTGAACGTAATACTTATGGGCAAGTCCAAGCGTTTAAAATTTGTTACCTGGCGATAATTTAATGCTTTGAAGTTTTTATTTACGGTACTCTAGTTAATACTTCGAATGACCATATAATTTTGTTCTTATACCCCACATAAATCAAGGGTGCGCATTATACACAGGGTATGAGAAAAAGTTGAGATTTTTTGGCAAAAAGTATGGGTGCGCATTATACACGAGAGCGTGTTATACACAAGTATATACGGTAATTAGGTTAATTAGACTGAATTTCAACTTTGTATGAGCTTGGAGTTTTAGATGTGGCAGTTGATTTTAGTCTCTCTTGTGCTTCCTTGGTGAATAAGTGGACCTAAAATTTGTTCTTTCTACTGAATTTATAAGTTGCTATTAACTGTGGTAGCATCTTGTCATATACTTCTAATAGGTTCGAGTGGTGCTGAGCAGATTAAAATGGTGAAAGCAACAGGTAAATTACATTGAAAATATATTTAGATGGTTTGTAATAGTGATTGCACATATTATTTTAGGCTTTTCTGAGTAAAATTTGAATTAATCTTCTAACTGATGAGGGTTATATTTTGATGGCTATGGAATGGAAATTTTGTAATTTTTTATTTGTATTTTAAGTTTGTGTTCCTAAGGTGTGATAGTTCTCAAGTATGAGTGTATTTTTACAAAAAAATTGTAGAAATTGGATGATGTATAACTCATTGGATAAATTATCATCCATTTTTGCAGTTAAATGTATTGTTACTTATGAGACTAACAGCATACTCATTTCCTGAATTTTGGGCCCTTTGAAAATGACCTTGGGCATTTGGCTCAAATCAGGTTTTAAAGTTTAATATATGTATAACATTCTTGCTTCATAGTCAGAAATTAGAATATTTTCCATTAAAATAAATGTGAAGTTTCAGATAAGTTGAAGTTAATTCTTCTTTGTTCAATCTGAATAATTTCTTATTCCAAAACAAACTTTGTGTACTCCATGACTAAAGAAGAATATTTTTCTATCATTTGTTTTAAAAGTGCAGCTTTCTTTTTGTATATCCTCTAATTAAGTAATATTGTGTCATGTACTTCTTTATTGAAAATTTTACATTTGCTATCCAGTTAGTGCAATTTTAGCTTAAGTGGATTACATATAAAACTTATGTCAATAACTTAGTGTATGCATTTTCAAGTCAAAGATATAAACTGTAACAAGTAGAACAATGGGTGACTAACACGAGATGTGGAATTGAGATAATAGTGATTCATTGGTAGAATATCAGTAGCAAAATTGAACAAATTTGGCATATTTCTTTTGGAAGCAGTAGTTACATTTTATATATGATTTCATATTAGCTGAAAAGTCTTATTTCTATGGACTGTCTATTAAATTTTGATTCAAAATTCAAAAAAATTAATGGTGTGAAATTTGAAAACTGCATCATTAAAAGAGTACTATATAAGAGTGAAAATCGGTGACTTACTGTTATGAATTCTAATTTTTTAAAGAAAATATGAGGATATTGTACATATTAAGGACTGTTATGTGATAATGTTAAATGTAAAAGTGGGGAAATAAAAAAGGAGGAATAGTTACGAAATAATTATTGTCAGAGGAAAGCTAGAAAGTGCAGTTCATCTTTTACAAATTTAACCAGAATTTCTAGTGCAGTGCTACAAATGCTTGACCTTCATTGTCAATTAGTATGGGGAAAGTTTAACCCTTTAGGCTTGTATATTGAGTTGAAGTTGATACTGCTGGTACTTGCTTCTGCTCATATTGGGGCTGACAATGCAAATCTCTGAAGCCATTCAATATCAGTAATCATAGAGGAATAATTAATTTGTCTTAGATTAACAGAATTTTTTGTCACCAGAAGTTGTTTTTTCATGTATGCTAAATATATTGAACCCTTGAACTATTTGAGGCTCTTTCTTCTTGACTAAAATATTATGCTCACAAGGGGACCTTACGACATGTTCGTTGCCAATTTGGTTGAAACTTGGTGAGCATGTAGCACACTCCTAGTGATAAAATGTCAAAGCAAGAAGACACACTTCTTAAGCATTCGCGAGATTTTTGCAATTAAATTTAGCAAACATACTAGGGGTCCAATTTATCTCCTAATATGAGCGGTAAATGCCAGGTTTGGTGGTGGCCCAGTTGGTTAAGTGTCGGCTTCTGAAACATTCAGGTGCAAGTTCAATCCTAACACTTGAAAATTCTTTTCAGTTTTTATGTGTTGATTTTGTTCTATCGTCTTGTAATTTTTGGGATATATTATTTGCTGAAAGTTTACGGGATTTATAATTACATTTTCGCTAATTATGTAAAACAAAAAATATTTTTGCGAAAAAGTTGAAAAAGAATTGTATTTGAATTGCCAGCAAAAATTAAATGGGAATAAGGCCCGTTTATCACACATATTCAACTCTTTTCTTTTACAGGGAGCTAATGCTGGTAATTCAAATACAATTCTTTTTCAACTTTATCGCGAAAATATTTTTTCCTTTACATAATTAGCAAAAATGCAATTATAAATCCAGTAAACATCAGCAAATAATATATCCCAAAAATTACAAGACGATAGAACAAAATCAACAAATAAAAATTGAAAAAAAGTTTCAAGTGTTAGGATTGAACTTGTACACGAATGTTTCAAAAGCCAACACTTAACCAACTGGGCCACCACCAAACCTGACATTTACTGCTCATATTAGGAGATAAATTGGACCCCTAGTATGTTCGCTAAATTTAATTGCAAAAATCTTGCGAATGCTTGAGAGGTGCATCTTCTTGCTTTGACATTTTTATCACTAGGAGTGTGCTACATGCTCACCAAGTTTCAACCAAATCGGTGACAAACATGTCGTAAGGTCCCCTTGTCAGCTGATTCAATGGCTTCAAATTTAAATCCAGTTATATCTTTTGCTGTTAGCCTTTGACAGATATTAGCTTGTATTCTGGTACATTTGGCAGAGAGTATTATATTTTTACCATAATTGAGTCAACTTAGCAAAATTTTTAAATCTAAGAAGAGGCTGCCAGATCATTCCTTTAGTGTTAAACATTCCATTGGTGTACTGCTAAAACATTTTATTTATTTTTATTTAATATCCTAAGTTGAAAAGGTTAATTTTGTTGTAGTTTACCTTAAAGGCAATGCATTATGTAAAAGTCGTTTTTCGGCTTTATGAGTAATAAGAATTAATGTTTTTTAGCATTTGGACTGGGTCTCTGCTCCCAGTTTGATCCAAAAGAATACCCTGCTCCAATCCTTGTGATACGCTGTACAGCTGAGATTGAATCTCTGGCCAGAGCAAACTCCAGTTTGGATCTGTATAAGATATATCGTGTTTCACCACCTGCAGAGGCTCTTGCTCACTTGCGGCAAAAGTTCAATGAAGGTTTGTTATTATCCTCCGATTTTTTACACATTTTTAAATGTAAAATTAGCTTAAAAAAGCTCTTATTTTTCTGGGATTTTATTTTTAAGCAAACATTTCCAGATCATAGTATTTCATGTATGAGATGCTACCCATAAGTTCCCAAAATGTATCTGAAAAAAAGTAGACGTGTCCAAAGTCCTAATCGCCACCGTTCCCTTCAAAGTAGTCCCCTTGGCAGTGTACACAACGATCCCAACGTTTCTGCCACGATCGGAAGCTGTCCTGGAAGTCCCTTTGTGTCAGCATCTTCAGCAGCACCTGTGATTCGGCCTGGATCTCCTCTATGGTGTCAAATCTTTGCCCCTTCAACTTGATTTTCGTCTTGGGGAAGAGGAAGAAGTCCCAGGGGGTTAAATCGGGAGAGTAAGGGGGGTGAGGGACGGCCGCCATGTTTTTGGAGCCAGAGCAGTGTGCATGGGTGCATTGTCATGATGGAGCACCCAGTTGTTCCTGCACCATTTCTCTGGCCGCTTTCGCCTCATGTCCTCCCTAAGCTGCCTCAGGACATCGCAGTAGAACTTCACATTGACGGTCTGACCTGGAGGGATGAATTCCTTGTGCATAATCCCGTCAGTCTTGTAAAAGCAGATCAGGTTGTCCAGAACATGTGTCATCATCAACTGACGTTCGGCCATTTTTAAACCGGATAAACCAGTCGTAGGTTTGTGTCTGACCCAAAGCGTCATCACCAAATGCTTGTTTAAGCATTTTGTGAGTTTCTGCTGCACTCTTGCCAAGTTTGAAGCAAAACTTGATGCACACACGCTGCTCCTTCACCTCCACCGTTTCAACGAAAAAAAATCGCAAAACGACACAAACATGACGTTATAAAAATGCGTAGAACAAAAGAATGCGTGCACTCAGCGCAAAGCCACGTCGCACACTGGTTCACAAAGGATACATGCAGCGCTACCGAGTGCCACTAGTCGTACTACAACCGGTTCCTGCGCGACGTTCAACTTTCGGGAACTTTTGGGTAGCACCTCGTATTTGCATTTATTAGGTTTATGAAGTGATTGAATAAATATAAAAATAGTTTTGTTGTACTACAGTCATTTTCATCTATCTTTACTGTAAGCTCGGTTAATTTAATTGGTTCCTACATTTGTCTTTACTTGTTTGCATAAAAGATTATGACCAAAATTGAATCTTGTTTACTGATTTCAGACATGAATAGCGTGGACCTAGGCATGTATGAACCTCACTGCATTGCAAGTGCACTTAAGAAATTTCTAAGAGAGTTACCAGATCCAATTATACCTGTGCAGTGGTATGACAGATTCTTGGAGGCATCAAGTAAGGATGATAAAAATTATATATCACTTTTTACCAACATGAAGCTTAATCTGCCTCTTAAAAAGTTGTCGAATGGCCATCCTGAATATTGACTCATGCATTTATTTACAGGAATCCGCAATGATGAGCAGTGTGGAGCCTGTCTTTATCAGTTGGTTCAAAAGCTCCCCGAGCATCACAAATCTTCACTCATGTTCTTGATGTCTCATTTCTGCCGTATTTGCCAAATGCAGCATGCACGGGGCAACAAGGAGCCTCCATCAGTGCTAGTACAGGTGCTCTCTCACATCTTCCTCCGTCCGTCATGGGAGCGTATAATGTAAGCAATAATTAATTTGATCACTTACATTGTTGTATGACTTTATAGTTTGGCAAGTAATATACCTGTATTCTTCTGTATATCTGCAAAGTTTTGCTGTGTAATACAGGGTAATAATTAATCACAGTTTTTGTTGATTGACCAGAGAATTTATTCAATTTAATTGCTGGTAATGATTCATTTAAGAGGTATAGATGTCTAAAATTATATTCACACCTTATGTTATCTTGATCTCTAACTTAAGAATGTATTTTTCTTGCAGTCAAGTGGTATATAATACGGAGGCACACATAAGAATAATTGAGCTGTTGCTATTACACGGGGATTGGGGTGAGAAGTTACCAGAGTTTTCCTCAGCTGTCACATGGCCACCATGCAAGCCTACTTGCCCACATCCACAGCCAGGAGTAACAGCATTAGATAAAGTTTCTGGCTCTTCATTGGTAAAAAGGTCAGCTGATTCAGTGCGTACCCTTCAAGATGCAGAATGGTACTGGGGTGATATCTCTAGGTGAGTGTTAGTATAAGTATGTTGAAAGTTGATATCATTCTTGAATTATTCATTTGTTTAATGTGGATTGATCCAAATGTTTTAGTTGTTTTAACTTTGACACCAATAATCAACATCAAAGATAAATTTTTGTTTAATTAAAATTTTTTACAGATTCAATGTATATCTGTGTAATCTGGTTTAAATTGATTATTACCAAAACTAGTCATACGTAGGAACGGAAAGGTAAATCCATTTCCTAAGGTGCAAAATATGTAAAGGTATTTTTTAAGAAATCCTAACCTAACCATTTCCAAACAAAAAAATCGGTACAACATACATTGTACAAACTTTCTCATATACTAATGTGTCATTTAGTTATCTTTAGAAAATAAAAATCGTATAAGCTATTTTTAGAAAATCCAATTTTTGTTAAAGTAAGAATAAACTAGCCTTATATTCATTATTTGATAAAAATGAAATATGTATTATTATTTCAGACGTAAACTTAAGTAACTGTAGGAAATTTTATCTTTCGAGCCGTTTTTGAGAAAATCACGCTGTTAAAGATGCCTAGAATAAACTAGCCTTATATTCATTTTTTGAGAAATATGAACTATGTAGTATTATTGAAGACGTAAACTCGAGTAACTGTATGAAATTTGATCAGAATTGTAAGAGCCGTTTTTGAGAAAATCAAATTGTTGTTAAATGCATAGAATAAAACTCCCTTAATTATTGAGCAATGTCAACCATTTCTTCATAGCTTCTTCTCCGAGTGATAAAATACCTAAGTACGAGATTTCATTCATTTTCGCTCTACCGTTTAGGCCCTAGATCCAATAACAGACAGATAGACGGCATTACGAAAACTACTTTTTCAGACTCAGCCACACCTAAAACGTATATATTTCTGTAAAAATCTCGAGGTCGAATTTTTTCACAATTACTATACTTTCTCAATATATGTACTTCATTTATGAGAAAGTAAGAAGGCACATTTTAACGTAGTTGCCTATGGTGCTAATACCTTTAAATCCAGCCCTGAGTAAATCACAAATCGATTCAACGAACTTTAGTATATTTTGTAACATTAATACTACATAGGTTTCTCGTTTTGGATCACTCGATAATTGCAGCTTTATAACTTTCTTGATAGATATTAGTTTTTATCGAGCTTCACTTCAATATATTTTTTTAGCAGTATTTTTGGCCAAATACACTGGGACTGAGAGATATGAAGCAAGTATTTAACATCAGTAAATATTAAATTCTTTCATGTGAGGGTTTATAAAGAATATCAGCAAGGGAAATAAGAACAACATTTCTCATGCTTTCTTAAATTATGTTGCTAGTTCTAGTTATATATTTTGTGGAAACCATGTTAATTAGTTTTTATATCTAAACAATAATTATTTTAAGTCTCTCTTTTGGTCTTTGATGTAAAATCTGCTGATGACAAAAGTGTAACCTACTTCAGGATATGGTGTCTTTTAAATCAATTAACAGTGAAATTTGCTGTTATATTTTTTGGTTTACTGTATTATTCTTGCAGAAACAAATTTTGGTACATTTTTTTATCTTTTCAAAATGTTTTATAAAACTACAAATTATAATTTTTGGTAATTTCCATTATATTAATTGCAACTATTTAAATTGCAGGGATGAAGTTAATGAGAAGTTAATGGATACGCCAGATGGGACTTTTATGGTCCGTAATGCATCAAGCAAATGTGGGGAATATACCTTAACACTTAGGAAAGGAGGGTCCAACAAACTAATAAAAATATGCCATAGAGGTGGAAAGTATGGTTTTACGGAACCTTTCAAGTTTAACTCTGTCGTGGAATTGATCAACTTCTACAAAAACGAGTCTCTGGCACAATACAATGTGTCACTGGATGTCAAACTTTTGTATCCTATATCTAAGTTTCAGGTTAGTGAAATTCTTTTTAATTTCATAGTTATATTTTGCCATTTTAAAATCCATCAATATTAATCATGTTCTATTATATATCATGAATCTTATGGTTTTTTGGCTTTGTTTTGACTTTGTGTGACTTTCATCGATTCCAGGAAGAGGAAATTAGCAGTACAACTGATGTGGAGAAGGTGAAGCAAGCTCTTTTGGATATAGATAAGGAATACTCTGCAAAGACCAAATGTTATGAGGAATATTATGAAGCTTATTCTCGCTCCACGCATGCTATTCATTTGAAGAAGCAAGCATTGGATGCTTTTTCAGAGGCTGTTTGCATGTTTGAGGATCAGATCAAATTACAGGAGCAGTTTCAAAAGGAAGCACAGCCAAATGAGATAAGAAGGTAAAGCTTTCAAAAGTAACAATACTTTGAGTAGTGTTATAACCATAACAATATAAAAACAAATTGGTATAATCTGAAGACAAGTTGGCATAATTTTTTTGAAATGTATGAGCAATACCTAAAGTTGAATATCATCTAAACACAGTTCATTCATTAACCTGGGACAACCCCTTTAGCTGTGAGAGCAAGTAGCTGTCGAATTACTTCAAGCTGAAATTGTGCAAGCGTAGGTTTTTTCCCTGTTTTTGCCAGATAAAGAGCATGTGCATTTATAAGGCAAAGATCGACGAAGTGAAACCATAGCTTGTGGTACCACTTGATTGTTCTTCGAACACACTCGAGGTTGTTGATCATCATATCAGCTCTATCTACTGCTCCCATGAATTTATTGTATTCGCCAATGCAGATAGGTTTAACTATGGGCTGATTAGTGCGGCGATTAACTTTTCCTGTATCCATCTCCCCATCTTCATGCTCTGTTGTCAGCATGTGAACTTCACACTTATCCTTCCACTTCATGGCCAACATGATACCATTATTCCTTGTCTCTCTCTGACCCTTTTAGGAGTTTCGAATCCAGTATTGGCATTCCCTTCCTATTCTTCTTGACTGTACCGCAAGCATTTGTTTTATTTTCGTGAAGAGTGATGAAGGGCTTGGGGCTTGTGTACCAGTTGTCTACATATAAACAATGTCCCTTATTAAGGTAAGGTTGCATAAGTGTTAGGACAACAGCTCCAGATTTCTCCAAATTATGGGAATCAGTAATTTCAGTCTGAGCACCTGTGTAAACTATAAAGTCTAAAATATCACCAGTTTCAGCATCACACAACAAGAACAGTTTGATTCCAAACTGGTGACGCTTACTTGGAATGAATTGTCTGAAAGACAAGCGCCCTTTATAAAGCACTAAACTTTCGTCGACACATAAATTGCGGAACGGAGAAAAGTTTTCTGAAAAGGTCTTCCGTAAAATATCTATCACACTCTTTATCTTGTAAAGCTTCTCACCTTCAGCATGTGAATTATTTTCAGCGAAATGCAGAAGCCTAAGAATAAGAAGGTACCTGTCCCGTGACATATACTCTGGAAAAGGCGGAGATTTCAATAAAGGATCATTGGACCAATATTCACTGAAGACAATTTTCTTGTTCCTCACCATCAGCATAGATACAGCTAAAAAAACATCAGGTTCACTCACTGAGATTTCAGTAAATTTATTAAGCCTAGAATTGGGCGATGGGATACCTTTTTCAATCAAATGGTAGTAATGCCTATTGGTTTCCTTAGCAACTAACTCTTATAATACATTTGAGCAACATACTCAAAATAATCAAGTTCTTTACAATCTAAAATGACGTCAATCATCACACCACTATTCTGCAGATTAAACACACATTGCCTAGGTGAAAAGGCTGTATCTGTCCATTCATATTCAATAGGGGAAACTCTTCTAATCTTCCTCGGAGTGCTTGTAACAATATCAAAATCAGTGACAATAGATACTTTGCTGGAAGAACTACTATCACTTTCAGTAGAATCAGCATCTAAATACACTGAATCATCTAAATCCTCATTGGAACTTGATTCACTTGCACTCAATTCGTCTAAAAACTGAAGGATATCTTTCTTATTTACACGTGACTTTAAGGTGGAAGGCATGTTTAGGTGGGGTCTGACTAACCGATATAAAAACAGCTGAATAACTATATTACGAATGTACAAGATGATTTGCGTAAGTACAAAGTACTTAAAAAACATCATAGATGGCAGAGGAAGACTCAAATATAAAAAAAGGTGTATTCGCGTTTACAGGAATACCACATAGGAATTCAAAACACATATACAGGTGAGTAGCAACAGAGGCACGAATGCTTCAAATGCGTAAACGCGTTCACAGCAGTTAAAAGGTTAATATCAAATTTTGACAAAATTTAGCATTTTTAACATGAAGTTGCCTTGCCAACCGATTGTTAAACTCGAAATCCTATTACTCTTACTTATGTTCATGTTCTCTCCAGACCTCCATGGACCCTCCCGGGTATCAGAGATATCTCAGAATTAGTTTTTACTTTCTCCAATATACGTATAGAGAAAGTATTGTTTTCGTGAAAAAATTTGAAATCGAGATTTCAACAGAAATACGATTTTACGTCACATTGCCATGGTAAATGACATGTTTGTTTCTTTCGTATGTTTATCAGTAAGCTACTGTAAGGAATGTATTTTAATGAATCCCAGTACCTGTCAGATAAATCGGAATACGTAAGTTGAATCAAGTTTATTGGTGTCAGTTCACATTAAAATATATGTCTGGCATAACCCGTGCATCGCCGGAATCTTTCAACTAGTCTGGATATATAGATGTCTTGGGCATGGTGATTTTGTAATTTTCTCAAGAAATGAGAACGATGGAGAGAAAAAGACACTGGGCTTATGCAGTCATAGAGGAATTTAACGTTGTTGTTATCTGAATGTTTTTTATATTTCTCAAGTAATGATATTAACACAAGAACGTCTGAACATGGCGTACCCCCTAGAACGGCGGACGGGACAAAAATGTCCTATACGACAAAGTCGTACAGTCGCAGTACTAGGTTCAATTTTTATGAACCTTGTAGTCTCTACATTACTAATTGCATACTTTAGCATGCTGTAGAATGTAACGTTGCACTGCACTCAACTGAAACGCTCTAGTAAATTAGCCCTCAAACAGTGCTGCAGGAACACGTTCTAAACTGCATCACACTGCGGGAGCAAGTGGGAGGGGGGAATGGTTGGGCTAGAAGTTGGATTGGTGAAAGATGAGAGGGGAGGAGGAGAAGGGCATGCCATAGTCTGCAACAATGTTACAAAGCCGCCTGCATAAGAATAATATCACAGAGAATGTGAAACAAAGTATTAACTCATTTTGGGACAAAATTGTCCCATCCACCATTCTAGGGTAAAATGGTTTTATAATCCTTAATATTGAGGGGGGGATGTTCAAAAGTGTAGAGTGGAATGCAACCCTCAAATGATTAAAAGTCATGAAATCTCGACTAAATTAAACCGGAATCACAGAAACTGTAGGGGACGTAACATCAGAATGGGACAAAATTGTCCCGTCCGACGTTCTAGTGTTAATATGAAGGATAGGGTAATTTAGCCTAAGTTTGGGCATTTAACTCTGGCCATTGAATTATTTTGTGGAATCTACTATTGGTAAATCAGCAGTTGTAATGGCAGCAGTTGGTGTCCTGTTGGAGAAAGTTTGTCAATTTGATTACATTCATAGTATGAGTTCTATAATTCTCTTTTCAATATTTAATTTTTGGTTTCCTCTATTTCCAATTTATAATTTGGCTTATGGAAAAAGTTGCTGATTTTTTTGAGAGACAGCAAATATGTTAATTTTAGTTACCTTTTAAATGCTGAGATTGAATTTTTGATTCTCTATTGCATTTGTATGAAAATGGGAAAATTTAAGCAGGTTGAGAAATTTATGCTACCAATAAGAATTTTAATTGAGTTAAGAGGTGCTTCCAGAATTAATTTTATACTAAATTATGATTACAGTGGGTCCCTGTTATTCGTGGGGGTTTCATACCAGAAAATGGTAGTGAATACCGGGGCATTTTTCCCCATAAAAATACATTATATAAGGGGGGTTATGTTCCGATTCACCACTAAAATCACTCGTGACGAGAAAAGGGAATTTTCTCTCATTAGATTTCATGTAATAATGGAGATTAGGTTTAAATTGTTGTCACTGTACCCTATGACATTCAAACTAAGAAAATAAGTCTTTATGGGTGTTCCGGTCATGAAAGGGTTAATATACAGGACAGTACATACACTGAACATGGCCTAACCATAATATAAATGAAAATAACTTAAAATTACATAAATACGAATGGAAAACACATACAGGCATAAATAACCCACATGCGCGCACACAAATAATACACTCGCACGCAGATACTGCGGGATAAAATATGCAAGAATCTCGGATACGATATTCACGGTACAATTCCAAAACAGCACGTGATGCTGGTGGTAATATAACAGATGGTAAGATGGTGTGTTAGTTCACTAGTTACGCTAGTTAAAACGAATAAAATAGTAAAAAATAATTACCAGAGACAACTAGGAAAATTGCAGGGTCTGATGCAAAGTGTGCAGGGGGGTCTCTTATGCGTCAAAATTTTTTAATAGTAAATTATAATAAATAAAGCAATCTCTCTCACCATGACACATTGATATTTTTTCAAAATTCATGTATGTACTTTATAATTATGGCAAATATTTTTTAGAGAGTGCGGGGCCTGGTGCAGTCACATTGTTCACACCTCAATCAGGCCAGCTCTGAAAATTACCAACATACTATATTCATTATCAATAGCAAAAAATAAACAAAGTAGGCCATAAAATAAAATGAGTTTAATGATTGAGTCACTGTTGAACAAGTAGTGTGCATGTCGACTTCTGACTCTGCCATCGCAAGTAATCCGAGTGATGAATAAGTGAAACGAAAAACTGCAGATACCGAAACATTGTTCCATAATACGAATAAGTGAAATGACGAATACTGAAACCGCTAATACTGGGAACCCTCTGTACTTCCATTTGTATTGCAATTTGGAAACGGTTATGTAAATCGATTCAGTGTTGTTATTTGCCAGAATGGAGGAAAGTGGTTGATTACACTAAATCAGTGGTTCTCAAACCGGGTGCCGAAGCTGCCTTTCAGGGATGTAGTGAAAAACTTTGTTCGGTAAATAAATCAGCGATTTTGATGTGTTGATAGGTAATTAGGACAAAAAGTGTTTCACTATTAAATTGATTTTGAGGTAGTGCCAACAAAGTACATCAAAGTACATCCAAAGGTTGTAATACCCATATTTAAAAATATAAAAACTTTGCTTCAAGACTGGGGTGCCATGAAATTCTTTTTATCTTTGAAAGAGTACCATATGTGCAAAAAGTTTAGGAACCACTGCACTAAAGCGTATACAAAATTTAAAGTCTCTACGTTTGAAGGATTAGTAGTTATTAAGGGCAGTTCAGTATTATTTAGATTTAATCTATGGAAATGAGCATGTTTGTTCTTCTGTGGATTAATGTTTTTTTTGCTGTTCCACTTTGTTACAGTTTGGAAGAAAATCTTGAAGTTTTGAAGCAGAGGCTATGTACTTTGAAAGGAAGCAGGGAACAGTTGGATGAAAATTTAAAACAGCAAGTTGTGTATAGTAGAACACTTGAGAGAGAGATGAATTCTTTGAAGCCAGACATTGTGGAACTCTTTAAACAAAAAGAAAGGCATATAAAGTGAGTTGAATAATGAGCTTCCTTATTTTTAGTTTTCATAAATGATTTACTTTAATTTCCTCATCTGTAGTCAGAGGTTTTAAAAATCTGGTTAGCAACTCTTTGTTTTCCTCTTTGATAATATTATGATCATGTGTAAGATGGAATATTTAATTTGCTTTTTGCTAATAAAAATGGTCTTAAAATCAGTATTAACTTTGGCATTTCAGTAGGATATATTTCATAACTGCCTTGAAAAGAATACTTATAAAATGTAATTTTCGGGTTTGCTGAAGTACTTACAATTTCTAAAATACATTTCTTCCTTTTTGTTTTCACTTTCTTGTTTTTGAAGTGCTATCATATGAATTTAATTTTTTGTAATCGTTCAAGTTATGGAGGATTATCTGCATATGCATGGTTAAAAATTGGCACAATATGCAGCTTTCTTATAAAAGTTATATTGACATTTAATAATAATGGTGATAAATTGAGGCACCTTAAGTTTCAATCCTCAAATCAAGTGGAGCAAATGACAAGCTTGCCACATTTTTTATTCTGGGAGAAAATTATTGTTTTTATTCATCCTATAATAGCACTCTTATGTTGTTGTATTACACTACTTAGGTAGCCAATATAGAGGCACTTATCACCATTGTAAAAGAGTTTTCTTTAATTTACTAACTTGTTAGGAGAGTTCGATTATAAAATACAAACACGATATTGTTATAATTTAGTTGACAGGCACAAAAGCAGTGAAAAGGTATGAATTAGTCTAGTTCAGTGGTTCTCAACCTTTTTTATATGTGTCACCCTATGTTCAGTACATTCTGTTGTGGGTCACCCCGTTTACAGTCTTCAAGTCACCTTTAAAGATAAATTGGGCTTTCCCTACCACATAAAGATAAAATTCTGGCATTTAAATAAGCACTAGTGTTTATTCTTCTGGTTTTGTTTATGTTTATAAGCCAGAATGATACACTATGAAATTATTAAATATTCACGTCACCCCTCGATAATCGTTGCGTCACCCTGGGGTGTCATGTCACCCCGGTTTAGAACCACTGGTCTAGTTCAATGGCAAAGACATAAATATGAAAATTTTTTGCTGATTCAAAGCAACTGTTTGTGCTTATTCTGTATACATTCAAATGATAACTTAGAAAAAAATCTTTATTTCTTTGGCCATAAATATGTCCTCATGTCAAATTTGTATCCCAATAGTAGCTTATCTTGAAACATAACCATGTTACATTGTTTCATGTAAAAAGCTTTCAGGTTTTCCATAATGTAATTTTAAAAATAACACCACATTTAGAATCAGAGGTATAGCTCAATAGTGCAGTTACTGTTGTCATAGCAGTTGAATTGCTAAATCTATAAGGAAATTAAATGGTTGATAGTTCTTTTGTTAAGATATCTCTCAGCATTGCCAACTTTATTGTTTAAAAATTGGTGTTGAGTATAACTTCAGAATTTGAGTTGTTAGATTTTTTAGAGCAAGATTTTTGAAAAATCTATCGACTTCTGTTTTGTATATTTTTCACAAGGGATGAAAATGGCCTAAATTCTGCAATAAAACAGTTGTAAATCATAGTCCTCCAGTTTTCAGTGTACTATTGAGCATTAATAAATTAATTGAAATTTTATTTTTTTCTCTTTGCAGTTGGCTCAAGGCTCATGGTGTAAAACCTCAATGTTTGAATCCATTACATTGGAGTGGCCATGAATTTGAAAGGGAAATGGATTTAGAAAAGCTGCCTCACGACAATGTCTCTACGTGGATGATTGGAGAATGTTCAAGGGAAGATGCTGAAAGGCTCTTAGAGGGTCATTCTAATGGCACTTTTCTTATTCGTCCGAGTCAAAGCAGAATGGGGAAGTTTGCCCTCTCTATCGTGTGAGTTTTCAGCTATTATATTTTATTTGTATTTACTAATATAATGACTATATTGAAAGCATCTCTCAAAGAGTAGGTTGAACATTACTTGAATTTGTGTTTGAGTTATGCAGGTAAGAGGTACTTATGTTGAATATCTAGTATTTGATGTATATGTAGGTTTTTATTTCTCATTTGATTCACCAACCAAAAAAAATTCTCACAATTTCATTGATGTACAGTTAAATTCTATAAAAATGTAATTATTTTATGGTAGTGTGTATCAGGGAAACTTGAAGCTCTAGTTTGTATATTCTGGAACACCTAATAATTAGAACTGGAACTTTGTAGTAATTCTTCACGTATATTTACTCTTGCTAAATTTTCCTAATATAACTTGGAGTTCCTAACCAACAGTTATTACAGTATTTTAAAATAAGGTCATTAGTATTATTATTGTTTTCCTGCTAAACTACAGTTCAGAAACTTGTGATCATTTGTCTGTTACTTTTCTGTTTTGGGAGAATTTGTTCAGTATGATGGAAGGTTCATTTTCTTGTTTTTTTTGGCAGTTGGACACAATTTGACCAAAATTTTCTTTCTCCAAACAGTTGCAATGGTGTGCCAAATCATTGCATAATCTACGAGACGGATCGTGGTTATGGGTTTGCAGAGCCGTATAACATCTATTCATCCCTGAAGTCCCTTGTGATGCACTATGCTCAGAACTCTCTGGAGGAGCACAATGAGCTGCTCTGCACTTCACTTACATTCCCTGTGTTTGCCCATGCAGAAGGCGGTGGTGGAGGTACAAATGCTGGAGGCAATGGTTATGTTGCCTCCTTTCACTGAAACTCCTATCTCGCTCATGGGAGAATCCCAGGAATACCTGTGATAAATGCTGTTGTGAATCTTACTCATCTTCTCAACAGCCTGTGAGATTTGCATTTTTATGAAATTGTCTTGTTTATCGGTGAAGCAAGTGAGTTGAAACAGACAAAGCGAAACTCATAATTTCTTTTGGACATTTTTTAAAAATAACGAAAAGATATAAAATTTTACTCATAGTGGCTTGCCTATGAATAAAACAGTATTTTAGCTTATTTTCTTTGTTCATGTCTATCAATAAATTGTGGGTTGCTAGATATTCATAGATTAAATACACGGAGGGGAAAATATCTAGTTTTCCATGAATAAAATTTAATAAAAAGGACTTGTACAAATGTGATATAAAAATATTTCCATTGAGGAGAGATGAATTTTGCTATACTGTGGGTGAATCAAATTTTTTAAAAGGAAATTAAGTACTTGTGAGTATGAAAAAATTTTTTAGTGTTTAAAAGTATATATCTGATGAATTCAATGGTGCTTTTAGGGCATACTGCCTGATTGATAAAAAAAAATGATTTTTTGAGTGCCCACATAAAATTCTTGCGGGAAAGGACAGATTATCATTAGGAAAAAAATTGAGAAGGATTTCTTTGAGCCTTTTTTGGACATCAACGTAAAGTTCCTAGGCTGCACTTCTCAGGAGACTTGAATCCTGTCTGTATCTCCGTCCCTCTTTCCATAGAAATGGAGTCTGCAAAATATTATCCAAGGTATTATTTGGTTTCTAAAGTGCTTTAGTTGGGCCTCTCAAGTTTTTTTGTCATGTAATTAAGATGAGGAATCTAATTTTTTAACACAGATTAGTTTATGATTTATGATACTAAGTGAATTCTCATTGTGTTATTGTTCTCAGAATGGAATTTTTTGTTACCTTGCTTGTATTCAGTGATTCTCGTTCGATATCACTTCCTTGAATAAATTGAGATAAAAAAATATTCTATGTGAATGATAATGTTCGCAAATTTTTTATGCCATCTTGGTTTTTGAGCCGCAAATTTCTTTGTTTGCGCATTGTGTGTCTGTATGCAATGATGTTGTAAAATTGTGATAGAACAATGCTACAGTGATAAGTTACGGAGATGCTGTATTTCAAATTTTTTGCAATGGTGCTACCTCCTTCTTTGAAGTATGTACACTATTTGTGCTGGATCATTTTACATTATGCCTTGGATGGGGGAAAAAGGTGTGTTATACATAACCTGGATTGGAATTCCTATTGTGCTTTTTAGCTGACTTGAATTTTAGATTCTGTGTGGCACAAAGGCTGTTAGGTTCCAAAGAGCATCTGTAGGCACAAAAAAATGGCACACGTTTGATTTTTTGGAGTTTTTGCTCATAGTCTCATGTTTAGCAAGGGGGAAAAAATTATCCCGATGAATGTAGGCATCGAGCAAAGTCCATCTTCTCTGTAAAAGAAATCACTTGGTGTCATCAATTTTTGATGTGTCTTCGTAGGTAATGGCCAGCCCCAGTAGCTAAGAGTTTTGAAAAATTCTTGAAATGTGAGCTTGTCAAAATCCCTTATGTTGATGATGTTGGTAACCAATTTTTACAATTTCCTTGTAAAGCTTAAAGTTAGAATGGTTCATTTTTAATGTCCATACAAAGAAAGATTGTATTATATTTGGAGTAAATGCCTATAGGTGTCATATAATTTAATCGTTTCTGAATTTTATGTATGAGTGCTGTTATATTTTTCACTCATGTATGATGAATTACAAAATTAGATAGGACGTATGGAGCCTCTGTCATAACCGTTTGAGTACAATGTAATGGTTATTTCAAGTTTTTAGCTGTGGATTATTACTCAAAGAAAGCACAGATATAATGAATTGAGGTTTTACCTCCCACTCAGGGTCATATCATTCCCATATTAATTTGAGAATGGAAATTGAATAGACCAATGGAGAAGGTGGACTATAATCAAATGCTAGATTGAAGTATGATAGGTATCCTTTAACCATTGCTTCCTGTACAGCCATTTCAATCCTCTCTTTTGTTAGTGACATCAAAGAGAACTAGCTAATCGTGATACAGTTTAATGATGTAATTACTAACAAAGTCTCAGAATACAGTGTTAATCAAATTATTAGGAATTTTGTCTATTCCTGAAACCAGGCATACAAGATAATACATGTTTTATTTCAACTTTAAGGGATTGAAGCAAGGACATTAGCATTATTGTCATAGGTTTCAATTGATTTTTATGCATTAATGTGGCAGTGCCTTGATGAAATCTGTAAACCAGGCATGTCAAACTCAAAAAAGCATCAGAGTTGCATTGAAGTGATGAATGTTATAGAAGAGCCGCATTAGAATTACAGATGTTTAATGAGGGCCAGGATTGGCAAAACAGACTTTACCTAGAAGATTGGTCACCTGTTTTACTATTAAAAACAATGATTTAGAAACCACATTCTATTGTATCTCAATAGATAAGAAAAAATCTTGTGTCCTTTTCAGAAAAATAAAGTACATATTTATATAAAATCTCAAATGATTTTAGTTGAGAGAAAAATGAGCATTCAGGCCGCAGTAAGGCAGAGAAAGAGCTGCCAGTTTGACATGCCTGTTGTAAAGTTTGGTGAACAACCAGATCAGTAATAGTGAATTCACCAATGGTGAATTGTGCAAAATTGGCAGCTCATTTTCTTTAAGCTCTGTAAGTTCAAAAGCTATCATTTACTGTGTACAGAGTTACACAAAGAATAGTCTCCAAAAATACTCAGAAGAGTAAGAGATAACTTATCTTTAAAGAATGTGAAGTTCTTTTGTCAATACCATATGTCTTCACTAGCCTCTGTACCTACAGATGTAAATTGAGGTACATTAACAGCCACCTTTTCACTATGTCTTCACTCAAAATTTTGTTTCCAGTGCCACTGTACCTACAAGTTATTAAGAATAACATTAAAGCTGGAAATTTGGGAAGTGTGTTCAGGATGCTAAAATATGGCATCCTACAAAGATTTTTTGTCTGAAATGTAACTGTAGGAACGTGATTGGTTCTCAGTCGGGGAATTTTCTTCCAGAGTTTTAATTCTGTTGATGAACTTAAACTGTTACACAGTTTAAAGGATTTTTTTGAACTTTTTTATTATTGTAAAGTTTTACCATTGCCATTGTTCACAGTTATCACTGGCCTCTCCTCTGGCAGCTTAGCCATCCATACAAACTTTGTGCTCACTAAATAGAGATATGGAATGGAGGAAATGTCTAAAAATTTCTTAACAAAAGAAAAAAATCCAATTGAATTTAAAATGAGATAGATGGAGAGTGTGGTGAAAACCAATCGATAACAATATTTATGAGGATTCCTTTAAGACGTGATGAAGTCAAGATGCAGCCTTTTTCAGAATGATAAAAATAAAGATTCTATTGTATCTATTAAACCCTTTCATGCATAGATTTGTATGGGAGGAGAGCAGTATTATAAATTGATTATGTTAAAATTATAGATTTTACTATTGCTTTATAAAGTAAAAAAACAAAGAGTTGTACTATGTGCTTAAGTTGTTTCTCTGGCTCATTTAGCTCCAATAGGAGGTCTTTGAAAGCAATTGTCAGGAAACATTAATTTACTGAGCTACCCTAGGTCCAAGTCAAAGAGGAAATGCTTTCACGTGCAGAATGGGTATAAGTCCATTTAGGACTGCAGGAGGCATTAGTCAATACGACCATGTGATAATGTTCAACCCTATTTAGATGGTGTATTGATATTTGTAAGATTTGTAATAAAGAAAAATACATGGAACTGATGTGTTTCATTGATTTAATCCACTTCCCTTTCTAAATTGTATGAAAAGGAGAGGCTAAAGATGATTCTTGTTGGTACGTAATTTTGCAGTATATGTTTAAATCTTCCAGGTATCACGATAGAAACGGGTGAATTATCATAAAAATATTTATGATACCAAATGTCTAAATTCTGGTATTGAATTATTCTTATTTGGATTGAATTCCTTTGATGGAGGTTTGAAGTTCATGAGATAATACTATTCATAAGAGTGATCTTAATTTTAATGCCACATATCAAAATGCTTTAGTTCTTTCATAACCTATATGCAGAGGTGGAACTTAAAATTGGGGGCCTCTAAGTATAAACGTTTTGGGCCCCCCCTCACAGTTTATCTGAAAGAAAGTCATTAACACTTTGGGTGCCATGAGTAGCCCTCGTACTATCATACTTATGCTCCAGGATAGCTGTGAGAAGCATGTGTGCTACTCGGTCACAGTATATTTCAATACATACAATTGTTATTGTTTTAAAACCAATTAAGTGTTTTTTGCTACCTGGTGTCTGAATTTCATTAAGGCTTGTACACACTGGACAACATCTCGTCAACTGGGCAACTTTCAACACCCATTCAACTCGGCAACATCGTCGACAACGTCGGTCGGTAAAACTTCAAAGGAAACGCCTTGCTGAAAAGTTGTCTGCTCAAAATGGGAAACAAGGTGATTTTCCGACCCTTCAACCTTCTCTCACCTCCACCCAATGCTCGCTGCACATGCGTCTGAGTCAGTTATACTGGTTATACCATACCCCATCTCCACCCAATGCTTGCTGTGTATGCGCCTGAGTCAGTACCTTATCCCCTGTACTCCACAACTACCCAATGCCATGATGAATACTGGCCTGAAAAGTTGAAACGTCGAAAAAGAAATCGTCCGCTGTGTGGACACGCAACAAGCTGTTCAACGTCAGTCCAACAACTTTCGATGTTGAGGGATGATGTTGAAAGTTGCAGAGTTGAAGCGATGTTGTTCAGTGAGTACATACCTTTAGGTTAATTATATATCATGTTGAAATAATTGAAAGAAAAATATTTTTTGTACTATTTTGGGGCCCCCTAAGCATTGCTTTGCCTGCTTATACCAAGTTCTGCGGCTGCCTATATGGTATTCAATGTTAGAATTAAATATTTATTAAAATTTTTGTTTGAGGAATTTATTCTCGACTAAAAAAAATTGTAATTGTTTTATTGAAGTATTTGTAATGCAATGAGCAACTGCTACTTGTAAAAATTTAGTTTCTCTTGCCATTTTCTGTATAGTGCAATTTCAAAGTTGCTTAAATGCTAACTAATCCTTTCCCTGTGGAGAGCAATTGCTCCCCTATGTGATGCATACTTGTGAAGTTTCTTCAAACTTTTTTTGTGAAGTGCTTCATTGTTTCAAGTGAAAGTTAATATTTGTTGGATTGAATTATTAATGATTCATATTAGACAAAACAGTAAGAATGACAAAACATTAAATAATCATACAATCAACGTTTTAGAAATATGTATTTGAATGCCTCATCTCAGTGATTTTCAAAGTAATGGCGTAATAGGACATCTTGACTGTTCCTTATTTAAGGTTTAAATTATGTAAATAAAGTTGATCGTTGATGAGAAAAACTTTAGGACACAAGAACAGAAAAAAATAATAGGCTGGAATATTACTGAGAATTTTTACTTGGATTAATTTTATATTTTGAAAACAGAGTACAAGCAGACCCCGATTTATGAAAGAGTTACGTTCTTCAAAAACCTTTTGTAAATCGAGGTATAATTTCTCATCGACTCCCATTATAGAAGGCGAGATACATTCCCACGACGAAAAAATCAACCCCTAAATATAGTAAAATGACACTATATATTTCTTAGGATATTTATTACGGAAAACAATTGTTCTAAACATATTATTATTATTAAATATTACAAGTATCTGCAGCGGCGGATTAAGGTATCTGAAGGCCTCAGGCGCAAAAAAATCGGGGGCCCCCAGTCGACCGGGAGGTGGGGTACTCGACCTACAAAAATTTTGATAACTTACGAATGGAAAAAATTTATGCAGCAGGTTAAATAAATTGAATTACAGAAATGCATAAACAGATAAGTTAATATTTATTATATAAACTTGCACTTGTTGAAAAATAAAAAATGAATTATAATTGTGAGATGTGTTTTCGAATGATGCAAGGGATGTTGCATTGTAACAAACCTAAGTAAAAACACGAGATGTGTACGTAAGTAGTAGATTATACTGATTGTGAAATATTTTACTAAATAAAATATTTAAAAAATAGAGTATTGACTGTTTTGAGGCCCCCCTGAGTGTCGAGGCCCTAGGCGATCACCTCATGCACCTGTGCGGTAATCCGCCACTGAGTATCCGTCACTTAGCATCGTAGTTGCGTTCCTTAAAAACGCGATTATAAGTGAAAATATGTCAAACGAGAGTTTTCTTCATAAGAAATGGCTAAAATAAGGAAGGTTACGTTCCTCCAGAGTAGAGTTGATGCCACTTATTATTATCATTATTACCGGTTATTTTTAACAGCTGCCTGTTTAAACAAATGCAGATTCTAAAACCAAAAATTATTTTAACACAAAATTTCCTCCGCATAATATGATTATACCTGCCGTCTATTAGGATAAAAATTAATCACAGCAAATGTTCCCTGTTGAGTTTCAGGAAGAGTAAGAACAATGAATTACACTCGGAGTACAGAATTGATAGATTGAATATCCAATCTGCGGAGTACATTAAATATTTAGGAGTCACCATTTGTCGTGATCTATCATGGAATATGCATATTCGAAGGATCATAGGCGCAGCCAATAAGAAACTGGGTTTCATAGGCAGAATAGTAAGAGGTAGCACAGAACATGTACGAGAAACATGTTATTTATCATTGGTCGGATCTCAGGTCGAATACGCTTCCAGCATATGGGATCCGTACGAAAAGGGACAGATACTTGAGTTAGAAAGAATCCAACGCAGAGCAGCCAGATTTGTTAAGCAAAAATATGAGCAAAAATTAAGCGTCACATCACTCTTGAAGGAGTTGAATTGGATATCACTAGAGAACCGCAGAATTAGCGCTAGGTTAAGGCTTCTGGAGAAATTTAGGTCGGAAGTTCTCTCAGAGGAGGTCTCAGGAATATTAGAGGCACCTACGTACATGGGCAGGCACAATCACGAGGATAAAATACGAGAGATCGACTGTAGGACCGAGCGATATCAGAGCTCGTTTTTCCCAAGGACCATACGGGATCATAATAGGAGAGTGATCCCCACGAGGGACGTTATTATGTAGGTTTTGGTGTGCTGCACCCCCTGCCACCCACCAGTCTAGTAATTTGCAGGGTATTATGTAGATGTAGATTTCGGGGCATTTTACCCCATCTCTCATCCATTGATATTTTTGGGACTTTTAAGGAGCAGCCAATGCCGAAATAACGAAGGAACATTTGTGTTAGGGCCTCTGACCCTGTCGGTGACATAGGTTTGTGTGCACTCGGGGACAAATTGTGCGAAATTGCCCCAGAATCCTTTAATCTAGCCTTGGGAGTAGCGAAAACATTTTTTTAAATTAGCGAAATTGCTCATGAATCTATGCTTATCCATTTCCGTTTTTATGCCATAAGCCATATGTCGTGATTTCGGTAATGAATGAATGGTTAAAATTCCCCCTAATACAATGACCCGCAACCATTTCAATTACACGGCAAACTTTCATGTTCACTAGAACTTCGCGGCACGCTGAACCAAGCTTCACGAGATTTTGTGGCAGGGACGTAACTAGGAAAAGGAATGGGGCTGGCCCCAGTTTATAAGCCTTGGTACCCCTACACTATATTTTAAAAATTTATGAAGTGCTTTATATTTTTGTTATTAATAAAAAATTACCTTTTATTTGTGTGGAAAGTGCCGTAAAAATTAGTCCAAAATTCATTTTCATATTATTATATATATTGTTTTTTATTTCGATATGCCCATAAAAATGCTTTAATAATCAAAGAGCCTCTCAATGTTGGGAGGCTGGTTATGTCCCTGTTTTGTAGAACATTTTTATCACCTTATAGCTATCAAAAAATGAAATAATATAATCACCTCTCCCACAGAGTTAAAGAAAATTATTGTTAAGAGCTACACTTTCCAAATATTAATTATTTTAGTCCATATTATGAAATAATTCTATGATAAAAAATTCCAATTCTCCAGTTACGAATCAACTTGGTTTCAATTTCAAGCAAATGAATCATAGGAACAAATACTATCATAAAGTATTGCTCTTTATGAGAGATTACATTTATGTCATCTTAGCTTGAGAATAAGAGTATTTTTCCCTTCCTTATAATTCCTCCAAATGTACTGCATCACACCAAGTACTTACATACCGGTTGTGGTTCTTTGCCATATTATATAAAAAGACTCAATTCGGAAATTCTCAGACACTTCCAAGACAATTTTCATCTCAAACCAATATAAATTTTTCCTTGTGGCTTGATATAGGATTCCTCAATGTCAGAGGCAGATCCAGGTGGGGGTGATCGCTCCCCTTACATGACCCCATTGCTCTTCATTGGGTGCATTCTTAAATTCATTCTGCGCAAAATTCAATGTTTATAATCCAAAGACTAAGTAATTATAGCAAAGAAAAGAAAGATTATAACAGGGTAGGGATTTTAAAAATATAGGGTTGTCAACAGGGAAGGATTCAAGAGGAGTGAGTGGTAATGGCCCCCTTTGGCCCTTGCTACGTTTCAAAAGTGCTAGAAAAACTAATGGAAATTAGGCTGATAAAATTTTTAAACAAAAATAACCTATTGGTAAAATTCCAACATGGTTTCTCCAAAAATAAATCTGCACAAACTGCAATTGCGGAATATATAAATGCTATTAGAAAAGGATTAGTTTAGTAGGGCCCAAACTTTTTTATGTCAAGGGCTACTTTCATTCTATAAATTGTCTTGAGGGCTACTAAAGTTTTTAACATATACTTCAGGGTATTGTAACTTTAAGTTAAACTAAAAAATAACTGTAAAGGATGCATATATTATACACCATTTATGAAAATCAACAAAATAAATAATTGCTAAATTTATTTAAATTTCATTTAAATGATTATGGGCGCCTTTACACTGCATATCTTTAGTCAGTGATTGGTAATTGGGCTTCTAACTCGAAATCGAGAGGCATAAAAAATCTTTAAGATGTTCACCTGTGAGTGCATTTCTGTTCTTAGATTTAATTAGACTAATATTAAAAAATATTGAATTACATAAATAAGTGGAAGAAAAATATGCTTTCAAAATAAATGCGTTTTTTATATTTGAAAAATTTTAAGACAAAACAAGTTTCCAAAAATTTGAATCGCTATATCTTACTTTCAACTCTATATCCCTTTTCAACATCATTAATATTTCATTTTCCAGATCTGTTGCATCCAAGCTGAACATTCATATTTTGCTAGAAATTTCTTCAATATCAATTTCTGCAAAAAATGTTACAATGGGATAGAGGTCTTTGAAATCTAGAAAATGTCCTTCTAATTCAGTTTTTAATATTACTGGCACATCACTGCCTCTGTGGGCAACTCCAATCTTCTTAAAGGGCGACCAATCCCCTGTGGGCGACGTAATGGGCACCCCTGGTTTAGATAATAAGAAACATGATTGGAGTAAATCTAGACCTATCTAATGCTTTTGATTCTGTGGAATTTAGTAGCCTGCTAGGAAAATTGGAAAATTATGGTATAAGGGGAAATGCATATCAGTGATGTAAATCTTTTCTGGAAAACAGGAGGCAATATGTTAAAATCCGTGGAAATGATGGTGATATATATAGATTCATTTTAAAAACTATTAAATATGGTGTACCTAAAGGATCCATACTGTGGCTGCTTCTATTCATAATATATAGTAACAATGTTTTAAATTCAGTTACAGAGTCAGATGGTAATAAAATTATATTGTATGCAGATGATGCCACTCTAATGACTTCTAATCATTGTATTTATAATTTGGAATTTGATATATACATGCTGGCTAATTGTTGTGAAAATTATGTCAGTATTAATATTTTAAAAAGTCATGATATTTATTCATAAAATATAAATGGAGAACCTCTTTCTGGCTGAAGTTGATGACACTAAATTTTTGGGTCTTGAAATAGATAATAAACTGAGCTGGAAACATCATGTAGACAAGTGTTGTAAAAAATGAAGCTCAGCCATATTCTTGTTGATGAGATTGACAGAATACTGTGATCTTGAGATAATACATCATATCATGGAATATTTTAGTGTGTTGTGAGGTATTGTATTATTGTTTGGGGAAACTCTTCTCTGTGTAATTTGAAGTGAGTATTTACACCGCAGAAAAGGGCCATTCGAATAATTACTAAAATTAAAGAAACAGAATCATGTAGAAAATACTTTAAGCAACTTAGGGTTATGACTGTTCCCTTTCTTTTTATGTACAGTACAATCTTACATGAATATAAAAAAATGTACTTAAGGTAAGAAGTAGAAATGTGCATGGTTACGATACTAAAAACAAGGATCTTTTAAATATAGAGCATTGTAGACTCTCTCTATTTGCAAAGTTCTCTAAATTTGCTGGAAAAATGCTGTTTAATATGCTTCCAAAGCAAATGAGAACATCGGTCGACAATACAAATAAGTACAAAGAGATCTTAAAGAATTCTTTACAGGATCTGTATATTACTCCATTGAAGAGTATATGGAAAGAGGAAAATTGTGATTAATTGTGATATGATAAGTTGTGATGCAATGATTAATTGTAATGTAACTTTGTAGTAACCTGACTGCCGATGCCCATACAATGTAAAAATTTTCCATGGCAAATAAATATTATTTTACCTAATTACCCAAAGGATAAAATCAAATTCTGACCTGAAATTTCATAAGCTTGCCCTTAAATTCAGTAGATACACAAAGGAAAATAATATTTAGTAGGAACAATAAGTCATTTGCCATTTAAAAAATATATTTCAGCTGAATAATCATTAATTGCTCACATTTTCCTCACCAGCCTTGAGACTCAGTATAGGGTTGAGGCCATGAAAATACTGACTTAAACAAACCTCATTAATTATATATTTCTAATGCTCTTGTCAATTAGCAGTTCCCCTAATTACCATTCCTTCCACTATATGAAGCATTTCAACATATTATCACCTAGATACCTCCTTATTTTTACGTTTGGAAAAAATTAGAAAAAATACTGCTGAGCCCAGTGAATGAAAGGAGCCTGGTGATTGAGGTGACTGGGAGGAGTTAAGAGCAGTGGAGTTGACATTGTTCCAATAGAAATCAGCAACTTGGTCAATATATGTAAAGTTAAAACTTGAGTTAAAAAAGTCATATCTCTCAAAATAATTATAAATAATAATAATATATAGTTGAATAAATGTCTTATTTTATCATAAAGATAATTTACCGCTAGCCTGAGGAATTGCAAAGAATTTAAATGTAATCGAAAGTTTTTTTTAACATCTCATTAATATTGTTTACTAATTTATAAAATTCATCACATGGAAGACTATAGTCATATGAAATTATAAAGTCAACAGAAAGATCGAGCAATAATTAATGGATTTATGGACTGATAAAAGTATGAAATAATAAACATTTTCAGACAAATTATAATTAAGTTGTGTGAGCCCAGGTATATTTTGCTGATCACACATGGAAAGCTAAAGGGATAAAAAATAAATAATAAAATTTCGGCTAACAGTCGATTATTTAGGACGTCAAACTAAGCTGACAGTTTCTGCAATAGAAAGTCACAATATAAATAAATAAATTATCGGTAATTAAAAACATCAGTCCCCTGGACTCATACCATGTAAAGGTTTTTAAAGTTTATAGTACCTCCACATTTAAGGTTGCCTGTAAAAGGTTGAAATAAATTTCGCTTTTGCAAAATAGAATAAATAGTTTATAACAGGTTTTCGAAAAGTATAAACTAGACTAGAGATGCTTTTGTGACATGATGAAAAATATGACGAATAGCCACCGTACATTTTGAAATTATTCACTATTCATTTTCTCCCTTCTTTTGCTTCTTCGATGCCTTTTTGTCTTTGTTACAAATGTTGTATGAATATGGCTGTGCTAGTCGTTAAGGTAATCTTTTTGTTTAAGCTCAGTTATTGCCAAAAAAATCCACTGAAATATAGTTTGTTGTTTAGGACAAAATAGATTAATTTGATTTTCACACAACTATATTCTTTAATAATTTATTTGAAGTCATTTTATGCTGCAGGACTTCTAAGGAGTTTGAAAAAGGCGCCAATCATCACGGCATATAAGCATAAAGTGTTTCAGAAAACTTCATCCAGACGAGTAAGTAATATAGACTTATGTTGTATAATAATAATTATATGTACATAATAAGTAGAAAACGAATAATGCCAACTTCTGTACAACAGTTTTATTAAAACTTGATCTAGCTCAGGAGTTCTCAAACTACGTTCCGCGAAACCATAGGTTGCCGAGAGGGAATGATAGGCACGATATTTGCTGCCCTGTTGTTTATGGTTTCACGAAAAATTATTTTAAATATACGGCAGACACAACTTCATAAAGTTTGAAAATCCCTGTTCTTATTTTACTCTTTGATGCAAGGCACTCCGTATGCTGCTGCCATCTAAAACAAATGTTTCGAACTATTTTGCTTAATCGGGTTCTACGTCAAAACCGACTACTACCGACAGCTTCCGTATATTATTGGAACTAGCTAAATCCCTTGATAGCCACCGAGTACGTTTGTTTGATGGCATTACTCTGCTCTGAGATTTTTTTTAGTTTAAAAAGAAAGTAGGGAATACACAAATTTATTTATTACGGATATCATAATTGTATTTTATAAAAAAATTACTCTTTTAGATTCCTTATAGATGCTTTCAATTTCATCACGATCTGAGTTTCGTCCTTTAACAAAACTAGAAACTAATTTGATAAATTCCTCACCCATATCTGTTACCACTGCAACATTTCTTAAATATTCAGCCGGGCTAGTTTTAATTATGCTGTTTACTAATCAGGCTTCACTGTAACTTGCACTGAACAGAAACCTTCGCGGCGTTTTTTCTTGCGAACGTTCTTTCTTAAGTTTATTTTTTGTAATTTATGTCTTTGTTCACTGTTTAAATTCTTGTACTCACGTCTCGTCTTTGAATTCTGTCCCGATCTCAGTTTCATTCTATCGTATTGATCTAATTTGAATATTTCTATTACTGTGTTACTAATAAAATTTTGAATTTATATCTAAGATCTAAGAAAGAAGTTGCTGAGAGGGTAGCATTTTTCAAAATTTTATTTTTTGTCTTTCGTGGTATAGTCTTTTGTAATCGGTGTTTTAACATGGATCATATGCAGTGGTGAGTTACCAAAATGTTAACAACCGGTTCCCTGACTTATGGAAGTGCCAGAATTCTCTTTTTTCTGTTTTAATGAAAAACCAAAAAAATCTTTAAAATATTTTTGAAAATGTACATATTTTAAAATTGTTTATTGCTGATATATTTATGACTAATAGCAGTGAGAATTGCGAATATCATTTCGTCGCTTCATCTAGAGGGTTAAATTGGAAGGAAAATGATCGGTGTTGATTCCAGACATTGTTGACCGGGGGGAAAATGATAACTTCGGACTATTTTAAAAATAAACATTAGATTGAAGTATGAACGACATAAATAGTTTTTAATTGTAGTAGTCACTTTCGATCAATCATCATCATCATATTCTCTATTTAAGGAACCAATAATATTTCTTAATACTAAATAAATTAAATGAAATTTTAATAATCTTCCCCGGTGGGAATTTTACTCTTCCGTGGGGAGGGGGGGGGGTCCCCCCGGGCTCCCCTTGGTTTCAACACTAAAAATTATTTAGATTTAGTTAAGCAAATAATATTTTTATTAGAATATCGCGGCGGTATTTTTCAGGAATGCGACGAAATAGGAGACTAACAGTTGTTAACTTTCTCAATTTGCACAATATCAATCACATTTCATTTATAAACTCTGTTTCTGAAAATTGTTTGTTAAAATGAAGTTGATTGTATCTGATGTAGTTTATTCGCTATTGATAAAATATCTTGCCTTTATTGGAGCAGAAATGTTCATTTTCGTTTATATTCAAAGCATTCGTTTATTTAAAATTCGCAGTAGTAGAAATAAACTTCACGAGCCTTTATTTAATTTTCAACCACGAAAAAACGAATATATCGCGAAAGGAGAAACTGATCGTATATAGGAACCGCGAAAATGCGAAACCTTCAAACACAAGATCCACATATACATACAAACACAAAGTTGACGCCGCGAACAAGAAACGCACATGTGGCCACATGCGTCTGAAACGCGCCCAGATCTTATCTCCTCGCGGACGATCTTGAAGACGCCAGACTCATATCTTTTGTCGCGTAGAAAACAAAATGCTCTTCTGGCCGGTCTGGATTCTATTTCTTGCGTCAAAAAATGTATATAAGTTGTTTATAAAAATGTATTTTTAATACCCATTACTTTTCAAAATGTTTAGCAGTCAAAGCTAACTAACGGTTCCCTAAGTTTTTAAAAATCTAACAACCGGTAGACATAGTACTCCAGTGCCCCGCTCCGTAAATGTTGAGATATTTTCAAAGTACATTAATTAATTAATTCATCGCTCTGTAAAAAATACTGGAAACGAAAAAATTAAAGGAACCCCATCAAGATTCCAGTGCGTTCCGCGATATAAATTGGTATATAATATTTATTCACTTACTATTAATGCGTAGATAGATGGTCTGGATATCGCCCCAAGACTTAGGTACCGCGGGCAGCCACTCGTTTACCTCCGTTCTTCGGGCCGGCTCAGTATATAAATGTATTTTTACGCCCATGGAATGTACAATTATTTTTTACTCCAAAAAATAACCCTTAAATTTCGATTTATCTTGGGCTTTCGCTCTCTCCAATCCAGTAGCTCACACAGGATTCTCTCAAGGGGGGGTCCGAAATATTTGACAAGTACAAAAGTTGTATGCAAGTTATATCAATATCGCGTATTGCATTATTAATTATATTTAGGTTAAAAACGAAGGGGGGGATTCAATTGTATCAATATAAAATAGTTGTTTAAGTTTATTTGACGTCACATAAATGACGCCTCTATAGATATTTAGTATCAGTCCGTTTCCATTAATCACCTCTTACCAACATAAATCCGAATCGATCATCCAACATATTACTTTAATAAATTATTTTCTTATGAGCAATGGTTCGAAATCTTTTTGCAGGCGCGGCACCCTTTCAAAGATAAACAGTATTTCGCGGAACCACAACCTCGAAACAAACATTTTTACGTAGGTACGAGTATTACAGTCTATGAATGTATCCATTTGTTCTTACCAAATGCAGCATCCTGGTTTGGAAACAACGCGTCAGAAGTTGACATATTTCCTTGAAATAAAATTAAGGAACGATTTGGTAAATTTTCAATTCTAAGTAGTACTATTTCTCTATGCGGTTTTTTTAAAGGTAGCAGATGAATACAAATTTACTTTGAAAAGAAGAATAAACGGCTTATGTTCATTAAGTTTTTCATATACAATTTTAAAAAATAATTGACTTTTGCTCTAAACCATTCTCTAAAGTTTGCTCGATAATTCTTAATTTTGTTCCTTTTTTATTCTCATATAGGTGGTATATCAAGTACGGTTACCACGAAAGAAAAGTCCACGTCGAGCTTTTGATGGAAACACGTTTTAGGTGTCCCTGTGACAAAAAAGTTTTTGCCATGTCGTCCGTCTGTCTGTGCGCGGTTCTAGGGCCTAAATGGTTAAACGAAATCGAGTGATATCTCGTTTTTATGCATATTATCATTCAAAATAGACCAGTGGAAGAGTAGAACGAGATAGCGCAACAATAAAGGATAATTTACTCTTGTCGATTTTCACATAATGCCGATTTATTCAAAAAAGGATATTATAACGATTTTGATTAGCATTCATTCAATTATAGAGTTTGGTGTCATAAGCAGTACTACATAAGCCATATCTTCCAAAAATAACTATATCGCGTCCAGTGACATTACATCGAGTTTTACGTCCAGCTCTACCCAGATTTCTAACGTCATGCAAAAATACTCGTTCAGTAATAATCAGTGCTGTAGTGGAGAGTATACGGTGGTAAAAGCCGTATACCCTTCGCTTTTTTCGAATGAATAGGGGATACTCTCTGCTTTTTCGAACACATAGCGTATACTCACGGCTTATGAAAAATTATACAGGCCGATTGGAAAAAAATGCTCATACGTTTTCTCCTAACATCGTAACATTACAGTGGTGCAATTTTCTCTAAAAATACTGAGTAAGAACCCTCTCTCAAAGTTTTACTTTAGTATACAGTATACCCCGTGCTTGAAATGAACCGGAACACATCGGAAGGCTTGTCACACGCTCCGATGGTACCGTTCCGTTTCGTCAGACATTTAGGAATACCGTCCCTTATAACAGCATTCCCTTTCGTAAAAATTTCCGATTCACTACCAATGCAAGCGTTCTGTTTCGTAACATTTTTCCATTTCGAGCACTGAGTATACCCTGTGCTTTTTTACGACTACAGCACTGGTAATAATTCTTTAGAGCCAATCCACACAACACTTGATATTTATGCATGGCACAACTATTTATCAAGTTCTATTTTCATATATATTGTGTCGTCAATGTAGTAATTATTTACGTGCGGAAAAATTTTTCCACGGTTTTGTTGTTTTTATAGCAACAGTGCTGCAGAAGCGTTTATGAGAAAGTTTGGCAACGTACATATATTGCAAAGATTTGTTATCAGTAGGTCTTTATTGGCTTCCTGCTGTGTTATTTTCTTGAGTTTATTTGTGCTACTTTTCGGTGGTAAAAGACATGGATATTATTAGGTGTGTGAAGGATTGTTTCCTCCTTGTAATCGATGGATGCTGTACAAATTTTTCAAATAAACCCATTGAAATTGCTCTCCACTTGCACATCTCAGGCAAATCGAGGCAAAATATCCTCGGAAACTAAGTGTCACCTTGAAGTGATGAGACCGACGGTCGTTTATTGTATCCTATTATATTTTTCGTTATATATTATGGGGAGCTAAATAAACGTCAGTTAAAATCGAGAATTACTGAAGAGCGGCGCACTCAGGAAGTTATTTCGAGGGAGGTCGATGGTCCCAGAATTAAAAGAATATATTCTCACAAAATAAGTAGAAACCAGAGCATTCTGATAAAAACACAAATAATAAACTTATTATTACTTAAAAATAAAAAAAGAGATCATTTGTATAAAAATAGTATCACATTCTTGGGATGGAGAAAGTTTGTACAGTGTATGTTGTACCGATTTTTTTTGCTGTAGCGTTTAAGCTCTTAGAGTCGTGAACAGACAGACACAGATCCACAAACACACTCAGGGACTCAGGTACACCTAAACGTATACTTCCATCAAAACCTCGAGATAGATTTTTTTTTGTTAATACAATACTTTCTCGGTGTACTACGTACATGAGAAAGTAAAATTTGGTGGGTCTAGGATTAATAACTGGGGAGTAATAAGAAGTTTGTAAATAACTCGAGAGTAAGTCATGATAGAAAGAAAATATTATTTTTAAATATAAATTTTTTTATTCAAAAATTTGTTGCTTTTTGGCAGCACACAATAATATTTATTTACGATAGTTTTTGTGGAAAAAAGAAAAAAGCGCCTAGGTAATTTTATCAAAATCGTTCAAGCCGTTCTTGAGAAAATCAAATTATTGTTAATGTCGCGTAGAATAAACTAGTCTTATATTAATTTCTTGAGAAATATGAAATATTTGGTATTATTGAAGACGTACACTCAAGTAACTGTACGAAATTTGATCAAAATCGTAAGAGCCGTTTTTGAGAAAAACAAATTGTTGTTAAAAATGCGCGGAATAAACTTCCCTTAATTATTGAGCAATGCCAACCATTTCTTCACAGTCTCTTCTCTGTATGATAAAATACCTAAGTACGGGATTTCATTCATTTTCGCTCTATCGTTTAGGCTCTAGAGCCGCGAACAGAGTCCCACAGACAGACAGACGGCATTGCGAAAACCACTTTTTCGAACCCAGTTACACCTAAAACGTACATTTCCGTCAAAATCTCGAGGTCGAATTTTTTCACGTTTACAATACTTAATGTACTTCGTATATGAGAAAGTAAAAATGGATATACCTATAAATGACGCATCTCATACAAACAGTTTGGTTTACCCGATGGTATCGTAGATGAAATGAACAGTTTTTACCTTATACGGTCATTTATTTTAATCATTTTAAAAATTGACACGCCATCAACACTCTAATTCCGGAACGAGGATGTTTCTTCGGGTTAGTCAAAATTCCGGAATCATTCCGAGCCAGGGATATTTCCGGATCACAAAATTACTGGTTAGGTAGGTTCGACTAAATGTCTGTATGTATCTGTGTTTATCCTATAATAATAAAAATATCGGGAACATCTGATATGTATTTCTTTAGTCAGGCGGCCATAATAAACGACAGTTCAAAGGTCAATATTCTGTTAATACCTGTCGACATACGTGTTTGATATTTTTATATCCTTCTGTAGCTATGAAAGTTATAAATATCACATGATACGTGTCGCGATTTTGCTACACATTTTGTTCACATTCGGAACGGAGGAGTATTTTACGGAAACGTGATCGTGTGGGTGCCACGTAAGTTTTAATGAAGTCAAAGAATATACATACGTACATACATATCTTGAATCAAGAGTTTATTTCATCCTCTCATAAATAAAAGGTTTTTTTTATAAAAAACATTTAAAAACTTAATAATTGAAAACGAAGCATCGCAGAGGTCGCACGGGGAATTCAGTTGTGTCACTCACATAAATACGTTAAAAAATAGCTGAAATATGCAACGAAATCTATGATCTGACCACATCTTTCTAATATGTACCTATGGAGTAAAACTAAGGATTGGGGAAAATCCGTCGGATACGCAGAGAAAATGTCGAGCGACGCTGTCCTCGCAAAAGAATAAGGCGGAGACGCCGAAATCTCGCATTATAAAATAGCTCGGATAAAAATCAATACGAAGAAGAATAAAAGGTTTTTTTTTCTTGGCTTCCCATCGACAGTCACATTCTCATTCATTATGTCACGGGGAGTACACCGTAATGATGTCGCGTCACGGATGGAGAGAGAGAGAAAAGAAAAGAAAGAGGGGGAGAGAGAGAAAAATATATGATCACTCACTTTTAATCAAGAAATACTCGAAATGAACACAACGCCGCGAAAGTCAATTCCTTCCGCCTCCGCCTTCCTCCTCCTCCCTTCCCTCTTCCACCTCCCTCACTCCTCCCATCCGTAAAAATAAAATAAATAAATCCTTCCCCTCTCTTCTTTCAAGAATCCGCGGCCCACGCACTCGCGGAACTAGTGGCTTCGGGGCCTTTGGAGAGTCTTGGCGTATTCTGCGAGCTCAGTGACGGGTGATAGCGGGGATCATTGAAGTGGCCGTCGAGTAGGTGGGAAGGGTGAGGGCCTCGGTAGGGGGAGGGTGCGACGGAGGGGCGGAAAGGGGGAAAGGATATGAATGACTGAGGCGACAGATCGTGTGATGCTTCCATGTGATTCCACTGCAGCATCAGCGAGAGCAGTGTAGTAGCAGAAATGAATTCCACTTCTGCATGTCGGCCGACTTTGATCCGTCAGAAGTGGTGGTCGTTACCGCCCCGAGAGAGAGAGAGGGAAGGAGGATAGGGAAGAGAAAAGGGAGGAGGAGAGGGAGAGAGGATAGGCATGATGAGAGGTATAGAGAGAGACAGAGAGAGAGATAGGGAAGAGAAAAGAGAGGGAGGTGTGGGAGACGGGAGAGGCATGAGGAGAGGTATATATAGAGAGAGAGAGGAGGAGGGGGGGTATGGATTGGTAGTAGGGCAAGCGGCGAGGAAGAGATAGGAGGAGGGAAAGGGAGGGAGAGTGCCCACTCGATATGGTAATCCAATTCTCCCTCAGAACTCCAATTACATCCCAAGGTTATCATTGTTATTGTCGAGGCACCCGATGACGGCGTCCAATTAACCGCCTCTCGGCCAAAGGCACCGCACGCTACGCCCCACCCGCCACCTCCCCCACGCCCCTCCCTCCCACCCGTCCCTCCTCTCAACGCACACAGACAGACACACACACACCGTCATGCCCTACTCCTCTTCACTCCCCCTCGCAACCTCCATCCCCCGCCCCCTCTCTGCCACTTGTACAACCACTCCATTCTTGACTCCATTCCCTCACATCCCCCGAAACTCCCAATACTCTCTCAATCGTATCCGCCATATCCTCTAACTTCTTTTCTCTCTTTTCCTCCTTTCATCCCTCTCCGATCCCTTTGCCTCTCTACGCCTCCCCCCCCCCTCCCCTCCCCTCACAACCTCTTTCTCACCCTCGAAACCCTTTGCTATCCCGCCCTCTCTCATCCCCTACCTGGTTCTCCCGCGTCAGCATCTCCCAATCTCCCCTACCTTCCCCTCAGGATTCGCCTCCTCTCATCATATCTCTCCGTCTCTCCCACTCCTCACTCTCTCCCCTTCTTTTCCCTATAAGTCGTTCTTCTCCTTACCTCTCTCCCATCTCTCTTTCTCTTATGCCCGTTTCAATATCTTCCACCCTCTACCTCCGTTTCTTTCCTCCCATACTCACTATCTCCCATTCCCTCCCTCCCCCCTCCCCCCATGCTCTCCTCTCCATCCCTATCCATCCCTCTCCCTCCCACTCTCCCTCCATCTCGCTCTTTCTCCATCCCCTAGGGTAGCATGCGAAAAGGAACTCGTTGGTCTCAACCTCGCCCATAATAAAGACGGTTTCTTTTCTTCTTTTATCTCTCTTTTCCCTCACCCTCTCTCTGCCTCTCTATTCCCGTGTCCTTTTGTCTACTTCCTCCCTCTCTCCTTTCCTTACACCTTTCTCTTTAATTTCATTTTCTTCTCTCTTCCTCCTCCATTCTCATTCTGTCTTATACTCTTTCTCCTCCCTCTCATTCTCCTGTCTCTCCTTCTTCTCCCTCTCTTCTCCATCTCTCCCTCATCTCTCCCCCAAATCTTCCTCACTCTCACTCTTCCAAATTTCCTTTTCCCCCCCTCTCTCTCTCCTGCATCTTTCCCCCCACCCCTCTCCCCCCCCCCCCAAATCTCCCTCCCTGCATTTCTCTATATTATCACTCTCCACTCTTTCCACCTCCTCTATCGCTCATTTCCCTCTCTTCACTCTTATGCCTCCCCCTCCCCCTACCTCTCTCCTCACTCACTCTCCTCCCAACTCTTACTTCTTCTCCACTTCTCTTCCACTCTCACACTTTATCTCGCCCACTCTATCACGATCTACATCGCACTCATATTCTCATCTCAGACCCTATCTCTCCCTATCATCCCTCTTATTAAACGCCAACCTCTCTTACTCGCTTCCCCTCCTCCCTCGCCCCTCTAAGCAGCCTAACCACCCCTTCCTCCCTCACTTCGCCTCACGCACGCCCGCACTCTCGCACGAGCCCTTTGGCCCCTCCGAAGTGCGGCCGCTGTGGCTCACAGAAAGAGTCTCGGGAGAAGGGAGGGTGCTGGGGAGAGGGGGAGGGAGGAAACGGGAGGGAGAGAAGGGAGGAGTGGATGGAAGGAGAAAAGGAAGAGAGGGAGAGTCAGGGGGAGGGAGGGGGAGTTTGAAGTATGAGAAAGGAGTTAGAATGAGGTAAAGTAATAAAAAAAGAGGAAAAGGGTGGAAAAGGGAGATAAGAGTAAGGTGAAGCAATACAGGGGGAGGAAAAAGGAGGGAGAAGGAGATAGAGAAAGGTAGAGTGGGATAAAGTAGCGGAGGAGGAGAGAAGGAGAGGGACGAGAAGGGAGATAGTGGTAGAGTAGGGGGAAAAGGGAGGGAGAGGCACAAGAAAGAAGATAGAGTGAGATAAAGTAATTGAGAGGGAGAGGAAAAAGGAAAGAGAGGAAAGGAGAGGGAGTGAGAGAGACGAAATCAGAGAGAGAGAGTGAGGTGATAGAGGAGGAAAGGGGAGGGTGAGAAAAAATGGGAGGGAGAGAGAATGGGAGGGAGGTACAGGGACAAGAAGGGAGATATAGATTGAGGAAAAGTAATAGAGGGTGGGGAAAAGGGAGGGAGAATCATGGAGATAAGAGGTAGGGGAAAGGAAGTGACAGAGAGGGTTTGAAGAAGAGGGAGAGCACAGAAGGCGTTTGTAAGGGAAGGAAAAGTACAATAAGAGAGACGAATAGGTGGATAGAGATAGAATGAGGTATAGAAGAAGAGAGAGGAGTGGGACATGGATAGGGAGCGAATAAAAGGGAGTGTGGAAGAGAGATTAGGATGTAGAAGTGTAAAACGAAAGGAGAAAAAATAGATAGATTGGAGTCAAAGAGAGGTAGAGAAAATAAGTAAGTAATCGGCTTTATTTTTGGGCGAGATTGATACTTGACCATCTAAGCCCCAGAGAGGGAGTGAGAGAGAGAGAGAGGTTGAGAATGAGAGAGGGAGAAAAGGAGAGAGGAAACGGTCTCTATTAGCGGTGGAGGGATTTTTGAGAGGGGATTGAGGGAATTTAATGGGACGGGGAGCAATAAGGGATGTGGAGAGTGGGTGGAGGTGAGTGCAGTGGGATTGGAGGAATGGACACAGAGTGGATGACCCGAGGAACTGATGGCCAAAGGAATCGAGGGATGTTAGTCGGTCGGATACAGCTTTTTAACCGAGGGACTGGTACATTAGCGTATTTAACTTTAGGTAATTTTTTCGTTATTGTTTCACATCTTAGTCTAAGGGGTTTTTATCTAACGCGATAAACATATGTATAGGAGTGATATATATCGGATTAAGGATTGAAAAAACGAACTAAATGAGAGAGCACAGGTACAGCATGAATATGCATTTTACATTTACGACAGAAACGGAATCCGCCAATATTCATAGTCTTATATTTAAATGAATAGAAAGATACGACTCTCTCGTGTGCTGACGAAGGGATCATCCCAAAAGCTCCACCTACGTCTACAGTGTCTCTCCGACACCCCAGTGCTCACTGGGTTTCCTTCAACACCTAGTTGCCCTAAATATCTTTATTTACCTTTCCTCTTCCACAAGTGTGTGTGTGTGTGTATTTGTATTATTTCTTTCCTTTGTCTTCTTCAGTATTATTTTGTTTTAATTTAATATTTTTATTACTTTTCCCACGCATTCACTATAAAATTGCTTAATTGTACCGCGCTTACACTGCACCATACCCATTATACCGCGGGTGTCCTGAATTAAGATTTTCAAACCAATACGTCGTTTGGGCGCATTTATTTTTTAAGGATACCAAACGAACCAGTCAGCCTAGGACGTGTTTCATCAATAAAAATGTCTAGAAATGAGGTCATTTCTCGACTTAAAAGATGTTCGTCCTATTTCCCCACCCCCCAACAAATAGTAATCATATTTAAAACTTCGACGTATGTCTTTGCACTCGCCGAAGAACTTTTCGGGTCGGCGTCTATACACTCGCGATGGGGCGTGAGAGTGGTGGAGTGGAGGGTGGAGATGGAAGCAGGAGGGTATTAGCGGGGGCGGAGCAAGGGGCGAGAGAGAGAGATAAAAGACGAGTCGGGGAGGTGGAAAGCCATCCTATCAGCGTGATATCTATCCGCCACCTCACCGGGTGGTCCCGTTAACGCCTCTCCATTTCACTTGGAGTGGACGACAAGAAAAGCTACATCGGAGGGGACGGAAGGGAATCGGGGAAGGTTCCTTTATGTGTGTGTATATATGTATATGTATATATATATATATATATATATATATATATATATATATATATATATATTCTTATTTGTGGGGCTTGCAGCAGCATCATCCAGCGGAGCGGGCATGCCCCCGTCAAATATCCCATATCCAGGCGTTTGGAGGGGGCAACGGGTCCATTTCCCTGTTTAATCAAGGAGAGAGTACTCTTCGGCCCGCGTTAAAGGCTCGTACGGACGAGAGATAGCATCGGATGGAAGGAATCGGGAAAGATACGCCCCGCGCGCCAAAAAACATCGCCTCTTACGCCTCCCCTTCCCATCCCAAATCCCCCCTCCCTCCCCCCACGCCCTCATCGGATATCTCTCTCTCTGTCTCTCTCTTTTCCTTCCCTTATTCAGCCCGCAAGCACGGACCAACCCTCCAAACATCCCTGACTCTCTTTCTTTCTCTCTCCCCCTCTCGTTACACGGTGGCTGCGAAACCCTCTGCAAACACCAAATGGCGTCGTCACCCTTTTCCTCGTGTTCTGGTTCGAAAGGGAATTTAGATTTTTCCTTTCCCTTTCTCCCCGCGCGTATCTACGAGATGGGAGGGGTGTGGGTGTTAATTCGGGGTTGACGCGGTGTACGACACCTCGTGGAAGGGGATTATCCTTTGATCGCCCGAGCAGGCCGTAGAAAAAAGAAACAGATGAGTGGCATTAACCTCGATCGAGCAAGACGTGATTTCACGTTTCTGCTAATTATTGCAATAATTCTATTTTGTGGAAGGAGGAATATTCGGTGGCTAACAAAATATTTTAAAAAACGGTTGCTTTTTCTCCTATACATTGGGAGATAGACGGTAAAGCCTCCTGTAAAATGTTGTGCGCTAGATCTTAGTACCTTTGAAATATTGATTAATATTTTCGAGTTAGCAATCACTTAGTTAAAAAAACTCCGACGATCGTCACTTAACAGTTTTGAACACAAAAACTTATTTTTTCTAAAACTTTCTCATTTTAAGAATAATTAATTACCATCAACAGGCAGACGTGTGCAGACGGAGAGAAAATGGGATGAGATAAACGATTTTTTTTAAAAAGAACTACTGAGAAATACATTATCTGTCATACTCGCGTCCCAATGTATGACTTTGCACAGCATTTGCCCTTCAACGTTGCGACATAGACAGCTGTTCGTGATTAGCAAGAATCGCAGATTAATTGACCGAGTCTTATAGGCCTCAACCGTTTTTTAAAAGACGCGATAAAATTTATGTCCTTTTTATGATTCCATTGAGCATCCACAATCTTCTGCAACCGTACATGCCGCGCATGAAATGTAAAGCTTTCATCATATTTATAAGTAGTACTTAAAATTCATAGGAAGCTGAGAAATATAAACGTGCATCGATTTTTCTCAACTTTGTCCCGCGTTTGACATTTTTCCTTCTTTTATTTCACATGTGTACCATAATTGGTACGATGAAATTCTAGCCATAAAAAAATTGTCTCGCTTAGATAAAATCTTTAGCAAATGTTTTACAATATACTTCTGCGTTAAGCGATCGCTGAGTGTCATCGAAAAATCCATTACCCTTCCTTTTTTCATTCGTCAATCAAACTTTCCCGCCGTCTGTCTGTTGCTTTGAAGCTCTCTATATTCCCCTCCTTCCCTTCCTCTCCCACTCTCTCCGTCTACCTTACATCAATTCCTTCATCTTTTGCCCAAATCATCCCTCTCTTCGCCATTCCTCTACGTCACAGCACTCTCATCTCGATCACTCTCCTTATTGGTTCTTTTCCCCTCCCACGTGACCCGTTCACCTTTATGAGACTTTGCCTTTTACGCCGTGTTTACAACTCCGAAAAATATTCTTGACATCGATATCTCCCAATACGGTCTTGGCATTCACCCACATCCACGTTTCCAATACCAGCTGAATTGCATTCGTCAAAGTTCGCGAGTCAAATTAATGTGGTCGGTTTAATAGATGTCGGTCATACGCCTGATTTAAAATTCTTTCGTCAATCGGCATTACCTAAATACACTCATCCCTCGAAGTTCGCGGTTTTGCTTTACACATTTTTGTTTTAGCGCAGTTATATTTTTTGGAGAACGATCTCGAATTGCACGGCTATCGAATTCACTTTAGCACGCCTTCGGAACTGTCTTTCTTAACCTCAATAGATCATAAGCTATAACAGGGGTCGGCAACCTATGGCACTCGTGCCAAAAGGTGGCACGCGAAGAGATTTCACATGGCACTATATTTCAGAAAAGAATCACAAAAATTATGTATTTAAAAAGTATATTACTTTTATTTCAACTGTAATTCGTATTATAATGATAAAGCATTATATACAGTACTATAATCACATTTAGTAGATGTTCATTATAATTTCTGTCTGTTTTTGGTTCACCCAACCCACTTCATGGACAAAATAAATTTAAAGGTGGCACGTTTATGTTTATGAATATCGAAAAATAGTGGCATCCAACAGAAAAATGCTTGCCGACGCCTGGGCTATAATAAAGAATAAGGGAATCAATTCAGGATACAGTATAATTAAATTGCTGCACGTTAAACTCAAGACGGCGCTCAAATGTAGCATCATGCTTTCTTATAGAGAAATCTGTCCCTCTATGCACGGTTTCGCTTTACACGGTCTTTTCCGGAAACGTATGTACCGCAGCAATGAAGGAATGGGTGTATTACCACATTTAGTGTCCTGCATCGACCATCGGGGGTGAGTCATTTATTAATCTATTATAGGTCGTCAGGGTTCAATTGTATTACGAAGTTCGACAAAGGTTGCCACATATTACGAGATACCGTCGTACCCTGTTTACTATAGCGTCTATGACACGATTTCTGAGAATTAGACTTATCGATAGCTCAAAAGAGATATTTCCTGTTCCGTAAGCTAAAAGTTATTCTGAAGTCCCGATAACTCGAACTTCTCTTTCTCTCCTTATTTCGATTTATCGACTCAATACGCAGTACTTAAAAAGAGCACGCGAAGTCTTCCGAAAATAGGTTTGAGGCAGATAAAGTCACTTGATTCTCAGTCCCTATAAAATTCAAAATGCAAAAAAAACAACGTATGAAATACTGGCATAGAAGATAAATTCATTTTCCTCTTCATAATCTGTACATATAATTTCGAAAGTAATTAATAAATCAAAATAGGAAATATAACATAATAAGAACATCCATTCATTTTAAGTTTTATAACGATTCCATATCCAGATGAACTTCCATTACGTTGAGCTTCTTGTTTCCACTTTTACTAACTATCCTGACTTTTATACAGTCGTCTTTGCAAAACGTGCGATAAATAACGCTCGCACCCCGATCTTACGAATTAGACGTTATTCAGTTCTCAGATAGTCCCTCACTATTGTTAAGTAGGTGAGGGGTGTGCGCTGATCAATTTTCCTTTTAAAATTCATTTTACTATATTTCTAATCCATAGTCCACTTCTTTCCTTTACGTCTTTCATTTCGATCCTATTTTCTAACTCCTCCTTTACAGTAAAATGTCACATTTTTTGGCACCCTTGGATTACACTTTATGGGCATTATATATATACAGTAGAACGCGGTTATAAATGCCTCGGTTAATACGACAACTCGGATATAACGACATATTTTCCCATGCTGCACTCAAGCACTTCATCATCATCATAGGTAGTCTGTCCGTTGACAGGTCCTTGATTATTCATTGTTAAACTTGGTTCTCCATATACTCCTATTTTCCGCAGTTTTCTTCATGTCTTGATAGCCCTCTTTCCCTTTCAAGTCGTCTACCAGATGAAACCTTTTCGTACCCCTTTCTCTTTTTCCGTCCAGTTTTCCTTCTAGCACTTCTTCAATCATGCACTCTCTCCTCAGGTTATGCCCAATCCAGTTCGCCTTCCTCTCTCTGATAGTCTATATAATCGTTCGCTTCTCTCCTGTTCTTCGTAGTACTTCCTCGTTTTTCATCCTATCTTTCCATTTTATCTTCAGCATTCTTCTCCATGTCCACATTTTGAAGCTTTCCATGTATTTAATATAATTTTTCCTTAGCGTCCACGTTTCTGCCCCATACAAAGCCATACTCCATACATAGCATTTTATGAACTTCTTGCCGATTTCCTGCTTTATATTTCTCGTTAGTAGGAGTTTCTTTCCTCTGAAAGCGGCTTTTGATTTTGTTATTCACCCATTACTGCGGCATTATGCTTATGTCGCTAATGTTCTTGGCTTTGCTCCTCCTTTTCTCCCATTCATTACCATACATGCCGCTGGAGAGTTCACAGAATTCAATCCTCTTTCTATGCCTTTAAACGTGAGGTCTTTTTCCTTCTGTCCGTTTCGTTTTACACGTTTGAAAAATTCTCTTTATCTTGTTAGAGAGTAAAAGTTTTTAAGAATCGAACATTGTTTATAATGCTTATTTCCCCACTGGAGTGCCAGTTATGATTAGTTTTAAGTAATATGTTGATGAGAATATTAACATTTGAGATCTCTGAATTATTATTTAGGATTTTTAGATATTAGAAGTCATTAAGTTTAGTAGAAAGTTGGGTTCTCCATCCTCGTTGAAAATTAACGAGTTTAATTTTTTGTTTACAATAATTTATCCAAAATTATTTTTGTTGTGCAGACCTCGGAAACTTATTTATTTCTTCCTGTTGGAATTGCAAAAGCATTTCCTAGAGGAGGTGATGCCTTCTCATGCATCGTCATATATATTTTTTTATGGATTTATCTTATTCTTTTTAATTTATTATCTGCCAAATATCGTTTTATTGTTTTTAATTCTTTATGCCTATTTGTACAAATCAAAATGCTATCGGTTTGGCTCATATCATTTCAGTTCTAAATCTTTGTACATACATTGATATCATTTTCATTATTGTCGATAAATTAGAAGTACTTGAAGATTAACATAAACGTAAAATGAAGGTGACTTTCAAGGTTAGTGAATGTTCAATTTAATGGAAATACGAAAATTTAACCATAAATATTCTGACCCATTTATAATACGAAATTAAGTTTCTGAAATGTAATTTGAAAATCGTATAAAAGGAATTAATATTGTTAATAATTTGAGAGAAACTTCAAAAAATTATTAAAAATCCTTTTATAGGAATGGACGTCCTCTGGTCTCAACAAATTTTAAACATTTCATCCATACAATTGTTAAATATAATTTTATCAATTTTAAGTTATTTATATAGTCTAAAAACACTCGAAAATGTTCTTAACAACCCATCTCACTTGTGTAGCATCTTTCGCTTCTTCTAGGCATAGCACTTTAATTTTTCCCTTTTGATTTTTTCGGGTCGTTGAGCATATCTCGAAAGTATTCCTTCCACCTTTCATGCACAGCAAACGTTCCTTAAGAGCCTTTCGAGACAGCTCTTTTGCTTTTCTTTTCTCTTTTCTCTACAGAAATATATATTCATGCGGCAGTTGAATATTTTTTCCTTCCGTTTTATATATTCCGTGAAACGCTTCCAAACGTTTAACAAAGTAGTTTATATAATACTTGGGAAATTGGGTGAAGTTTTTTTCCAGCACGTTATCCTCTTACAATGACAGAGTATGCCATTTTGACATCGTGCATCTCGGAGCAAAGAAATTCTACGATGATGTAGCGTTTAAAATAGAAGAGCTCTTCAAGAATTGTACGATGATAGTAATAAAGAAACGTTTTTCGAAAGAGCAATTGGCGGTGCAGATGGACGAGTGTATCTCTGATTCGAAAAAAGAGTTCAGTCTCAAAATTTGAGGTAATCAAAGGAGTTGATTGCGATTTGTTGTTGAAACAACAATGTTTTTGTTCATTTATCTTTCAGCGTTAAAGGGATTAGATGCTTTCCAATTATCTTTTCGAGTCAGAGGAAGTTTAAAAGAAGACTGTAATTTCTAAAGGGAGAATAAATAGCTAAAATAATATATATTAGGAAGGAAGTTAGGAGGAATTGATACTCATCAGTGGAATCTTATACAAAGGTGTGAATTTCTATAAAATGGGTAAAATGATCTTGAGAGGAGAGTGGGACTACTGAAGACTTCGCGAATAGGTAAATGTGAAATGACTTCTTTATCAATATTTTAAATTTATTAAGTTCAGATAGTATTTGTCAACGAACTGCATTCGACAAAAAATATAAATAATGACGGCATTCATATATGGAAGCAGGTGATGTGGTGAATAGGATTTCATTTGTACGAGGGCATCAAAGAAGAAACAAGGCGATAACTAGGAGAAATACCTATTTCCGAGGGAAGCTTACGGTTTCGGTCGCTGTATCAATACAATATCCGTCCCGAATTGCGAAAGTCTCGGTTTATAATTCTCCCGCGAACGTGGCAGTTTGCGTTTGTCATCGTTACTGTTAATGAACTCGGTGTCAAATGGCATACGTGCCGAATTAGTGCTGCCGGGGGGAAAAAAGAGAGAGCAGTCGAAATTCTTTTTTTTTTGGGACAGTAGAGTGAGAATCGGAAAAAATGAAGAACGAGGCTAAAAAGCGTGAGCGGGGCGTCCAAAATAATAATTACATCGCGCGTATATATATCGCTTCGTGCACCACGTCCTCGTCACTCCTCCACTCACTCGCCGAGGGACTACATCCCCCTCCCACTTCCTCCGCTCTCTCTCCCCCCCCCATACTCCCTCCGACCTCTCCCTCTCGTTCAACCGGGAGAAAACCCAAGACTACCCAATGGAGGAGGAGAAGTGGAGGGCGGCCACACTCAAAAACTCATCGTCTGGCGGCGGCAGAGGGCGAGGGCGTGCCTCAACCCGTTTCTCCGGGGCCACCGAAATAAGTGAGCGCCCGTCGTTCCACCACCCTCTCCCTCTTCCCACCTCCTCTTCCTCAGCCGCACGTCCCTGCCCCACGACACCTCCCGCCTCCGCTCCTCCTCCTAGCCCGCGCCACTCTCTCGACTCGCCTCCGGCTATCACCTAAATTATCCCGTTGTCACCCTTACTGCGACTCTCTCACTCTTGCTCTCCCTTCCCTCTCTCTCTCTCTCTTTGTCTTCACTCCACTCATATCCATCCTCTTCTTCCTTCCTGCTACGCTCTGTCGCTCGCTTTTTTCTCCTTCCTCTTTTTTTTGCATCCTATTCCTTTTTTCGTCTTATTCATTTCCGTCCACATCTATCTTATCTTATTCTCTCATCCCGTTATTTTTCTTACTTTGACCGACTCGTTTACTCTTGCTTTATTCCTGTTCCCCTCCTATCCCTTCTTCGCTCCGTTATGATCTCCCATTCTGGCCCTGTCTCTAAATCCCCCTCCGACTTTTTTCCTATCTCCGATTTCCTTCCTTGCTCTTCTTTGCCCTCTGACTTCCAGTCACTTTCTTCCACTGTTAAACATCTCCATCTGGGCTATTTAACATATGCTCTCAGCTGTTTCATAGCCATTTATACTAGCTATATTTAAACTTAAGTCATACAACAATGATTTTGGCACCATTTCAATCATGAATAAAGAATATTATTATTATTAGCTCCTTATCCTCTCTTCATTCTATATCTTCCCTTAATTCCTCCTTTCCTTTTCTCTTCCCTCCCTTCTTTTGACCATATCTGTCTAGCTAACTCACTTCTTTTTTGGCCCTTTTTCTCTCCCTGAATCCTTCTCGTTCCTTTCTCCTCCTCATCCTCCCCTCTCTTTTATCCCTCTCTCTCTCTCCCCGCAGTTCCCGCCTCTTTCCTCGTTTCCTTTCTCCCTCTCTCCCTCCTCCCTCTCCTCCCCCCCCTCTGTGACTCCCCATCCCCAATTAGTACCTCGTCCCTGGATTGCCCTCTTAACGTTTTGAGACCAAGTGCACTCGGAAGAGAGCAGCATACGTCGACAATAGCATCCAATTTAGATCCAGAAACAGTGCTCTCAGCGGTAGGTGGAAAGAGGAGAGATGAGCCACAAATAGGGCTTGGCGCCTAAGGCACCAACGGAAGCCATTCTGTCCTTTACGAATACTGAATGCCACTCACCTCTTTACTCTCATTACAATTTCACTCTTGCCTCGAAATCGTATAGTATCAGTCCATCCCCCCTCCCTCCCTCCCCCCCATCTCTCTCTCTCTCTCTCTATCATCTCGCTATTTCACTTTTTTTAATTCCTTTTGTCCTGTTTCCCCATCCCTGTCGGCCACACAATCCCTCTCGCAAATTTTTTTGTTATTTTCCTTATTCTTTGATTTTCCAGCATAATTTATAGTCTTTCAATCATTTCCGCGATCAGCTTCCTTATCTTATTCCACATTTCTCTCAATCTTCAACCGATTCCTTTCACTAAACATACATATTCTCAGTTTCACCTACCGCTAATCATAGCTTAATGCCCCTCGAAAATCCTCAAACATGAAAACATAGCACATTTTAGAAGAAAATCTAGCAAAGAGCTTACCAAAATTTATTATTAATAATCCAGAGTTGCGAACCACTTCAAAATTTGGGAGTGGTTCGGTTCATGGTTCGGTTCAGACGAGAATTTTGACAAGTGGTGCGGTTCGGTTCAACTAAGTTAATCATTTGAAATACTATTCAGAATAATTTATCCAATATAAACATTACACATTCAGTATCAATCTGTAAGTAAATCAATCAGCAGTCATTATTATTTTAAATGAAAGAAGAATTTATTTAAAGAAAGGAAAAATTTATATTTTAAATATATTAGAATCCCATCATCATCTTCCTTTATCCATACTTAAAAATGGTATTTTTGATCCTAACATGATGTTTATGTTCATTGTTGTTTACATATCAATTAAAAATTCTCTGAATGGATTAACTTCAAATTCATTTACCAACATACACAATCATATATAATCAGAAAGAAAATGCGCCTCTAGCTTCAACCGCTTTTGAGATTATCCCTGGATGGACGGACAAACCGAAAACATAAAAGTGTTTTAAGGAAATCATTAAAAATCAAAGAAAATTAGTTCCTCAGGCATTTTATTTCTTTTTCTTACCTGTAATACACAGAGGAAAAAAGATTTATAACAAGGGCCTTACCGCCCGTCTCCCAATATTTAACCTCTTTAGTTCTACCATCCACACTTACCTTTATTTTCCTTATTCCCACACACATACCCATTGCCGCATTGATAATTTCCTCCCTCCTCTTTCTGGGGTTTACCCTCTCCCCGTCTTCCACAAGGCCTTTCTTTTTAGTCCTATATAGTCCTTCCCCCGTCTTTCCCCAAACCCTCCCGAGATGGTCTCCCGCCTCCAACCTTTCCTTTCCCCTTTATCCCTTTACAACCTACCCCCCGCAGTAACCCTCTGACGTGAGATAGGTTCCTCCTTTCCCTCCCCTCCACTCCTTTCCGTCTTACAAACTACACTCCCTCCCCCCTCTCTACCATTTCTCTGTATATACTTTCTATTCTCACCATATCTGCACCTGACGATAGCATTGTAATGTCGAAACTCGGGTCGTAAGAGAAATATAAACAATGGAAGTTACAAAGCGTTATTTCTTTGGTTCATTTATAACAAATAAAATAAAAAATGTTCGCTATATTTATCAAGGGTCTAGGAAAATTCACCGAAACACAATTCATCGAATAGGAAAATTCTTTTCCGTAAGCCTTTATTAAGATTTCCTTGATTGAATGATAGAGTTAATTACTGAAGTAGACAGTTCCTTGCTTTCCAATGGCAATGATGCACGGCGTCTCAATTTTTCCAACTTTCAATAATAAATTTATGTAAATAAAATACTTTAATTAGTTAATTGGTCAAAAAATATGGAATAAAATATTACTCCGAATGAATTTATTATATGTAAAACTCTAATAAATTCGTTTATTAATTCTTATTATTATATAATAAATTCAAAAAGACACTTTTAGCTCGATTCCAAACATATCACATATTGCTAATTTTTTTCTTTTGCCACCTTATAAAAGTAATAAAAAATTCAATATGATAGTAAAATTACGTTACAAGAATAATTTAAAATTAATCGACAGTTCGGGGCAGATTATTCAATATACGAAGTGCGGACACTTGTGGTTCAAAACAAACGATTATAAAATGTAGAGTGACCCTCTTTAAATAACACTAAGACGTTAATTTATATTATTTGTCTCTTAAATAAACTTTACTAAAATATTAAAAATACACGCTTTAGATAATTCAAGGAGTTCTGCGGGAAATGAATGCCTCCGATTCAAGCGATCCGCCGAAGTCCTCGCCTGTTTTTGCTGGAATATATACCACCAAGTAATGGAAACATCACAGAAGAACACCACACAGGGTTGGAAAAGGAATGATGTCGTTGAAAGCTCAAGCCGTCCGAAGAAAAAGATATGAGGAGAGTTAATGGTGTTCTAAGAAAGACAGAGCGGGGCATATTTTCTCAGGTCTGCTAATTACTATGCTGAAGTGGATGATGGTACGAAATCAGATTACGGCTCCTTTCCAGGTCATTGTAAAACGACCATTTTTCCTGCGTTCAGATAAAGATCTTTCTATATTCTGTTGGTCGGTTTCTGCCTACAGTGGTTTACCCGGATATTGTCGCAGTTGGTGTCCCCATAACCCTCACCATAAATGTCATCTGTGGATAACAATAGTAGCAGAGAGGAAAGAGATAGGCACTCTTTCCTTTGAAGCAAACCCGCTGTTTTTTCCAAGGGAAATTCATGGTCTTTTCGTTGGTCCGTACTTTGTGGATTGAAATCGAACCGAAACCGAACCACTTTTGCAAAAAATTACGGTTCGGTTTTCGGTTCATTGAAAAATTAATCAATGGTTTCGGTTCGGTTCGCGGTTCAGCAAAATGACTGCGGTTCGGTTCGGCGGTACGGTTCGGTTTGCAGCTCTGTAATAATCTAACTATGAAAAAATGTCACAATCACTTTTCTTTTTCTTTTATTAATGCTAGAACGACTACAATTACTTCGGGTATCTCCGTTCTAAATCGTGGGACAAAGAGCCAGTTATTGCTGCAATAAACTCAGCTGTTAGTCATCCTACGGCCAACAATTATAGTATTTATTTAAATCCAGTATTTTGTATTTTGGCGGCCTTGTTTATGTCTAGCGTTTGTTCGAAAATGTGATTTCCTTCGATTGCCAGACACCAGTTTGTTTGAAACGCTCGCCTTTACCATAATACGTTCATGTATTAAGATTCAAGGCTAAGGAATGCTTCATGAAGAGTCATCGGAAGTACAGCACCTTTTACTCTGCAGTCCAAGCTTAGAAGAATACGTCGTTCAAAGTAATAATTCGTTATGCAGTTGTAGTACTTTGTCAGATACCATAAAATTATTTTTTTTAGCGTCATACACTATTTTTTCAATATAATTGCTTTTTCATTTATTTTCATGAATTTTTCAATAATTTTATTGTGATATTTTTAAATCCATCAAAAACCCTATTTTTGAGCTATGAATTAATATTAGATATTTTATTGTATCGGTTACAAACGCTATCTATGAAAGTAAATATGAAAGTAAAAGGAAGCTTTTTGAGGCTAATCCTAAAAAATATTTTACTTTTAATTTATTCCTGTATAATCAGACTTTAAAGATAGAGTTTGACAAAATAATTTTAAGCTTCATTCCTAAAAACAATTGCTCTTCCTTTTTATAACGAATTGATAGATTTACTTCCATGTCCCTCAGTATATTTTATAGTTTATGATTTAGGCAAGTAATGTACCCGTGAAAAAATTGAAGAAAGTAGTTGTGCATTACACCTATAAAGTTCTGAGTGGAAATTCACCGTATCGTTTGTTCTGATAAGTATGACATATAGGAAGTATTAGACAACGATCAATGAACTAACACCGAAGGTGCCTAATTTGTAGTTTAAGTGCGCGTCTAATTTATACTTAAACGCTTTAGTTCTACATGAGTTACCTAAATCGTCTATTGGATAAAAGCCAAAATATGAGATCGGTGATTCATTATTCGAATTTTAATAGAATCTATTCGATATTTTGTATATTTTTCCATATAAAATTATCTTCAACTTTCCTTTTCCGTTTTTCTTCGACTTATTTATTTTCATTCTTTCCACGACGCCTCTCCTATTCCACCCATACTTCAATATACCGTCACTGGCAATATCTGTTATAAAATCCTAGCTTTTCAAATAATATTTTGATAATTTTTTCGTGTGAAAGGAATTTTACTTTCGTGGATGGTAAGTCCTAAGCCTTTAAAATTTGATGTGAGGCTGATCCTTTTCCAGGTAAGGGGAAATGAACCCCTTTAATTTTTCTCCAAAATAATATTTTTGCCTTGAAAAATTGCTTTCCCTCCCTCATATCAGATATCTAGAGTTAGTTCATAAAAACGTAGTGCTCTTTCTTAATTTTCTTTGTACTTTCAAATTCTCAGAAGTTCTGTGGCACTCTCAAAATCTTCTTTCGCCTATATCGTTCCTCCACTTAGCTTAACATATATTAACATAGTATTTCCGTTCCAGAAGTTAGGCAACAGATTCGATTTATAAACTTTTTAAAAATATGACGAATGTTTGATGGAAATTCTGTTATTGTTTAATAGCAGTGTACCTTGTCTTCAGGTTAAGTGGTCGTAAATTAAATTTTATCGAAGGATTTTTATTATTTGTAATTAAAATTTTTAGTTTTAAATGCCCTTGCAAGTCACATAGGAAGAGCACATTATATCGCTATAAAACTTGATTATAAGAATGGAGATGTTTATAAAGTAACAATTACAATCGGTTTATAATTCCAAAATGAAACATACGAAGCCTTAAAAATTATAAGATTAAACATCGAAACAAATTTTATACATACAAAAAGAAACAAGATCTGAGAGGACTCAGTTAAAAACAAAATATATGTGAAATTTCAAAATTACGTGATTAACTTGAACGAGGTCCAATGGCAGACTTTCGAATTATTCAGGTGCTAAGGATCAGCCTGGACACAAAGTTAATCAATAAACCTATTTAAAGAAAAACCATTGCGTTACTTAACGAGCACTGTATATACTTATGTACTACTCTAAGTTTCCTTTTATTTTCCACCTGTCTCCTTTATTCCTATTTCTGGGATTGTTTTTATCCCTTAGGTATCTACTATGTCTCCTTCCCTCTCTCATCGTTAATCCAACAATGCAGTCTTTTTCTACCACTCTCCTCACATTATTGATCTTTTCTAACATATATGCTTATTCTGTTTTACTGTTATAATTTGATTCTACTAAACACACCTGTTTTTTTCAATAAATTCCTTTTGCTCCTCTATGGTTTCTATATGTCCATTGCATCCTCTATATTTCTCATCCAACCTTCGTCCTATGTATTCTATCCATGTAGTTTTAAATTTAATTATATCTTGGCGACCCAGATTACTTCATAATCTTTCTCCTTCCACTGGAATTATCAGTGTAAAAAATTCAAAATTGGTTTCTTAAATTAGTGATGTAGATGCCTGCCTAACCTTCCTTAGTGTGGTTAATACCCCGGTTGTGGTATCAAATCATCTGTGTTCTTGTTATTATAGGACAAAATCTATTTGGAGCTTCTCGGACTCCAGTCACCACTGACGATATACTTTTTCAACTAATATTACACATTGTATGGTGTGATTCAAATTCAATTATCTTACAAGAAATCATTTTTGTGCAGTCTCGTTAGAATGTGTTTACATTTTGGCAATGTTTTCAATGTTTCTGTTTCAGAAAGATGTGACGCTAGTTTCATATGTCCCTAAAAATCTGATGTGGCCAACACATGACTTTCTCCATATTTGGGGTATAGATATTTAAATTATTACGAATAGCATTATAAGGCAAAGTTATTATTTCGTATCGTAAAAGGATGCAGTCGTCCTTATTGTCGTAAATTATATTTTGAATATGTTTACAGAATTCACCGATTAATGTTGGTGGCGCTGTATACTGGAAATTTACGAATACGCAAAATATCTCCGAAATGGATGGTTCTACGAAAATTTGTTTCAAACAAAATTTCGAAGAAATATTATTCTCTACAACTTTGGTGCCACACGAAGATTACCAATAACGACGTTTTTAAGGAGATATTTGACGGAAATCGAAAACACCGATTATTTATAAATAATTCATAAACGATAACGGCTATGGAAAATTGTTTTAAATAAAAGATGTAGGAAATTATATTTTCTACGTTTCTTGTAATGGTCGATGTATACAATAATGATGTATTATCGGAGAAATATCGCAAAAACCGAATCGGGTTTCGAATAAACCTCGACTTTCGATTAACCGATATTGTCCAAAAACTAATCAGTTCTTTGTGTTTATGCTAAAGTGTTATATCTGAAGTTTGGTAACGATATGGCAAGTACTTTTTGAGTTAGAGCGCCCACAATCACATACACACACTCACAGACATCATTCCTAAAATAGTCTAAACGTGTTCTAGGGATCTCAAAACGTGTATTTCTGTTGAAATCTCGAGGTCGATTTTTTTCATGATCACAATACTTTCCCCATACTATGTATGGAGAAAGTAAAAAGGGTTGAGTTGTTCTGTTCTCTACAATGCACCAACACAGCAACTCTTTTTTTCTAAACTCATAAAATTATATCTATACTTGGGTCGAACTTTTAAAATCTCAGAAAAACGATAAACAATTAATTTATATTCCACAAACAGGAATGGGGTTTCCAACGCTCTACGTCACCACTGACGGAATATTTTCCCAGGTCACCAGTGCATGGTTTAATAAATAATTCGAATTAAAATTTACGTTGTACATACTCTAATTAAAAGTTCATTTAATTACGAATATCTCTTTTTTACCTTATCACTGCTTTCAGTCATTAATTCTCCTCTTCAACTTTCATATCTCTACCTTACTCTTTCTAAAACTACCCGCGTAATTATCACGTTTCTCATCGTGAACCTCTCAGCCGCAACTTACGCGCACCCTCTTTTAACCCCCTCCTCCCTTATTCTCTTCCAATACCGCGTTTCTGAACTCGACGTAACGCTCATATGACGTACTTGTTTCTTTTTCCCCCGATCGTTACGAATTCAAATCATCACAAGGAGACGTCACCCATGCAATTCATTAGGATTCCACTTGTATTTCACCGAATGCGCCCTATACATCACGAATTCCTTCTCGCTCTTCTCCTTTTCCCCTTGCAATATTGTGATCCCTGCCAATGTCGCACCGTTCTCGTGCTCACATTATACACTGCGAGTCTTTTACTCCGTTTATAAGTTTCTCTCACGCCCCTCTCTTCTTTGATTTCTGTGTTTTCCCCTTTCTTCTTTATACTTTCATACCTTCAAGTTTTGTTCGTTTTCTTACGTTTCTTCATTCCCTTCTTTGCATGCATTCTTCTCTGCCATTCTCCTATTCATCTACTATTCTTTTCTCTCTCTTACTTTCTCCCCATGATACTTATCATCTTTGCTTTTATTCTCCCCATTTATTCTATTCTCATATCTACGTTTCTCCTTCTCTCTTTCATTCTTCTCCTATTTTCCTCGATGTTATTCCTATTCTCACATTTCCTATTATCTCCTACGCCGGACCAATGTAACTTAGAATAAGCTTTTAAATTTTAACTTCTCTCTTCACTACTCTACGTCTTTCTTTTTCTCTCGATTGCTCTGGTATCGTAAATTGCTCTCTCTCTTTCTCTCCTTTCTCTGCTTCCCTTTCTCCTCTCTCTTTGTTTCGATGCCACCCCGTGCTCCTACTCTTCGTCTTCCTCCCTATTTTGTTTTCATTCCTCACATTCCTCCATATGTCCGATGTACACGGGCGGCCAATCAACGGGGGAGGCCGATTTGTCGTCCGACACAGTACTTTTAACAGTAATTCCATATATTCTTGCATATTTATTGGCTACGAAAATTTATCAAACCATAAGGCTTTTTTTTTTAATTTTGTAAAGAACGCCTAAAAAGGAGTCAAATGAGAGGCTTGCGCACGGGCGGCCAAGAAACACGCCACACCCCTGATACCTCGTATGTATTACAGTTTATACACTAATTTCCTAACAAAAGACCTCACTTTAGCTTCTTATAGTTTCATGTAATTCATAATCATATTATTTAAATCTGTGGTCGGTATTTGCTTTGCGCGAAACATGAACTTTCTCAGCATTTCTCCGCATTTGCTTTATCTCTGACATTTTCACGTTTATGATTTTAATTCCTTTTCTCCTTGAATTCACGGGGCGGAGGCGGTTATTACATTCACGAAGAAGATAACTCACATACCCATGAAGCGAATGTTAAGAGAACTTAGTCGCGCATTTTGGCTTCGAAGCTGCCATCCTCAGTGGTGCCCCATCGATCCTCATAGGGTGAGTTCGATATTCCATTCTATACTTGGAGATTTCAAAATATAGGCTGAGGCCATTCTCAAGAGTTGAGAAGCATCCCAAGTGGGCCTTACTGCGGGACCACTCAAAGAGGCATTTTGCCGCACTGATTAGAAATTTGTTAATTAAATACGAATTAAAAAGCGTATCTATAAGCTGATCAAATGGAGCAGTTCATCGGCTGAAATCCATTTTAAACGACAATATCCAAAATATTTATTCCCATACTTAATGTTTTAGAGTTTTGTATTTCGGGTCGATTAACCTATCATATTTTTATGAAGCTGCAGAGAAAAAAGTCATTCATAAGCTCTGAACCTTTGATTCCTTACTTTAACGCCACGTTAAAACATTTTTCATCCTACTTCGCCGTGTGGTTTATTGCTTAAGACACCCATTTGTTTTTTTTTGATCTCCCTGTTCTTCCCATATGGTCACCTAACTCCATTCATGCCCTTCCACCAGGGCCGGCTTGAGGCAAGTGCCATCGGTGCGGCTGAACAGGGCCCCGCGCTCCGAGGGGCCTCGCCCGGTCTGCTTTCACATCGAAACATAACAGACAGGCAGACGCCAAAGTGAAACTTTAATCGTATTTTTTTAACGCGCAAAAAATAATAAAATTCTATTGATTGTACCTGCCGAAATCGCATATTAAATTCTTACGTATTTTAAAATGTAACATTATGATCTCTGTAAGTAACTGTTAACCAAAAAATTTTGTAATATATATTAATTTTGGCCTCTTGTATTTCCAGATGGAAAGCATCGGGGATTGCTGAGTGTGGCAGAAACCTTGGAAAAAGCTGACTTTACGTTCGATTATAAAAATATTAGGCAATTCTTGAAAAGTTTCGGAATGAGGAAAAGGGGGAGGATGGTGATAATGAAATGAAGGGACAGAGTTAAATATTAGGAAGCACTAAGATAAATTTGGAAAGGAGAGAATGTTGATAGAAATTATAAGGATTAGGAAGAAGACTTGGGTAGAAAATTTTCTGAGAAGTTCTTCGTGGTTAACTACGTGATCTAAAAAAACTTAAAAGCGAAGAAGGAATCAGTAATGTTTTATTTAGTGTAAATTCAAAAGTGAAACTGTGTGAACCAAAGAACGAACAGTTCGTGTGCAGTGTTTTTTTCAGTGACAAATCAAGCCTTCGGAGAGAGACTGCAAGTCGCATCGGAGGAGGGGACTGCTGAGCGTCCAAAAGGATTCGTCGATGGAATGAATTTTCCCTAAGGTCAGTAATTAATCGGCGCAGATGGCGCTCCCACCGATGGACGACGGACGATGCTGCGGCCCCAGCAAAGGGTAGAAGAAAATTTCTGTTCCACTAACCTTTAACTAACGCTTTAACTAACTTAGAGTAGCATTATGGTAAGGCCGACGCAACAGAACATCTGTACGCGTCAGTCACTTTCGTATTTCGTGTTTTCTAGGCGCGAATTGTTTTAATGTTAGGCACGTTAGGAAATAATATTTAGGGAAATTTAAACGCATAATTCTGATTTTGTTCTTGATAGTTAGTAAGTTTTAACGCATTAACCCCTCAAGCCGGTATTTAAATCTACTCTGGTTGACCCTATAGGCGGTATTTAAATTTTTACAAATCCTTACTAGATACACGTTTGCACGTATTTTTATTTTATTCAGAAAGTACTTTTCTGATTGTTTCGAAACTTTTACAGATTGTTTATAAATAAGTATTGATTACTCTGTTTAAATTGTTACCCGATCGAGTTTATTATGACGATTTTATATACTATTTCTTGATGCTTTTGTACAGTGCGCATAGAGCGCATGATTGTTTTTGATGAAATACATTCGATTAAATTTAAAAATCTTTGTTATATTTCAAAACTATGCATTTATTCTTTATTATACTTCATTCTTAAAATTTGCAGCTCTTCTTACTAATTTTCTTTTATGTTAAACTTTGTCATTAATTTTCCGTTTCATTTTACGATTTCAGGTTTACTATCTATTAAAAAAAATCCCTATTGAGAGCCGAGATGAAACAAACTCTGCTCTCAAGATAATATGCACTGTAGGAGATCTTGGAGCTGTGTATCTGCTCTTAGAGGCATGACACCTTTGAAATGAATATTTTTTTCGTGTGTCAACACTTGATAACTAAATTGAAAGCGAAGGATCCCTGGCCTGGGCCATGAGGATGGTCAGCATTTCACGAAGGGAATGTATTTATAGAAAGAATGAAGTCTTTGTCTGCTCTGAAAGAGAGAGAGAGTTTGCACAGATTATTTATTCGAAGATGTTTACGTTCTTCCATATTGTCCAGAAGTGTGAGCCGAGCACATGGAAAATGTCGACGCATTTTGTAGACGAAAAATGCTCTCTCGTCGAGTGGAAGAAAAAATGAACTCACTATCGTTGTTATATGTTCAATTCTAGTTGGAAAATACTAATCGCTACTTGAAGAAATAAATGTTACTTACCATTTTCAAAAATTTTCTACTGTGTGGTACGTTTTGAAACAATTTTCAAAACAAAGTCCAACTTCGCAGTCAGGGCACCAATATATACTCTCCCTTTTTCGTCCTTGGTATCTGTAAACAACGCACCGCCTCTGAGGCTTTGCCTTTTTTCCGGTTGGAGGGATTTTTTCAATGAAGTGTCGTTCGACTAGGCGCTTCGGAGGAGGATTGCCTGATGGCCTACCCGCACTAGCATTTGAACACTTGGTCTATAACCTCCGCATCAAAATACGCCAGAAAACTGTCCAAAACATTATCACATTGCAGTTGTGGTCCAGTATTTTTCGGGGACTGTATGCCTCATCAACTAATTTCCAATTAAAAGTATCACGATCTCTGGAATCACTAAATTCATCGTGAATATCTTCATTAATACTAATTAACTGGCTATAATCTACATCACAATCCAAGATATCACTTGATGATTCATCACCATCACTTTCACTCTCACTATCATTCAATAAAGACAAAATATCACTCACTGGCATACTCGAACGCGAAGAGGGGTCCGCCATGATTTTTTTACTACGTCTGAGAAATGTTTGCTGTATTTCATCATCACTAAGCACAAAACTAAAGATGCTTTCAAAAAGAAGAATAGAGGGGAGCATCATCCAAGCATTCTAAAGCTGAAGAAGACTTAGTTGGTCAAAACATAAACAGATGGAGTGCGTATATAGGATTTAGTGAAGTGAGGTCAGGGTCCGTACGCGTGTACGGACTACCGCTCCTGGGAGCGATAGGAAGGTCCGTACACGTGTACGGAGTACCGGCTTGAGGGGTTAATAACTAACACTTGTGCATGTTATGTTCACAATTTCTCAACCAATGTTTTTATTTCGTTTCATACCATAAATGGGAGCCCATTGCCAAGATAACAGATCGCTATGCATAAGAAGAAAGGTAATTATATTTTTATTGATATGTTTCCGTGTATTCTATACCAAATTTTCTTTACAAAATTAAACGAGTTGTATTTTGTGCTGTTTTCCAGTAATCCTTTAAGTGGGGTAGCCACGATTGTTCACGACTTTTTCATCTACTACATGAGGCGGAAGTTTTTCCGATAGTGGACGGTCTGAAAGCAGGTGAGACTTTCTTATGGCTATTGGAATTTTATCTTAATTTATGGAATTTTCGGGACGGGAGAATGCCAAAAATTAGGACGTCCGAAAAAATGAGAACGTATGGTATAGTCCTAACAATATTTGTATATCGAAAACTATTTTTATTTTATAGATCATTCAATCATGTTAATTTTAGATTGTTTTTCTTTTTACTTTTTAATACATAAATTGGAGATTTCACCAAAATTAACTTATAATATTAAATTATATTAAATTTTATTTGCTTGCTTTTCGTCAAAGATTTAAAATTTAGCATTCGCAGAAATTGTCCTCAAAGAACATAAAAAAGTTAAGTAATGTAAGTCTCTTTATGTGACTTTATTAACAAATATGAATGAATGGTTGAATATTTCTTTATTTCCGTCGTATTATTTGTCGTACTCAAGAAATTGCTTAAACATAAAAAACAACGAGTAAATGTCTTGAATATATGGACAGACGATAATACGAGCTTATAATCCCAGTCGATCATAAGAAATTACACCAAACTAGCGTAAGTGCCAGATGAATTTCAACAGATTTAGTTAATCTAAGACTTCGACCGTGTAACATGTAAAAATCGCAAGAATATGATATTACACGGTTTTAGCCGTCGAATAAAGGCATTTTGACGAATGAAGGAAAAAGGTCTTGCACTCTGAAAAATCGAAAATTACGTGTAAACTTATGGGGAAATAATTATTGAATTAAGCACCTCTCCCCCCCATTTTTATCGCCATATAACCTGTGTTACCCCCAGGGTAAAATTATATACTTACCTATGCGAAGTTTTGTGACGATATCTTAAAAAGGTGTGGAAATCCCAATTTGTGGAAAATCTACTTCTAGTTATTTAAGTTACTTACGTAGTTTTAAAAACAGTTTCCTTTGGGTAACTCTAAGCCCCAAGAAAATATGATTAAAACCGTTTATCTATATTACTACTGTATTCTCCCTCTCTCTATCCCATGTTATTCTTCGTATGGCTCTATCTCGCTCTAAAGCTAGCCTCAACGCAAGGTGCGGATAAGCAAATCTTGTCACCAAAATCATCATTTAATAATCTATTTTCGTGATTTTAATTCTATTTTTCGGGATTTATAGAAGAATATTTGTTCTTTAATAGGTCTGAATTTTTAAATTACAAGGAAATTACTGAAATAGTGTAATAACTGAAAACCATACGTTTTTCCCCGCGTTAACACTGATAGAAAACCAAAACTATCATATCTCTGGCAATCTTAAATCAAAAGTTTCTTCTTTAAAGGTTGTAATCAATGAATATCCCCTTGATTGTTGGCCAAAAAGTACGTTAATTTTTTTGAAATAGTTTAAACCAAAAAACAACTCGAAAATACAAAGAAATTTTCAGTCTGCATCTAAATCGCTTTGTTGGTTGTAGATGCGTACAGTACAGAAATGCGAAGAAAGGTTCATATTTTCAGATGCTGCATTCAGGAAGCAATAGTGTTCGATGGTTTTATAAATATCGAATTATATTTGAAAGAGCGAACGGCCGCCGCCGCAGCGGAGAAAAATACTCAGTTACTTCAGGTTAACTGTTGATTTAAACTGTAAATACTTCGATTTTATAAAAATAATTTATTCTTGTGGCAGAGATTTTAACGCATAGGTAATTGCTATGTGTCATTGAAGAATTTTTAATCGTGGTGGCCCCCCCCCCCCCCCCCCCCCCCCCCGCAAACACTTTGCACCGGGTCCCGCGAATTACCAAGCCGACCCTGCCTTCCACCCTCCCCTAACGTCGCTATCCAATTCGCCTCCCCCTTCATTCTATCCCATTATTGTTGTGATATTTACTCAGCGTTCCCCTAATCACCCAAGCCCCCAGTCCCCCATATTCACCAGTCTGAAAACTCGTCCTTTTTGTTTCTTTTTATTTGGTCCCCTCACAAACTCCTCCTGTAGCACTTCCTCTATGTTACTCTTTTCACAAGCAGATACCGTGTCCTCTAATAGACATTACGATTCTAACCTAGCTATGAGCCTTGTCAAATTTTATGGGTAATTCGTAAACAGGAAAACTAGAGTATCAAACTCTAAAGACAGTTTATGGTTATTATTAAAAGTTGCGATTGGAAGATAAAGAGGAAGGAAAATTATTTAACTATTATTTAAATATGTTATAGAAGCAGTTTTCAACCTTTTTTTGGCTAGTAAATCCTAACATTGTAGTATAAAATTCTGCGGAAGCCCCACCTTCTGAACGAAACAACTATTCCGTTAAATACGGCATGTTTTTAATATAACATTATGGATTATGCCTTGTTAGCATATCATTTTTATTTCATTTTATTTTTTGCGCAAAGTTAAGAACATGTTTTATACATATATGGTAAAAATTTCAAACGACCCGAAAAATTTCCGGAACTCTTTAGGGACGCCGCGGCAATCCGGTAACAGAAATTCTGGGTTAGAGTTGTCAGGAAGTTGCGGAAAAATGTCTGCGAAAAAACTCATGATGATCATTTTCACTATGCTCCTACTATTGTACCCATATTATTCCGTACGCATTACTCAAGATAATGCATATGACCTTTGATAAGAGACGTGGAATGTTATTTTGTGAAGTTATGCGGAGGTGTGTTATGATAAGAGAGTTTGTTTAGGGACGGGGTTTGCTAAAAGTATGCGTATTAGAAGATGGAAAGCAATCGATATAAATAACAATCTATGTCTGTTACTCGATCACGCTAATCTGTATGCACCATCAGCGATACAAGATCCAGGGGTATATAGGTCTCTTTATAAACGATGATCTGTTTGTTATTTCGTCACACTAAGGGCGATAGCTAATTTTTTAAGGGGAGAGTGAAAAGGAGAGAGGGAGAAAATAGGAGGCAGGGAGAGAGGGAAAATGGGAAATGTTTAAATTTTAATTGAATACTTAATTCGTAAACACCTGTCATTATTAAGGGAAAATGAAATTACTTTAAACAAAATCTGCATGTTAACTCGAGCGAGATTCAGTTTGTATTAGTAGCTCAGTAATAATAGCATCCATCTAGAATTGGTAGACATTCCCGGTCAAGGCGTATTAAAGTTAAGAACAATGGTATATTGTTCAGAATGACATTGGCAAATGATGTATATGGCGTGGGATAGGATATTGTTGGAGGGATGTTTGGATGGGATTGCGTGCGTTAGGTTTGAGGCATAGAAGTGATTGGTTGGAAGGGATTGCCGGAACGGGGATGGTTTATTCAAATCAGTGTCATGGAATGCGTTTGTAGATTGAAAGGCTGGAGCCAAATGGGGATTGACATGCTAAGCGAGTGTCGTCGTATGGGGTAGGCGCGTTGGGAGACGGCCGGAGAATGGGATTTGATGAGTTGGAAGGGAGCCTTGGGATGAGTATTGGCAGATAAGATGACGGGATCGGAATTGGAGTGGGGCCTTTTAATGGGGATGGGTGTTTAAGGCAGGCGTCTAGGAAAGGAAGGGGATTGCTCCGTTTTTTTATGGCTGTCTCGGGATTGGAGATTGGTATCTTTTATTATTGAGTTATGAGAGTTTAATCGGTGCTTTTGATGGCGCTGGGGAGTGAGTATTAACTCGAACGAAAGAATTTGGGCGTTGTAAAAACTTCCTCTCATAAGCCGTGCATGAAATTATCTGCGCAGGATTCTCGCTCCTTCGGACCACTATTTTTTCTTTTCGTGCTGAATCAGATGTTTTGAGGTTCGTGGAAATGTTGCGCAGTACGATTTCCTGTTTCTCTCTCTTCGCCCTTCCACTTTCGCCGCTACGTTTATTAACTCCATTTCCGCAGGATCAAGTAAAAAACAGTATCCTGGAACTTATGCAACCCAACAGGAAAATATTTAACGTTCGTATGACTAAATAATGGTGATAAGGCAGCTTTAACAGCTGCGTTATCGGTTGGAGAAACTAGGTCAGGGGTTGCCAACCTGGTGCTCTTTGGTAGCCTTGCCGTGCACATCTACGATGTTTAAAGTCGCCTTTCCTAACGCCAGCAATTTAATTTCTTCGGTTGTTTTCTTTCCAAAAAGAACATTATTAATAACTTCGACGTTAATGTTTTTTTATGAACATTCCTAATTTTTGCAAAACTTATTGTGCTAGCTAGGTATTCCATAAAATAACTTGGTGTTCGTCGCGCTGAAACGGTTAGGAACTTAAACTAACTACGCAAGAAGAGGATCTTTCCTAGTATCAGCGATTGGCGGATTTTAACGCAAGTTATTCCAGAAATATTGTGTTTCTTGGAGATATCTGCATCATGAATGGGGTTCAAAACATAATGAGAGTTATTGTATCATTCATGGAAATTCATACGAATAAAAGAGCATAATATATTTTTGAAGCGCTGATTTTTTTATATCTTCCTTTTAGAAAATTATTATAGGTTTGGATTTTTAACGAGGGACTGACTTTGATTGAAATATTACACGTATTAAACATTTTGAATCGTTTATGAAAACTCCATTAATGATTCACCCCTTTCTTGGGCACAATATTACGTGTAAAAATTTCACGAAATTTCAACCGCGATTCCCCATCAGACTCAAGATGTCCCTTCACGCAGCTCCCGATATGTTTTCATGGGAGAGAGTTCATTTGATTAGAAACACAACGTCCATTTATATACACGAGGGCCACCAGGATCTGGGGAAATATTAAAAAAAAAACGTGTCATCGCCACGGTTAAACGGATGAGCAAAAGTGAGAGCAGATGTTGAAAGGGGCATAGGGAGGGCCGACATATTGAGACAGAAAGGATTTTTAGTGTGGGCTGGAGGGGAAGGGGTCGGGTTGGTACATACATAACGTAGCGTGGGGGCGTACGGCTGAGGGGCTGGTGGAAGTGGAGGGCGGGAAGGGGGCAGAAGCGAGGGAGCCGCGGGGCAGATCATCGCGGGAGTGGTCGGGAACGGGAAAGGTAGCGCGGAAATCACGAGAGCCTTTTTCCAAGAAGGGTTAACGGGGATATGACGCAGTTTAACGCCTATCTCAATTCTCGTACCCCACGTTTTTTTTTATTTCGTTTTATTTTCAAGTATCGCGTGATTTCACGTCCACAAACGTTTCACACAGTGATACGGATTCATTCTACGTTAACGGGATAGGTTGAGTTAGCAACCGAGGAAGTCCCGAAGGGTTCTTACTAAAGTGAACGAAATTGAGAGAGGTGTTGTGAAGGTAAAGTCAGAAGTGTGGAAGGGAACGAGAGAGGAATGGGAGTGGATGAAGGAAATGGAGGGAATGAGTGAATTTGAGATATATAGAGAGAAGGAAAATGAGACAGAAGACGAGAGAGACGATGGAAGAAAAAGGGCATAGAGCAAGAGAGATGGATAAAGAAAGAGCTAGAGAGAGAAAGGGGTGATAAAGGAAGGAATTGATTGTGAGAGATGGATATAAAGAGAGATAATTTGAAATATGGCGTAAAATCTTTATTCGAGGGAATTTGAGAAAAGAAAGTCTCTTCTTCCGGCTATAGAGAGTTATGAAGATCGATAGATAGATATGAGTCTTTATTAGGACGAGATTGAGATTAGATAGTCACTCCTTCCATGTAATGGGGTGGGAAGAGAGGGAGAGAGGTCGAAGGTATTGTATGGAATTAGGTGAACGTCAAACTGAAATAGCGTGAAATTTCATAGGAACGTAAATATTTTGAGGGGACGAGATAGTGGCAGAGAGATCGAAAGGAAATAGAAAAGCATATGGAAGTAGGTAGACAAGCTGAGATATAATTAAGTAAAACCTTCCGGCAGTAATTTACCGAATTTTATGCATTTTGAAGTATGCAAATCGTTCACGCTCTTTCATTAACTAGAGAAGTCTTTATTTGGTGAAGGAGAGAGAAAGGAAATTTTATTAAGTGACTTAGTTTCAATTCCGCAATCCACATCGTAAATTTCCTATTTATTAAGAATTGAATTTCAAACGGCAGCAGGAAGATGTTTCGGGCGATATTTATTATTACTTAAACGTAGAAAAATGGAAAAGAAAGGAGTAAATAGAGATGGATATGAGATGGAGGGATAGGCGAGGAACGTGAAAGAGGAAGTGAGAGAGAGAGGCCGGAAGGTAGGCGGATAATAAATGAGGAAGAGAAGCGTAGAGAGATAAAGAGAGGGTGGGAAGGAGTGTTGGAAGTTATAGGGTAGAAACGCGGCGGAGAAAATGAGCAGGGATTGTGCGAGTGGGTGGGCAAGAGGAAGCGATAAGAGGGAAGAGAGAGAGAGAGGAAAAATAAAAGTGAGAATATGAAGGGGTCGGGTATTCTCGGAAGGGATGAAATGGGAAATTGGGAGGAGGGAGGGGGATTGAGGGAGGGAGGGAGGGAGAGGGGCTGAAGGTGAGAGGTGTTGAAAGTGAGAGGGGGATGAAGGAGAGGATCTTAGTAAGGGAGAGAGGTTGATGGGGAGAGAGAGAGGAGCAGGGGGAGGGAGAGAGTTTGAGGAAGGGAGAGAGGGGCTTAGGGAGGGTGAGGGAGGGCTGAGGCAGGGAAAGAAGTTGAGGGAGGGCGGGAAGTTGAGGGAGGGAGAGAAGTTGAGGGAGGGAGAGGAGCTGAGGGAGGGAGAGGGGTTGAAGGTGAGAGGGGCTGAGGGAGAGAGAGGGGCTGATGGTGAGAGGGGCTGAGGGAGGGAGAAAATCTTGGTGAGGGAGAAAGGTTGATGGAGAGAGAGGGTCTGAGGGGGAAGAGAGGCTGAGGGAGAGAGAGGGACTGAAGGTGAGAGAGGGGCTTAGGGAGGGTGAGGAGATGAGGGAGGTGGCGAGGTTGAGGGTGGGAGAGAGGCTGATGGAGGAAGAGTGGATTAGTGAGGGTGAGGAGATGAGGGAGGAGGACTAGGGAGGGAGAGAGGTTGAGGGAGAGAGGTTGAGGGAGAGGGACTTAGGTAGGAAGAGAGGTTGAGGATGGGAGAGAAGATGAGGGAGGGACAGGTTCTGATAGAGGGAGAGGGGTAGGGAGGGGGGAGAGGGGCTGAAGAGGGAGAGAGGTTGAGGGAGGAGGGTTCAGACGGAGGGTAACGGTATGGCACCCATCGGAATGCCGGGTCTTACTCGATTTCCGAGCAAGATGGCTATATGTGGAGGCGGTTGGAGGAACATGGGGCGGCGGGGAAAGGGGTAGCGGGGCGGAATTGGAGCATTTGACGTCGGGCGCGACACGGGAGGAATTTTTCCCTCGATGTTTGAGGAATGGTGTTTGGAAGCCTGCGAGGAGGTCGGGGGAGGAGGTGGAGACGGGGGAGGTGAGGCGGTGGGCGGGGGAGGGAGATCCGGGGGCTGAAGAATGAACGGATTATGCTTGCAAGTGAGAGAGCAAAGGGAGTTGATAAGGGGTATCGCAGTTGGCGATTGCAATCGCGCGATCGAGCAGGGAGGGTGTCAAAGGTGAGAATAGGAATAGGCAAGGGTGGGGTGGGGGCGAGAGAGGCGGTGGGAGAGGCGGATGGGCGGGGGAGGCGGAGGAGGGGGAGGGAGGCGAGAGCGTATTTCTGGGAGTGCATTTTGGGAGCCTCGGAACCTTTTCCGCGCATACGCCGACCTTTCCTACGGTAGGCGCCCCCGCCTCCTCCTCTCGCCCCCGCCCGCTCCCCCAAACCTCCTCTCCCCCCCTCCGGCGACCTCCCCCACCTCCCGAGGGCCCTCTCGCCCCCTCCAAATTGCCAAGTGGGCAGTCCGAGCCATACGATTCCCCGATTGGTCGAAGCGCGGAGGGAGTGTTGCCGACCCCGTCTCCCATTGGCCGGAGCCGGTCGCACCCTCCAGCCACTCACGGGACTCAGACTCTCGCTCTGCGCCGCAACAAAATGTCCCTCTCTCCCTCTTTCTATCTCTTCCTCCCTTTTCGCCCTCTTCCGCTTCCCTCCCGCCATCCCTCGGGTCCTGACCCCTCTCCCCTCTCTAAATCCCGCTTCTTTCCCGCCTCCCTCTCTTTCTCTCCCCCTCCCTCTCTCCCCCTCCCTCTCCCCCTCCCTCTCTCCCCCTCCCTCTCACCCTCCCTCTCTCCTCCCTCGCCACTTGGGACGGAAATTAAGCTGGCAAGGCGGCAGTCCCCACTCACACACCAACAACGAACGGCACAGCCACACAACGCACGACTCGCTCACATATCCACGGAAAATTACGCCTCCTCCACCGGAGGTCGACCTCTGTAGGGTTGGCAAGAGGGAAGCGGAGGAGGAGATGAGAGAGAGAGGAAGGAAAGGAGTGGAGGGAAGGGTATAAGGCGGGAGGACGCAAGAGAAGGGACGGGGAGAAAAGAGGGACGCGAAGGAGGAAGGCGGGAGAAAGAGAGAGGAGGATGTGAAGGCGCTGCTGGAAAGAGGCTGAGGGAGGTTTCGGGGGAGGCGGAGGCGAGCCTGGGGTCGAACTGGCGAGAGGGAGGAAGGTCGAGAGGAGGGGGAGGGAGAGAGATCTTTAGGGAAAGGGGAGGCGTGCGTGTGTGTGTGAGTGGGAGAGAGGGGGCGAAAGGGGCGGATCGGAGGGGGCGGGGGAGGCGGCATCCGGCCGTCGGCAGGCACGGGGGCGGTGGCGAGAGAGGGAGGCCGAGTTACGCGACGGGGACCGGAAGTGGCCGGGGGTCGTGACGTAAAGAGTGCGGGGCGGAGGAGGGTATTCGCTGGGAGAGGACGAGAGGAGCTCGGGCTTCCCATACGTGGCCGTGATCCGTGGAGCGCGTGAGGAAAGGGCCCAAGGAGCCTCTGGCCGGCGGCGGCGGGTGAGTACCTCCGCGTCCGCTCCTCTTTTATCACCAATTCCCCGCCAGCCGAGAGACAATATACACCAGGGACTACTCGGCCTACGTTCACCCGTTCATTTCTCTCCCTCGCATTGAAGTCGTACAGAAACTTTTGTCACGATTTCATTCGGAGGCGTAAAATATATTTACCCGATTCTTCGTCGCGTCCCGTTCTTCCCGTTATTTTTGCCCCCCCCGTTCCCGTTCTTCCCCTTGTTCCTCCCGTTCCGCCGCGTTCCCGTTCTTCCGTTCGTTCCCTACGTCTCCCCGTGTATCCTCGTCCCGCGCGCGACCCCGCCTGGCGATGCCGTCGCGGCTGCCCCTTTTCCTCGGCTGCCTGTCTTCGTTTTGGACAACGTCTACGACGGATCTCGTCTCGATGTACAATTCGAATCGGTATTCCGTTCCGTGAGATTCCCAACGTCCCGTGAGGTGTTTCCGCGTGATAAAAATTTATTTCGTTCGGGAGCATCTCGCGTGCCGTGAGCCTTCGCCTCGTCTTTCGTGCACCTCATCTTTTCATCCGCCGTGGGGATCGGCGGGGCGGAAGCGTGGGCGACGGGGTGTAGTGGTCGCGTCGGCCGGGAGGATGTGGCCCCGGTTCCCGGGAGATGTGGACCGAGTGACGCCTCGTCTCCGATCGCTCTTTCGCCAACGGTGTTTGCCACTTTGTTGACCTGTCCGATCTTGTGCTACGCTCTCCGAGTTACCTTCGGTTGTCGTTTAGAAGATACTTTGACTTTTTTTGTTCGTTGAGTTTTTAACTCTTGATGCTCTCGATGAAAAAAGGTAGGTGTTAAATTTTAGCTACCGGTGAATATACGGATGCGATAAATAATTGACACAAATAATTTCGTATTGGTTGCCTGATCCGTATAAATGTTGCGTTTGTTTATTTTGGCTGGTATCGCTGTTTATTAGGCTAATCTTTTCCGTGCTTTGAAGTTTAAGTGTCTTCGAGATCATTTTTCGCCTCATTTTTATTTATGAATGTACGTGGTTTTCGATCAAAGTTGCATAAAAGGCGTATTTTTACCAATTGTTCTCGCCTTTCTTATTGGTCGAGTGAATCCAGAATTCGGAGAGATCTTGCCTTTGTTCGCGTTAGTGACATTTCATATAGAAACGTCTACATTGTTTTCCTCATTAATAGGTAACTTTTGATCTAATCATTAGAATGTACGATGACGACATACAAGTTTTAAACTTAAATTAATTAATAAAAAAATCGATGTAACGGAACATTTTCCCTCGCCTTTTTATCACAGTAATCCTTAAATATTCCGTCATTTAGATAATCGGTTTTACGTCAATTTCTTCTCCGCCATCATGAATTTAGGTTGACTTTCTGTTTGACTTACGGAGATACATCTGTGACAAAGATCCCTTAAAAATTATTATCATGGAGTATCCTTCAATAATTCATTGTTGCAATCGCATGACGGAGTTTCAGGAAAGAATTTTGCAACGATGTTTATGGAAAATATAAGCTCATCTGAACAGGATTGAAATTCAAAACTTTTCTGTAGATGATACCCCAGTTTTTGCTTGAGAGATGCAATATTTGTTGTTTGAGATCGGATTCCAAAACTCCATTTTCTTTTCAAAACCTTTCTTTTTTACAATTGCAACTTCATCGAAGCTATAAAGTTTCCTGTTCTGTGGCGTCAACTCTTTAACGCTGGATTTACCTTTGAAGTCGAAATAAGGGCATCCATTAAGTGAGTAGTGCATATCTATTTTATATGTAATCAATAATTTATTTTTCATATTTGAATAACATTAATATTCGATTGTATAACTAATAGAAGACATAATTTCTTGGTCAAATAACCATTGAATTTCAAATTATTTGTTTAGAATTCCAAATCCTACGCTTTACGGAACTTTAGAGAGATGGTTAGATAAATTGGCTATGCTTTCTTTATTTATATCGACATTTCAAACGGTGGAAAGTGAAAATAACGCGCAGATAGGCATTTTATTGTATGTAGCCAAATTACATTCTGCGTACACTCCAAGAAGATTAATTTTAGAAGCGGGAAAAGATTGTTTTCAAAACTTTGTTTATTTGTAGAAGCGCGATGATGCAATAAAAAACGACAAAGTTTTTTAAACTTTTAGTTGTATCATAAAAATCGTTTCCTCTTCCAATTTGTCTGGGCTCCGTTGCTGTTTCCAGTCGGTCGCTATGAATTCATTTTCGTTATTCTTATTCTGTTAATTTTTGAAAATCTCCTTCTAATTCAGCCCTTTTTTTTACTACGACAAACTTCGATCCAATCAAAATCTCTCGCAGCAAAATACTTCAGCTCCCTTCTTCGGTCTCTTCAACCTTTTGGTATTTTGTATTGCTCTCTCTGACGCCATGCCAAAGCATGAAAAACGCAATCTCTATGCTCTTTCCGTTAGATGCCCTGTTCTGGAACCACATCAGAAAACTCTCCGTGTCAACGCTTATTTTTATTCCCACTCAATTGCCTCGTAAGCTTCTTAAGGGCCGCCAATTTCGCGAACATCCTTTGACTGCCACTTGGATTCAGCTCACCATCCAATTATACGAGCACTCCGAAACGATTTTTTATTTCTATTGGCAATCGTTCCTTTCTTACTCAATGTCAGTTTGTTTTCGATTATATTTCCTGCTTTCGTACCAAGTTTATCGTAATTATGTTATTTTTCGCCTGAAAACTAGCCTTCATCTCCTCTTATTTTACATCTTAATTAAATTTCGCTAATTGCGTCATAGTTTGGTATTTAAGTCAAAGCACATTTCGGAAAATAAACTTGAATTCCAGTAACTATTACCTTAGATGTTGCCACTATATTTAATTAACTTCTTTCTTCTTTCAGTTTGATGTACAGTGGATTACTTTTATTTATAAAAAGTGCCTTTGGAATATTTCCATTTGTTTTCCTTGCACACTGATTGAAATCTCAAAACACGTCTTATAGACGAGATTCTTAGACTTTAGCCATGTTACTGATATCTGTAGACCCAACACATTAAGTGAGTGACGACCCAAATACCCTGCGAAATCCCACTGGTGAAAATTTTCAGTAAAACCTGTTTGTGCCTCGTAGGACTATTTCGTCACAGATATAACCGAAGTAATCGCAGTTGTCAAACTTGGTTTTTCTGTTCTATATACAAACACTTATGCATATTAGCATATACATATGACCTTTACTGTATTCCAATTTAAAAAAATTGTTTATGTACTTTTCGTTTTGACTAATTCCTGGGAATTCATACATCTGAATTGGATACGATGACGGTTGCCAGTTGTTGAAACTCACTTAGTTCCCATCTTGTCTCGTCAGCCGTTCATAAACAGAAATAAGCATTGGCATACCTATAGGCCTTTTTTATAATGCCGCTGATTCTTATCTAATTTATTCATGCTGTTATTTTTTATATAAAGATAAACAGAAGTGCGAAATTTGTTTAATATAGAATTCATTGCTCAATTTCCTTCATTGGTCGCCTCTAAATAAAACTGATAGACCGAAAGTATCTTAATGATCATGCGACGGACGTCTTGCGTGAGATGTTCGTTCCTTATGATTGATCATTCAATGTTCCTGTAGTAATCATCCTTCCATTTGCGAGGAAAAGGCGATTCTCGTGAGTTGAGTGTAATTCATCTTCTCTGTAGGTTACAATTCGCCATTTTCGATCAGAATAATAATGAATGAGCTGAGTTTTTCGTTCATCTAATATCCTCTCATACAATGGTATTCATATATTACATTCGTGCGTCACATCGTATCATAAATAACCTCTGTGAAAATCTGAATATTGTTATTAAGTAAAGAACTAATTATTACAATATCGTCAGCATTATTTTATCATCGATAACTTCAAACGAAAGGTAACAATAATGCTTATAATAATTCGAACAAAGTGCAGCAATACCTGATCAAATACTAAAAATATTATCACGTTGAAACGCATTTTTCATGGAGCTACTTACTTCAATTTGTGGTTGGATGTACGAGTTTCTAAATTTAAAATCTTTCGTAATATTTCGTTTCACATAAAAATATTATGGTACTACCTATTTCATTGAAATGCAAACACAAACATGAGATATAAATATAGCCGAACGTTGATAAATACAACCTCAAATGAAACCAAAAATGACTGGGTTATCTTGGCTTTAATTAACTCGAACTGGAATACAACATTCCTCGAGTTATAGATGTGCACGTGCAAGCTGTATGTACGCATGTGTGTATATATATATTTTTTCCCCAATCTCTCGTTCTTTTGAAACTATTCATTACAAGTAATAGTTAGAGCAGCTACTGTTTATCTTATAACGTTTCTATCATGCAGGATGTTTTTGAATATATATTTACACTCACGAAACCATTTGGGCCAAATGATTTGACTACTTAAATAATGGTTATCATATTGGATTAACAACATTGTTTTCTTTAAAACCCTTAAATTGCAGAATGCTTTCAAAATGTGATCTATTGCTACATTTATTATGAGACATCCAAAATTACTAGAGATGGATAGAATGCCTCTCATGGTTGAGCCTGTTGTACTGAAATCGTTTCCCTGGCTAAAGAGGCCTTATATGCCATTTTTTCTGTACCTTAATACCTTAATATTGAAATTTTATAGGACACTGCTACGTTAAAATAGCTTTTTCGTATTCGACACTGACATTAGGACTGCCGAAATGATGTAAGTATAGTTTTTATAGCATATTTTTGCTTGAAAAAAATTCAACCGATACATTGAAAAGGGTGGGTTTATTAACGGAAAAAATTGAAAGATACGATTGGATTTGTTTACGTATTTGTGACAGAAACTTCATTTCATTTAGGGCTTGGACTGCGAGAGTGAAAAGTGCGAAATTTGTTAGCTAGAATGCGCAGGAATGTTTGCAAATATCCATGTGCATGCTCAAAAGGAACACATGCTGAATTAAGGGACAATATGAGTGAAGTCAAACACTTTGCTCTCTTAACCCCTGTCTCCTGATGAGAGGGAACTACAGGTGGTCGTAACTGCTAAGGTTTTTCAAGATACTGAAACATCATGCAATTCAACTCGTGAGTTTAACATTTTCGGGGAAAATGAAAAAAACTATAGTATCACTTCGTTGTTATTGTTGCATGAAAGGCTGATTTTATTTGAATCTTAATTTTAGTTATTGAACGAAATAAATTAAATTTTTTTAATGAAATCCCTACCAGTTAATTGGACCGTTATTTTGAGATGGAAAAATATATTCTGCTCGCATGAGAGAAAAGAACTCGAGAAATTACAAAATATTCTGGTAGTAGTTTTAATTTATGTTTTCAGAGGGTTTTCCATATTATCGTGACTGTAATTAATTCTTTCACGCATTAAATAGAGTAAACGAATCCTAAATATTTCATTTTTCTTACCAATAACTTCATCTTTCAAAAATCGAATATCTGCCCAAGGTTTGTTTAAAAATGTATTTCAACGTATTTTTTCCTTGGGAATGCAGCAGTATTTGTCGTTATTCTTTGGTTATGCCATTAACGTCAAAATTAAACCAAAAGAAATAACTGTGTGTTAATTTTTAGGCACACTAAATGACAGGGATAAATAATTCAACATACAATGTTGGTTCAGGAGATTTATTAACTTATATGTCTAAAATTTATTTCTATCGATCCCTTCTTCATCTGTAAAAGGTATTAGTATTCTTTGAAAGAGGATAAATGTAATACCAATAAACATGTTTATGCCAATATGGTTGTATGTATATTGTCTAATTTTTAATCCACGGATATCGAATAGTAGTTCAAGTAAATAAAATCTTAATCTCATATTTCCGTAAGTTACGAATAAAAATTATGCAATGATTTCTCACTTTATGTAACGGAAAGCCATTTTAATTGTCAAGTGTAATTTTGGAATAATTTTAAAATTATATAATGCGTTGTAAGACGGTGTCAAATATAACAATGTTTTTATGTTAACGTAAGGCTATAGTAAAAAATTCATAAAATATTCGTAAAAATGAGAATTGCATTTTTAATAGACTTTAAAATTTTCCTACTATAAACGACTGACTCAGAAATCGGACAACTTGTATAAAATTTTATCGCTTAACCTCTTGGAAACAATACAATTTTATGTTTATTTTTGTTTTCTCAGAACTTTAAAAGAATTAATATTTTACCTAGTTTTTTGCTTTTGAATGAGGCATCTTTATTAGTTCCTGACTGAAATTTTGAATAATTTCCAGAATTAATCAAAGCGGATTAGTTTGCATTATTTGTAAACTTTCAATACGAATAAATCCTGCAAAAATGAAATTCCCAAATATTTTCAAGCATATACGTAGATATGTCGTAAACTCACGGAGCTACTCCATCATCAACCATATTCATTAGGAAAAAGGCGACGTGTTTGGAAACATTTCCCGCTCACACGTTCTCTAACAGATTGTAGCACCCATGCTCATACATAACAGTTCATTTATGCATTGTAACACATTCACATAATATCACACATCAATTTCACGAGCATGTTATCCTCATTCTTTCACATTAACAGCATACTAACATTCATTCAACAAATAAAAATATCCATTTCCGACTAATCATAGAAAAGTATACAATTTCAAAATGAATCGCAGTTTGAAAACATTTATGCGCAGAGAAGGAACACCAGACTCTGCCACTCAATGTGACCAACCATCTTTGGCATTGGTAGACATTCGTCTTCTACGTGAAGCTTGAAAAAGCCTTTTAATTTAATTACATTCATTACAATCGTTCGAAAATAAGATGATGGCGAAATTTATGCACTATTTATGGATGAGTGGGTTTCTGATGTTACAACATTTGTGGAACTTAAAAACTCTAAACATCCCATTGAAACTCCATCTTGTATCTAAAAAAGTTTTTCAAATACATTTAGTATCCTCGGGTTAATATATTTATGCAACGCAAATTTGGTATATTATGGAATACCCGTGGTAATGAAGAGTTAATATGTGTCGTTTGGCTAGCTTACCGTATGTGTTGTAACTCCAGAATATCTATCGAATGGGTGACTAACAGCTTTGTAAACAACCACCCCTTGATGTAAAAACGACTAATTCCGACTGATATTACCATTAGTCTATCAGAATATAAAAAAGTCGTGTTGAAATGTTGATCATGTGCAATGCTATTACAGGTTATCATTTACAAGGTCGAACATTCCGGTAGTATTCACGTCAAAGGGAGCTTTTTTTTTAAAGTTAATGGTAATATTTCCTTAAGTACGTCTCTGAATTTCACAAAATTTTCCCAAAAATAAATATGTTCTATTTCCATTCGATTTACATCCGATGAATATATCCTCGGTAGTCGGTGACTACAGTATTCATATATTTGTGGAAAACTAACCATCAATATTTCAAATATTATAGAAACATTACTAAATTGCACGAGCATGAGAGAGATATAAGTTAATACTGCTGCTGGAAAAGAAGTCCATAATTAGATAGAGGCTGGAAAATACAATCGACGTGATGAAAGAGAACTTAGGGAGATGGAAATAAGGCAAGGGACGGAGAAAAATAGAACAGGAAAGAGGGAAGTGGATGAATCGGAGGGATGAAAGAGAGGGATTGTGGTATTTCGGCACAACATTCGGCGAATAAAAGAGCGGAATATGATAGGAGAATGACAGATGATGAGTTGAAGGTGGCGGGAGAGGAGATGGAGGAAATCGTCGAGTCCCTTAGAGGTGCGGAAGACAGGAAAAATCGTAGAATGGTTTGGAAATGTTGGAAGGAGGTGTGTTGGATGGTGACTATTGTAATTTGGAGCCGACGCGAAATATAGGTTTAGGGATGGGTTTAAAACCGTAAGGAAAAATGCGTGGCGTTGAAGTGGACGTGGGGACGAGGGTTAAAAAGATGATAGGTAGATGCCATATTCAATGCATGTCAAATTGACGGTTTCTGGGGCGTATGCGAGATTGTCTAACAATCAATTCCGTGACTTGTATGCTACTTTTTATATAGAAAACGCATTTTATGAGAATTCCTCGAAATTATATTCACGTAACGTCTCTTTACATTTCATGAGTAGTCCGTTTCCCCGTATACTAGACGTTTTATTATTTATTGAACCGTATCGCAATTATACGAGGGCGATTCAATAAATAAGGTGAATTTAATCTGACAGAGGGGCCGCCATTTTGACAACTGACCGTCACTGACAATATTGCCAACTTTATACGGAAACTACGGGTACTACGTGTTCAGACATGCAGTAATGCAGTACTGAGTTCATGAGTACATAATGGGTACATGTGTCTGTGAAAAATGTAAATTCACCTTATTTATTGACTCACCCTCGTACATAGCTTTTCTAAACCTGTAATTAAACTGCGATAAAGTTTGGAAGTTTTCTTTAGCGGCCAACCTGGAGGAACCATTCCCATTTTTGGGGTCCAAATGCATCATAACGTTTGATGCGCGTTCGCAGACATTTTGCAGAGAAAAGGAAGCAAAAGATTGGGGTGGGGAATGAGGAAGGAAAGTGGAAGGAGATGAAAAAGGAAACGGTAAAAAGAGAGCTAAGAGAAATGGAAAATAGGAGGGAAGAAAGATGGGAGATGAGGGGGAAGAAGAGGATAGAGGATGAAGCGTGGGTGAAGTTTGGGAGTTCTTTGGGGGGAGGGGAGGGGGGGTGGAAAAGGGATGAACGGTAAGAGGGCAGTGAGGGATATATAGGAGGAGGGGAGGTTGATGCACAAAAGGAGGAAGGGAAAGAAGAGGGCAGAGAGGATGGGTGAAGTGGTATGGGGAAGAGAGGTGGTGGAAAGGAGGTAAAGGAAAAGGAGGGGGGTTTAGGCCGAGGGTGGGATATATGGAAGGGAGAAAAGGGGGGGTGTGAGGTGCATTGGGGAGTTTGGGGTAGAAATGAAGCAATCTGCGGGTGGGAATGGAATGAGAAACTGCCCGAGAAAGAATTCGATGAAAGGGAGAAAGAAAATGCTACTTGTTAGTGCAACAATTCGGCAGAAATTTGCCAAATTTTTATTGTTTTTCCCACCGTTTTTAACATTTCATCAACGATTTTCTTCATCGTGAAAAACTTAGGCGTATTCCATGAGGAGATTATAAATGAAGTAATATAACATGTATAGTGCCGGCACCGGGTTTCCCTCCTCCATTCTATATGTCTAGTGTGGAAGAATGGTTATAATAGTCCAAAAATCTGATTATCCAACAAAATACATACTGACTTACATACAATCTGACATGCATCAGCCCGAAATCTAAATTTTGCGTTAATTGATTTGTCAAATTTAGGCCGATCACTTATTGTAAACGAACATTAATAATCGCTTAACCTTTAATCTCAGATTAACTTAAAATACACTCATATTACCCTGGATTCAAGAAATTCCATGGCGAATAGCATTCGTGTATCATCTTGTGCTTTCCCTTCATTATCTGCTTATCAGTCATGAGAGCCATTCATGGAAACAGCGGGTATATAATTAACCCGACGTTCATATTTGTACAATTATTCCTTATTTGAATCAATGATCGCCCAATTATCGGTAAGGCCGGCTACTTCCGACCGAAATACGCATCCTACTCACTTTATTTTAGGGTCACATGGCTTATTTATATCATTTGTTATCAAACTCTTCTTCAACAACATTTTCATAAAGATGTTACAACCTGATCGACGGAGATTCGTCATTCATAGCTTACTTCCTACAACGGCCGAATGAATCAGAATGTTTGTTTAAGAATGGGGTCTACGCGTCACGGTAATTATGCGAATCAGGTCTTTACCGACCACGCATTAGTTTTTCCGTTGGATCTAACTAACGATTTTCGGCACGTTTTCGCACTTTCACGGATTAACATCGACGAGGAAGAGAAAATTAAACTCGACGCAAACTTCAATTGTTTCTCGGTAATTATTTCAGGAATCGTAACCATTCCATAACGCCACGCTTCGGAGGTTTTTGCAACACATTTCGGATCGCGAATTTGGCTGTCTGAATGAACATTTCTGCGTCCGCCGTAGAAAATCTCACAATGGAGCTTATTCCAGTGCGTGGAATCAACCGGGGCAGAAGTGTAGGCAGCAGCAGCAACACGGGGATTAAGTGTAGAGGGAGGACAGTTGGAAAGAGAGAGAGAGTTCCTGTGACCCGGAAACAGGTCCAATGAAGAGCGAAACACTCTTTCGAGGAGGCTCCAAAGACCTGAGAGCTAGAGGGGGGGGGGAGGAAAGGGGAAGAGATGGAGGAGGGGGGGAAGGAGGGAGGGATTTGGTCCGAAAGGTTTGGGGTGGCTTGAGGGGTCTCTACAGGGAATGGTGTGGGGAAGAAGCGGCGGGGTAGGGGGAGTGCGTTGTTGGTACGGGGGGGAGGGGGAGGGGAGAGGAGGAGGGCGGTAGGAGAAGAAGGGTCTGGCGGCAGAGAACCGTGTTTTCGAGAAGGGGAGCTGCATTTGTTGTCGAGGGAAAGGAGCTTTTGAGGAGCCGACCCATTTCCAACCGATGAAGGGATTGCCTCAGGAGGCCTCAAAAAGACATAACTAGAGTATTTACGAGGGATCGTCATTTGTGGCAGGCCCTTCACAAATAGTAAAGATGTATTATGGGGGGAGGGGGGGGGGTGAGACTGATCGATGGAGTGGAGAAAGGGGAACACACCCGTGACGGTCGCAATTACACGTGCGGTAGGAATCGAACCCTGTCAGTGTCAGGGATGCGACCGAATTGCGCGTTAGAAAATCGCGTGAAATTCGATTTAAACTCGGTGTATTAACGGAGTTGTTTGTGGGGAAAAAAAATAAGCGCGAGATTTCTTTTGTTAGGGGAGATTAGCTGAAAGTATGGAGTTCATTCGGGCGTTATGCACATATTTTCAAAAATGAATGGACCCTCTTGGCTGCGAAAGGAAGTCGTTCGTTATCCCGACCGTCTTTAAGGACGCGAAGGACGGACTATAGACTAAAAAAATCGCTTATGGACACTCGAATAACGTGCAAAGGCATAGAGGGTAGAATTGTGGGAATGGCCCGAGGGGGACCGGAAATGTAGCCACTGGATAAGGAAACAAAACAAGAGGGCGAGAAATCATTATCAGGATAGGCGCGTCGAAATGGAGATAGGATCGGAAAATCGCTAGGAAAAAATCGCCAGCGTTGGACGTCTGAGATGATCGGATTTGTCTCAATATACATCGAGAGAGCAAAAAGGAGCTCCAAAGGCATACGAGGAAGGGACACAAAAGGGAATCCAACCGAACAAATTGTAGGATATAGGTAACTAATAAAGTAGAAAAATCGAATTATCTGTAGTGAACTTCATTCGGAAGCGGAATAGGTCGAAGATGAGATCAAGCGATAGGTCGCGATGAAGGATTCACGGTGATAGCTGAAAAAAACATGTGAATAACATTTCCGATGGGAAACTATGGCCATGCGGATCTATATCCCGTCATCCCCGTAAATAGCCAAAGAAGGAAATAGTACGAGAGTAGTGTGGATTTTGGGAAGAGCAATAAAGGCTTTATCGAGATTAATAATTTCTGCGAGTTTTGTATGAGCTGCGTCCTTCCAAAGATAAATAGAATTTGGAGGCATTCCGCTTTGAAAGTTAGTAATAATTCTGCGTACGTACACAGTAGTCCCTTTTTAACGTGAGTTCTTAGTGCACGGATTCGCACGATGGTTGAAAATTATAACCAAATGAGACGTATGAGATTCCTTCAACTTGAACCACCCGCGGAACACGAATAACTGAGTGTACACAGTGCGTCTCTCTAGCATTATTGCCTTCTAGCAGCTGTAACCTGAAAGAATCAGATGATGGTGACCATTATCTTCAACATCTCTTGACAACTCTTATGCTTCAAAACCACCTCCTCCACAGTACTTACATAGCCGCTACTACAAGAACGAGTAGGTATTCTTTTCTAACGTTTCCTTCTTGAAATATAATTATTTTTGTTTCTTGCGTAAAAAATCTTTTTGTATTTTTGCGTTTGTTTGAGCGCATTACGAAAAATGGAATTTTGGTTATCTCGGAAACCTTCTCTGCTTTTCCATTCGGACGGATAGCGCAGGTTCCTATTAGGCGTGGTTTTCCAGGAACGCATTCCTTGCTTTGTTCGAGAGATTACTGCGTCGCAATAAACTCGACGATGTATTCAGCTGGTAGTGAATAGGTACCGTATACCGTCGACCTTTTAGTACGGCAAAAATTATTACTTTAAAAACCTATGAGCATGTCTGAATTCAATTGTTAATTTATTCGAAGACCTTGTTCGCATAACCCCTCGCGATCCCGTGTCGAACTACGAGTACCTACGGCGATATCCAGATTGACAAACGGTGCTTTATATCCACGTTTCACGCTCAGATTTTGGTGATTTGCAAACTCGTGGCGTTCAAGTCATCGCATTCGCCGCATCGTGCAAACATTTCCAATATTTGTAAAATTTTGCAGTTTAAAAAAAATTATATATTATGTTGTAAGGAATGCATCTTAATGTTAACTGATACGCTCCGAAAAAAAGCTGCAATTCCCTAAAAATTCCGAATTCGGGCGTCAACATCGATGAAATGCAGAGATTTGTTCCATTCACCCAAAATTCAGAATTATTTCAAACTATGCTACATATTGGATCATGTACTGTTTATTAAATAAAGGATATTCCGTGTAGACTTCAAATTTCTAATATGATTCTCAAATCATCCCTTTGTCATGTAATAAGTACTTTTTGAAGCTTAATATCTCGCAAACGACTGAACCGAATTTGATGAAATTTTCAGGATAGCATTATGGTACAATAAAAAACGTTTTAATGTATCGGTAATATATAAAAGCCTTATTCTGTCCCTTTGTCACTCCCTCTGTCACGCTCTGAAAAAAAACATACATATATCTGGCAGGAGGGGACTAAGGTCAGCTGTTGAAGCACAATTGATACTCGCGGCGAGGGTTTCGAACCTTCGCTCGGATCGAAGGCAACCCTCTCAGCAGGAGGTATGATTTCAGTTCAGAGAAGACTGCCTCAATTTTGTTTCAGAATCGATCATCCCCGTCATTTTTGACGGGCACTTATAATAGTTATAATATAACATACAGTACGAAGGACATAAATTCGCCATATATGGCGAATGGCGAACGTATTGGACAAAGAGGCTTTCGGTAGAGTTGGACTCGAACCAATGGCAGTGCCGTTGCACATGACGTGCATGGAAAGAAATAAGCCGCGAGAGAGAGAGAGAGAGTTGCAGAAAAGAGGCGGATGAGCGAGGGACGCACCACGGACCGGAAAGGCGATTAAATCGGTGAGGAAACGGGAGGAGGAGAAGAAGAATGGGGTGGTATGATTATAATCACGCGTTTACTCACATCCTTTTATTGAAATCGAATCATTGGCTCGTAATGTGTGAAAAAAGGTTACTTTGGGCAAATTAGAAATACATGTGAGGTTCTGTTTTTCTTACGATACGTGTCATTCCCATGAGGATGTTCGTCAATAATAAGAAATATGGTAGAGAGCAGTAAAGGTTATTCAAGATTTTAAAACATCGCTCTACACCAGCAAAGAAACAGGAAAATGTTTCATGGTTAAACAAAAGACTTTGTTTTAGTTTTTGATAAAGTGACGTGGTTATTATTAAAGATGGTAATAAGCTGAAAGAATGGTATTAGTCGGGAGTATAGATTTTAAAACTACCTAAAGTTACGCTGTTTAATTAAGGAAATAGATTGGGCGGACTGAATGGAGAAAGCTCAAATGAAGCACTTAAGAAATACACTGCCGGAAAAAAACATAATAATGATTCCAACTTTTTATTGGCCTTGGACCGTCTATTTGCTAAATCGTCTTCCGAATCGTTAATATAGCGAAACTGTCGTAATATACGATTGAAGACTAAACATAATTTGCCGTTATTTTAGGAATATTTGCATAAATTTATGCCATACATGCCAAATTTCGGGGATATTACTTAACATGAATTTCCTCATCTTTTTTTCAAAAATTCTTATTCGTAGAGTCGTGAAGATGGATAAGGAGAACAATTCTGAACTTGACCGGGACTCGTTGGTTAAAGCACCTACCTGGCAAGTGGGAGACCCGAGTTCGAGTCCCGGTCAAGTTCAATATTTTATTTTGTGATTTGTGATCAATCTTATGCACTCACGCATTTAAGTTAAATTTCCATCATTTCACTCTTGTTATACGCAGGGGCGTAAATACGGTTTTGGGGCCCCCACGCAAGTCAAGTTTTTGGGGCCCCCATTTATATAAAAATATATGTAATTACTATATCGTTTTGATTTTTATAGATTTTTTTTATGCGTTTCATTTCCAAAAATACAGTGGAACTTCTTTATTTCTAACATTATAAGGATAGGACATTTACATTTACATCAATACCCTGCAAGCCGCTGGAAGTCCAAACACTTGAGAAGGGTATTTTCGTCTTCATTTCGAGCGATGAAATCTTTCATCCCCATAAGGATATTACTACTTGCGGCAGATGACGGGGAAAATTCTAAGTATTTTTGAGGGGCCCCCAAAATATTGGGGCCCCCACTCACTGAGTGGGCCTGTGCCCCCTAAGTTACGCGGCTGGTTATACGTCGAATCGTTTTGGTTAGGAAATATGTAGGTATGTGATGTTTGCTTACTATCTAGAACTTCAGAAATGAGTAAGTGAACTAAACGCGAATAAATTGTAACCGTATGAGTGGTAATTAATCAAAGTTTGATTGCATTACTCAATATTTTTATGGCTATAAGGATTACCCAAAAATACGAAACTTTTTTCAAAGCTGGGATAGGTATACAATTTATATTTCACATATTTTACTGACAAAGAGAGATTTACATAAAATACGCATCAACTTAATAAGAAGAAATCGCTTTACAGAAAAATTCAAACAGCGACTCAACGAAAGCGTAACTTCGTGCAGAAAGTGTGTTCAGACCACTTTGCTACCATTTGGCAACGGTGTTCTTTTAAATTTTATGTACTCAAATAAATACAAAGATAGGCTCGATGATATTATATATCTCGTCTATTGATAATCGTTTATCCGTGAAATTGACGTGGGAAATACTTAGACCTAAGTTCGTTCAGAGGTGGATCTATAATCCTTTTTTTTATTTGGTGCATCATCCAGCGTACGCTATCAGGAATTCCACTTACTTCCAGATGTAAAAGCTTCGTATTTAATCGGGGGCTCCCGTTTTATTCTTCCCTCGTCCATTTGAATGTCTTCCCGTACTCCCGACTTGAACACCGACGCTCTATGGACATATTTAAAGATTTCGACGAAGCGAAGACTCCGAGAATGGCGGAGGAAATGAAAATTCGAGGGTTGAGACCACGCGGCGGTGGGGGATGGCTATGGATGAGAAGATGGCATCAAAAGTGAAGTGGAAAGAGAGAGAGAGAGGGACGAGTCGGATGAGAGAGAGAGAGAGGAGGAGGAGGGAGAGAGGGGGAGGAAGGGGTGGAGGGAGTGGGAAGGGGTGTGAGTGGGATAGCTGCGGTTCAGAACTCACCTCAAAAGGGAGAGGAGAAGTAAAGTGGAAGAAGAAGGAGGGATCCGTGGGGTGGGGGTGGAGAGGGGGACAAAGGGGTTTGGGGAGTGTGGTGGGGAAAAGAAAGGGAGGTGGAGGCAGGGGGAGAAACAAGGGTGAGGGACAAAAAAAAGGAGGGAGGAGTGGAAAAACACTTAAATTCTCCGGCGTCAACTTGGGAGTCAAATTTTATTCTGAATCGTTCATTCTACCGTTGTTTTGATAGATACAACTTAACAGCGGCGCGCTGCGGAAAATAATGATTCAAGATGTATAAATATAATTCACCAGCCAAATGCTTAAAAATCTTATTATTGCGTTACTACGATAGATAATCGGCGTAGAGTTTTGTTAGGTGGCCTATTGCCTGTTCGCTGAAAGTTAGGCTCGGAGTATTTCGTGAAAAAGTCGGAAGAGTAGATTTACGAGCAGATGAGTGGTTTCCTAGTGAATTGTGTATTGTGTATCTAACGTACATTTCAAATTTTAAGATATCATTTTCGAAGTTTAATTTGTCGATTTGATTCCTTAATCACTATGTGGCTCGATTTTGGAAATTTAAAACTCTTATCTCTTCCTATTTCATCTCCACCAAACAATTTCTTCCGACCGTTATCCCTTACATCAGATTCCTCGCATACTTTTTCACTTTTTCAGAAATTAACACTTTAATTATTTCTCTCTTTCTTGCATCTATCGTTTGCAGCGTCAGTTTAGACAATCAGGAGATATTGGCAAATTTAATTCCACCTAAAATTTTTGTATGGAAACGTCGTTCGTGATGCCAATGACAAATGTTCTTTTTCACTTTGTTTGTTATAATATACACATGAATGGACACAAATATACCCTTAAGATGAAAATATACTAGCTCTTTATTTTATGAAAATAGGAATTTCCTCCGAGAGGCTGACCATTTTGTGGAATAAACGTACTCTCTTGGAAAAATTATGCAGTTCGTTTCGATAGAATCATAATCATAAAACTAATATAAAAGACAGTCACTTTATCCCTTTGTTCCTTTGTCATGTATTGCTTTTTCAAGCTTAATATCTCGCAAACGACTTAACCAAATTTGATGAAATTTTCAGCATAGCATTATGATATAATAACAAAACGTTTTAATATATCGACTCCAGGGGTAATTTTCATTTCCAATAAGTTAACACGTAAAATCGGCTTTACGAAGTGCAGGCTTTCATTCTTTTTTAGATTAAAATTAGAAAGACTTGGCCTACAATCTTCGGATATGAACCATTTTTAAGAAAACATTATAAAGTTTCTTACTCTGTTCATCTTTTACCGCTTACAGTTCGAAATTTCTCAATGTAAACGTTTCACTCACACAGTTTGAGGAAATCTTGCCATTTTAACGGGATGTTGCCTTGCCTATCAATTCCATTGTTAGACCTCTATATCATATTGTTAATTCAATCCTTATGGGTATAAACGAGCTTTGAATTCTTTTAATACGAGAGAGGGGGAGGAGAGAGAGGTAGAGGGGGAGAGAGAGGTAGAGGGGGAGCGAGAGGTAGGGGGAGAGAGGGAAGTAGAGGGGGAGAGAGGGTGTGAGAGGGAGGGAGTGGGAGAGGGAGGGAAAGAGAGGCAACTATTTTAAGTTTAACTAAAGATAGCCCGTCAACAACAGAATATTCACTGGAAATGTTGTATATGACAACAAATTTCATATGTAAAAGTGTGATATTAATTATTTTAAATGAAAATAATAATAATCTATCAATCTATCTGTAATTCTTCCGTTGATATTTCAACGGGCATTACACTACTATATTATATCTAAGAGGGCGTCTATTTCTCTCCAATCTATTCTGAAGTACACTCTACTACTCGACACTTACTCCATGTTCTTGGGACGCACATTCATATTTTCGCAGAAATCTAGAACTCTAAAGAATGACATTATTTCGCTGTAAAAAGTGAAACGACGTCGTTTCTACCCAGTGGCGGCTTTTTTCGGTAGAAGTTCGTAGAAAGTTTTTTCGAGCATACTCACGTTGCTACCAATTTTTTATCCGATACGCCATGGATTCGAAAATGAATAATCAAAGAGTGAATTACCAAATCTCACCTCATGGATTGGATCCAATGCATGATCCTCTTGCCACAAACCAGATGCTCATCTCAGCTACCCTTTATCTATTACAATACTATCAATCCGAGATATTTCAAACAGCAAGATGTCAAACGAGAGACTTTCCTTACCGTTTACTTTGGTTTAAGCCGCATTTCAATGTGGAAACCCTACATATATTACACGCGAGGAGCCTTATAACTTACAGCATAATTTCATGGACTATAAAAGACCCTTCCTTCCGTCCCCATCCCCGCCCACCCCATATCTTCTCCCCCAGTCGTCACTCCTGCTGCAGCACCCTCCCCTTCTGCCCCAGCACCCTCTCACTCCCTCAGCTGCCTCACCCTCCCCAACCCCTCTCATACCCTTTTTCCAACAATCTCCCCCTATCATTCAGATATAGAACGATCGTTTTTCTTTCGCAAGATATTCTCAAGGGATGAAAACAGCGTGAGCGCGAAAAAGAAAAAAAGAAACTATTTGGCAAACAAAGAAAGAAAAAATAAAACAAATATAATCTCTCGGGAAGGAAGCCGGAGTGATGGCATCCTAAACGTCCATTATATTCTTTATAGAGAGTTGGTGTAAGAGGAAAGTATATTTACCTATCAAAGAATACAATCAGATGATAGTTTATTCTTCGGTTTGCTAATTATTATTCGTGTATTTGTTTCTTGAAACGTTCCTTTCTTCCGTTCATCAAGTGGTCAAAACTGTTAATTCAAAACTAAACGATTTGGCATCAATTTATATGGTTAGCATAAACTTTATTTCGCAACCTTAAAACCACGATAAACATTTATCTTTGGCATCAAATATAGATTTTGGCAAACATTTTTTTGTAATTTTACTTTCTTTTCAACAAAACTAAAAGTGTCAGCTATATACAATTGTTTTAATAAAAATCAAAAGTAAAACTATTTTGCACCTTATCCATAGGGAGAAAACTCAAGAATGTTCTGTATTAAATATGCATAGTTCTATTTATTTTAATGGATATTGTAGTTCACTCTTTCGACCCTGATTTATCGGATTAATTTAAAAAATTATGGACATTCCTCAGTCCGGCCGCTAGGAATGGCTCAATCGAGCTCATTACGTTTACAGAAACCTTTCCATCAGGTCTAAAATGTTTAAATGTAGCACAAAGTTTTATGACTATGAATTTGATGCAAAATTTTTTTACCACTGGAGACGAAGGTGCTTACATTTTAGAAAAATAAAACTAGTCCCTCAACCAGTAAAATTTCATGCACATTGAACGATAGAGAATGGCATTCGTAATAACAGCACGAACTAACGCTTCCCTAGTATATCTAAAACATCGCGAAATTTTAAATTGAGAATGACTGCTCAAATCATTGCACAATGAAAGCGAAGGTTTTAGAATTAACGCATCCGAGAAAGTGGGAGTTATGGAAAATGTTGACAACATTGATCGTGGTATGGTGAGCGAGCATCTGTCACCCCAACCAATCCACTCTGATTGCCGAGACTTCCCCCAACCACCACTCTCCCCTCAGCACATTACAAATCCTGCTCTTTCCCCAAATCCCTCCCCACATCGGCCCCCTCACACGCGAATATACACGCATATATATATATATATATATATTATATGTGTATATATATATATATATATATGTATATATATATATATGTATATATTATATGTTATTATATATATATTATATGTATATATATGTATATATATATATATGTATGTAAGTATGTATATATATGTATATGTGTGTATATATATATGTATGTGTATATATATATATACACACACACACATACATACACACAAGTTGGCTCGTGCTGATGTTTTAATAACGCCGGATTCTAGAAGAACGAACGAAGCATTTAAGCGGAATTGTAACCAAAAGAATTCTTTCACAACTTCTATATAAAATTTCAACTTCTCTCGTATAGGTATTTACAGTCGTGTACGCATCTCTCAAAATCCTATTCGTGCTAAAATCACTCTCACGCCATATTTCTTATTAACTCTTGCTTCGGAACTTCTGTCGGCATTAAATTATGAAAATGTGATTATCAGATTTTTTGCAATAACTTAATATCATCAATTTTTCTGTATTTGAAATAATTGTTTGTTATCGCCTCATATCGTATTTAGTTTGTCAGTCTTTCGCAAATCTCATTTTAACTTTGCTGCATATAAAAGTATGGAGTTTCGAGGTGGAATTCTATTTGGGAAAATTTATCTCAATCAGATACTGTGGAAATCGAGTCATGAAGCTAAGATTATCATAAGGATTAATTTATATCCTCATCCGTTCATCTATTAAACAATTAATTGTAACGAGCATAAATATTTTCCATATTAAATTATTCAATTCAGTTATAATACTGAATTGTAGATGACATATGGTTTGCATCTAACTTGGTGAAGAGATATCCATTGATATGATCACAGTCGTGACTAGGTGTTTTGTCACCCGGGGCAAAGAGGGTGAATTGTGCCCCTAACCCAAGCCCTGTATTTTATGACGTAAAAAATAATAATTTTAATTATTTCAATAAATTTTATCCTTGTAAATATAGATGTTTATATAAAATACATATATGTATAATCACAATTTTAGCGCCCCCTAGAATGATGCGCCCGGGGCAAGAGCCCCGCTAGCCCCACCCTCTTCCCGGCCCTGGATATGATAGCTGGCTCGTATCCTGCCGTGAGCACAGTCGTATAAGTTCTTTTTTGCTATTGTTGCTAGGATCATTTAAAATGGGTTATTGTTGTTTATGAGAAAGATAAAAGTAATAAAAAATATTAAATTTTCTATACAATGGATGTCATACATTTTCAGTCAACCTGCTCTGCTTATATAATACATAACGTCTGAAGCTAATGACATTGCCCAAGTCTTCTATTGATACATGTTTTACTTAGTATATCTTTATAAATCGCAATTCTAATAATATATATGACATCCCACTTTAAATTTTTGTTATGTTTAATAAAACAGCTAACACTCCTTTTATTAATATTATTTGATTATGCAGTTATTTAAAAACACACCCAAACTATATCACGAAATAATACCGATGATCAAAATTCGCTAAATTCAAAATAACACATTGCTTGTTTTTATAGCTGAAGTAAATACTAACGTAGTATTTAATATTGTAAAACGTGTGACCGCATTAGGATCTCATTTTAAACCCACATATAATGCTATAAAATGTGTAATTGTACATACTAAAGAATAGACATTGGAGCCAAAATTAAATAATACCGTAAACTTTAATGCCACATTCTAAAAAATGGGAATAATAAAATGACCGTATAGTGAATTAAAACGTATTGGTTTGGCAAACTTACAATCAGTATTTAAATTTACTGTTTGAAATCAAAGGATACTGTAAGCATATCTAGTTCATATTTTAAGTCTGATAAGTTGCAGGAAATAGCTCGTAAGTAATTAGTACTCTGCGTACTTGTTCTAGTTTTATTATTTCATAACGATAACGAGGGGATAGAAATATATTAAGATTGTTTTAGACCGGCGGCAAGTGGAGCCTGGGAAACAGGTTTTTTAGGGGGTTGATGGAAGGGGTGTGCTAACGAACTACCCCAAAACCAGGTTCTAGTGGCCCATTATCCCATCCGGATACCCGCTGCATCCATTTTCTAATTTTACGCACCAGCGAACCCGACAAGGACGGAGCTATATTGCAAAAAGAACAAAACAAACAAATTTGAAGGTCTTTTTAAAGCAACATACTATACTGCGTGTAATTACTAGCTACATTCGCCTCACCAATATTCATATGGGGCATAATGTTAACCTTTTTTTGTTCCGTCGAAACAGCGTTTACATGCATAATGTCGACTTAAAAATACTTCCAACTCCTTTTTATTTTCTTTTGTAGATTTTTGAGATATTTATCAAAATAACAAGGTTCAAGTACATCTGGATTTTTATAATATTAACAAATAATGATGGTTTTTAGATCTTCAATGATTTAAGTATTTATTATTTTAACACAAAATTTCTTTTGCTTAAAATTTCCATGATTATTGTGCTTTAGGATGCGGTTCTCATAAAACTTGATTGACTTTTCTATGAATAACACCAATGTGAATTTCGTGTCTTTAACTTCCAACTGAATGTAACTTTTCAAATGCCCAATTATCCTATCTCCTTTCGAAACTATTTTATGGTGCATTTATTAAACTTGGTTTTGAATATCATTAGTCGATATTATTTAGCTGTAAATAGTTTTTCGGGTATTTGTCTTATGCCACGTTTCACTTCATTAGGGTGACGAATTTCATCCTTAATGCGTGGCAGCGACAAAACTATCCATCAGATATTAGGTTTATAAAACTTTTTGTTTGCAATACCAGTTGATATGTATAAGTAATTTTCCATGAAAAATATCTCGTTTATTCTAGCAACAGTTTATGGTCAATTCGAGTTTATCTTTTTACTTTCTTAAAAAGAGTCGCAAATTTTTGACAGTACGTGTTATGTGAAGTGAAGATCATGGAGTTATTTTTTGCTGTTAGAAGAATGATGAGATGCTCACTCATATGGTGAATGGGCTTACATACACATAATATTTCGCCGAGCCAGAGGATGCTCTAAAACAACTGAATTCCTATTCGCGTACTTTGTGACGATGCATCCCTGGAAAATATATTGTGGTCGTTGCTGAATAGCGCCACTAAAATTCAGATCAGATAATGGCATTCTCGTTCGATCTGATTTTAAAAAATTTCCGTATACCTGTAAATACCTATCTCAAGTCTCTGATTATTCTTCTTAATATGTACATACAATGTCACGTTTTTAGGGACTTTTGATCGCGAGTGTCATAGTGTTTGGTGCTTCTGTGTACGTTAAAATTGAATTATAGAATCTATCGGCATACAACGTTAAGTACTATCTGAATTCAATATAACCCTTTAAAAATGTAACTAAAAAAGCTATCTTAATGGGGAATTTCCGAATATTTATTTATTTTTAATTGAATCATAAACATCACATTACGGCCTATTACATTGACCGCAAGAACGATAACGAATACGACCGTATATGATCATGCCCTTGGCAGGATTCGAACCCTCTATTCTAGCATTGGGAGATAGATACGCTAATAACCCCTCTACCAAGACCAGTACATATTTACTTCACTATTAAAACTAGGAATATACTTTAACAGTAGAATATACGAAGCAGAAGAGAAAAAAACTAATAATAATCATGCATGTTGTTCATAATTTATGTCAGATTTAGCAAAGCTCTAACGAACCTTCTATAGGGACTTTTCGTTTGGACCCACCGGACATAGCTACAGAACTCCGTACATGCAATGCTAATCACTATATTATAGGTCTTAAACTTGTATGAACTAATCCTTTTGCGTATTATTTAGCACTAAAATATCAAAATGCTTTATTATTAAGGAAACACTTAGGAGAGTACGTATAGTGTTGCACCAAAGAGTTACCGAAAGGCACAAACCTCGTGTGATATTTATAGACTCACGGACAGTATAATCATTAGTGCAGTAAAATTCGATGGCGAAGTAGTATGCATTCAGAATCGATCTTAAAGATTTTTATTTCCCACAAATCCGAGAAAATCACGAAACGCGTCGGAAAACGTAAAGGAAATTCAATCTCCCTTAATTTCATCCTTGCGTCTTTCGAATCACCAAGAAAATTCGAAGGAATTGGAGCAAATTTCGACGCAAGGGAAGTGGAATCTTTCTGGTTCTCCGACGGAACCATGAATTTTCGCCTCGATTTTTGCATAACATCAACGTAAAAAATGATCGAGGAACGAGACAAATGTTAGTTTATTGAATAGTAAGAAAATTAAAGTTGATAGCGTGGAATTGGAACACTGTAAAAGGGATGAAACATCGTCGGATAAAAGAACAGAAGATATTGGTTCGAAGGGACCGTGCGAAAAAAAGACGAAATATTGGAATGAACCTTTCGCTAAGAGGTAATAGTCCTCGACCGGTTAATTTCGTCAGTGCTTACTTAGGGCTCAAGAACTTCGGGAAAGTCACGACCCAGAGTAGAATGAAACGAGGAATACGTGAAATCACTGGAGGGTACGGGAAGACGGGCGAAAGGGTTAGTACCCTTAGGGTCTAGGGTCCATGTCGTGATTGGAGGAGTGAAAGAGACGACGTTACAGTGGACCAGGAATGTAGCGAGGAGAGTGGGAAAACTCCGAATGAAATATATATATATGGTTTATATCTCAAGAGAGCAAAAAAGACCATAAAGGAGCAAAAATGAGAAAATGTAAATGAAATATACCGCAGTAGGAAGAGGATATCACTGAAGTCACTTCCTTATAGAAATGTATAGGAAAGGCCTATTTTTGTAGATTATACTTCTCAACCATTTATTTCGCGATATTGAGCGAAATTAAATCGCCTGTTCGTTAAAAAAATCGACTTTGATGTTGGTATTGACAAAGTTTCCTATTACAATTTTAGTATCACGCTAAAATGTTTTCCAGGTTTGTTGAGAAATTAATTAATACTCGTATAAAGCTATGTAACACCGTTATTTCAACGGAGAGGATTCCTTCCATTTTATAATATTGCATATTAAATATATTTATTTCACAAAGGTGGCGATGGAAGATGTAACGGGTCTATCGTTTATTACTTTCAAATCAGCTCTCGAATTAGAGAATGGCATAAATACAAGTACATCCTTTCAATTTACGACTTTTAAATTGCCGCTCAATACAACTCACGGGTTTTATGTCCCATTAATTACTCCAAAAGTTTAAATATTCCTCTCAGATATCCTTTCCGTCTAAATCAAAGCCCACGCGCCCGATGCCATCCCTCGCATTTCTTTTTTTTATTTCGCTCATAGAAGTAGTTTTCTAGAGTTAAACGCGGTAAAGCATCTGCGATCGATCGTCACTCCAGCGAGATAAATGAAACGAGTTTTATTCAGGAGAGAAATAGCCGGGAATGACGGCGCGCAAGTCTTTCGCTCGCACTTCCGGGGAGGTACGTGGTCATCTCGATTCCTTTTTCTCCCCTCCCCACCCCCTCTGCACTGCGGTCTCTCCCTCTTCCTCCCCCCCTCCCCCCGCCCCTTCTCCATCGGAGAGAGGAGACGCACCGCCGCCCCTACAAGACAATGGCAGCCACGGTGTGCGCTCCGCAGCTGTGCGGAAGGAGGGAGCGGGGCGTGAGTGTGGCGGAGCGGGGAGGGGGAAAGGGGAGGGGGGGAGGGGAGGAGGAGGGAAGGGGTCGGAGGGGGATCTCGGGATATTCCGCACTCGACACTCGGCCCATTCCTCTCCAGACCTCCTTCGTGAACCCACTATTCCCCGCTTTGGTTTTCCTACTCGAAAGTCTCCGGTTCAGCCCTCGCTATTGGGGCGTGGGTCTGTTGTGGGAGAAGTTTGTTGACAGTTGGAGGAAGCAAGAAGAGGCGCAGAAGAGACTCTCGTGGGTCCCTCGAGGGACAAAAGAGGCGGACTTAGCAAGACCCTCCACTTTCAACCCCATTCTCTCCCTCCTCCTCATTCTCCCCCTTCTCTCTCTCTCTCTCCCTCTCTCTCACGCTCGCATTCACTCTTCCCGCGTGCGTACGAACCTCTCCCTCCCTCCGCACCACGCCCCTCCACGTCCCCCTCTCCTTTTTCTCAGAAAACTTACCCTTCCTTCCTCACCACCCTCCACCATGCTCTTTTGGACACCCCTATTGTTTCACCGCTCCCCAACCCCCCTCCCCCTCCTCCTACCTCTCCTCCTCCCTCCCCCCTCACTTTTCTTTCTCCCACAATCCACTCCTTTCTCTCCGCTTACTTCAATCCCTATATCCACTCTCAAATACATTCACTATCTCCGTCCTTCTCGTCCCCCTCACACCACCGTTCGCTTCGTCTTTATATGGCGCCTCCCTATTTTACGCAAATCCCTGCGCCACCCCTCCAGTTTCACCTCCTATCCGTTCCTCCCCCGCTTCCCTTCTGCCCCCTCTACACTCCTTTCCCTCCCTCCACCAAACATCTCTCCGCTAACCCTTCCTCCGAAAAAATATCCTTCCTTCACCTCCTCCCTCTTTCCCCTCACTTCTTTTCGTTCCACACCCACATCCTTCTTCTCCCTCTCACACCCCTCCCTCCCCAAAAGTCCATTCCTATTCCATTCCTCCTCCAGCGTGCCCTACAACTGATAAATCTTGCCCGAAACCCCATTCCTCTCCTCCATTCCTATCCTCTATATCCACTCCACTTTTAACCCTAACTTCTCCCTCCCTCCGCCTCCACTCTCCGCCTTCTCGGCTCTTCCTCTTACGTTCCCTCCCCTCTCATCTCCGTCTCTTTCCCCCGACGCCTCTCTATCGACCCACCCTCTCTCCCTCCGACCCTCCTCACCTCCCCCCTCCTCTCCCTCCGCCCACTCCTGTGTCGCTCGCGACCACATCTCCCTCCCTCTGCCGCCCCCGCCACATCCCGTAACCTTCATCCCATCACACACAATCACTCAGCCACACCAATTACTTTCAATCCATCCTGTTTTTTAATATCGTCCAAATTCTCTATATCCCACTACTGTGAATAATCGTCCAGCCATACCATATTAGTGTGAGTGGTAGTAAATGACCCTACTAGTACTGACGTACTTGATATATATATATATATATGTCTGTATGTATGTATGTATGTATGTATGTATGTATGTATGTATGTATGTATGTGTGTGTGTGTGTGTGTACTAAAACAAAAATTAAAAATTGTCTCACCTCGAAAACCGAAGACTTATCGCTCGGAATTTTTGTTTCTCGAAGCAGTTTCTTCTTGTCCGTATTTGAAGCACAGTTCGATAACTCGAACATAATTTTCGAACTGCAGTTCGAAGTTGTACTGCTTATGCAAGTACATATATATATATATATATATATATATATATATATATATATATATGTATGTATATACATATGTATATATATATATATATATATGTATATATATACATATGTATATATATACATATATATATATATATATATATATATATATATATATATATATATATATATATATATAAGGTGGCAACAAGGTGTTGGAGGAAGCCCAGTGGACACTTACCTAAATTGGAGAGCCGCTGGGGGTGCTGAAGACACGAAAAACACAAAAACAACACAAATATAGAGCTTTCGGGCTGACACCCTTCTTCAGCAACGGAGAGACATGTACTCATATATATATATATATATATGTATGTATGTATGTATATATACACACACACACATATATATGCAAATGTGTGTGTGTGAGTGTATTTATGAAATGATCCACTTATTCAAAAATTCCCTGTATCGCTTATTACACGAATCCATTGCATGTAACGCTCCTCGGTACTCTAGTCCTCTCATGAAATCATTCTAAATCGGACTCTTCGTTTTTACATGAAACATGAGTGCTATTAATTAATATCATACTTTCCGAACGACCCATTCATTAAAAAGAATTTCCACTAACGTATTCACAATAGTTATGTTTACGTGTTCACGTGTTGACTATTTTAAATCACAAAAAACAACCAACCTCTCAGCTAAGCCAGTCCAACCACTTCATATCCACCGGCCCCTCCTCCTCTTCTCTTTTCCTCCCTCTTCCCGCCTTTTCCGCCCCTCCACAAACTCTTCACTCCGTTCCCTCCCCCTCTCACCACTTCACTCGCCCCCAACCCCTCCCCACTCTTCCTCGTATTCCCACACACAGCGGGACAAACATACGCCTCTTCTTTCTCACTCTCCCCTTGCCATTTTCCTACTCTCTCTCTCTCCGCCTCTTCCTCCCCCCTTTTCTCTCCCTCTAACCCTCTCTCCCCCTCCCTCTTCCCCTCCCCCGTGTTTGCCTCCATTTATTCTGCTCCCTTTCATTACCTTACCCCGGATCCTTTTCTTTCTCTCTCCTACCAATCTCTTATGTACGTACCAAACCTACTATATCTTAGTAACCAACGGTTTTGATCTCCCAGCAATTTTGTAGCTCAAATAATGACCAAAGCGATAGTAATTTTGTCCGCATCATTCGAATTGAATGCGTTTAAACCCCTTAAAACAATGAAAACTTAACGGATGTGCTTCGGAGATTGTTACTCTTTTTGAGGACATGAAAACGGCGAACTTCATCCAAGTAATTAATTACCAGTAAATCTTTTAAAGAGGAGGCTAAAAGGCGTAGTATAAATTGGTAATGTTGTGCGAATGATTTACTAAAAAATTTCGTTCATTATCAGATAAGACCGGAATTTGTGACTTTCGCACTATTTTCTCAGTTTAAACTTGACATTTTGAATTGGATTAGCTGCTGAAAATAAATTGCATTCAGTTGCATTCGGTTAAATATTAAATATGATCGTTGTTAAATCGATTTTTTTCGGGGAAACTTCTTTCTTCTGGCGTAGTTTCGTTTTTCGCAGTTGCTGTTTCAATTCTAATAGCCATTTTAAGCGTAAAATAATAGGAAATTGGAGATATGCCTTTTTTGAGGAATATCCGTCATGAGTGGCGATTCTTTTGCCAATAATAAAATGTTGTTGTTATTCAAGGGAAATCGTTTATAAAAAATTAAATTAATTTTCGATAGGGAGGTACAGTAAATATTGTGATCGTATAGATTACATACACGTTCTTTTACATTGTTCTTTTTTTCACACTAGGACTGAATTTTGTGCATTTTGCAGCGCGGTTTGTAATAATGTGCGAGCATATCTACAAGGGAAAAGTTTAATCATCACGCACGCAAACACCAATTCCTATGACATTGTTTTTTATACAATATATCCTCAATACCTTATTGAAAATTTTACTATCCACGTTAAAATATAGCTTCATTTTGATATTTATATAGCAAAAAATTTTGCCCACCCATCATAGATTAACCAGTCTACTCCCGTATTCTCCATATATTAAATGAAAACCGTGAGGTGATCTCGATTGTTATTTTTCTGGATTTATCATTTATAAATCGGTTCAGTGTCCATGAAGTTCCAATTTTTTTCAAAATAATTAAATATACGATTTTTTATCTGATATATTCACCGTTCATCTGAAAATGTCTCTATTATTTAATAATATAATGCTAACTAAAGCCTCAAACAGAAGACCTTTATTTTACCTTTTAACAATAAAGTGCTTAATTAAAATTAAAAGGATATCTGAATAATATTGGGGTGATCGTATTTGTATATTTAAAAAAAAATGGAATTCAATTAGCGGAATCCCGGCTGATGCTTTTGTTGCGATTAAAAATTTGTCCAAAATTTCAATCTATGAAATCATATCGCGTCTATACAATGGAAAATAACAGATGTAATGCCACAATTCTTTGTTGTTGTTTTCACTGTATTAACGGACGAGTCCGATAATTATTTCAGTATAATTTCATATAAGACAGTGAAATACATGAGTCGAAAAGAAACAGGTTTATGTGTCAGATCCGGGGCCATGTTTTGGAAAACTACCTACTCTTCGCGTTAGACTGTCATTAGCTCGGACTCAGGCCACGACCATAGCTTGGTGTAGTCTACCTTCACAGCGGGTGGTGAAATTACCGATCTATCATTGCAAAATTGAAATACTTTTTGCAAATAAGACGATTGAAAGTTACATCATTGCATTTTCGTGAAAATCCTGATTATTGGCGTTTTTTAAAACTAAATTCTACGATACATATCAATGGAGTTAGGAAACAGGTGAGGTAGAGGGTGGGGGAGGACGGAAACTGAAGGGAGAGTGAGAGGTACCAAAGTAAGCACTTCGACTTGCCTAAGCTTTTTAGGAGGGAAATTTTAAATCGACATTGGCTTTCCGAATTACAACAAGTACAGCGACTCTGTCCTTTCGGCTATCCCTTTCAAATAGTCTACACGACCCAGAAAATATTAAACACCAGCAGAACTGCCCGTTGAATTTCAACGGAGTTAGTGAATCAAACAATAAGACCGACCGTGTAACATGTAAACATCGTAAGAATAAGATAGTACACAGTTTTAACCGTCGAATAAAGCAAAAATTAAGAAAACCTGTTCGCAATTACCTATTTAGATGAATTAAAGAAGAAAATCTTGCACTCTAAAAAATCGAAAATTACGTGTAAGCTTATGGGAAAATAAAGATTTGAAACTTTCCCGGCGGATAATCGTGGTGAAATTTTCTCAGGTTTCTAGCCGGGTTAAATAAAAACTGCGCGAGAATAAAAAGCCTTTTCATGTGATTACAATCAATTATTGAAGCTAATTCGGCACAGATTTTAATTCTGCTTTCAAGTGTAAGCAACTCCATTCTTTTTTCTATATAATAGTTTTTGTCCCGAGTTCGTATGCTAATTTTAAGTAATTTAAAAAAGTATTTTTTACTGGCTTGCACAGAAACCCATGCTACTCTTATGGCCTATTGAAATTGGACAATGGGCTCAAAAATAACCCCATAAAAAATGTTAGGTTGACCAAACCTGACCATTCACTAAGTTAAGATGTAAAGAAGAATTGTACAAAATTTGGTTGTTCCAGCTTTTATCTTTTAGGAGAAGTTCCATGAACAAACCAACAAACACACCCTTCAAAATATATAAGAGATAAAGCAACGAATGAAATGAAAAAAGTCTCATATGCGCAAAATATGAGTTTTTCACCAGACAATTCAAATGATTCAATAAAGGCACACATATGCGCTGAAAATATGAATGCAGTTTTCTGTGGATCAACGTATCGCTTTGAAATTCGAGTTCTTCTATAAGTTCATGTTTTTACAACATGCATTTTAGAAAAAGGATAGCATTAATGAAATATGTCGCGGTGCCTCGCCTGTTCACTCATTTCAGTCTGTCCTCGCCTTCCGTTTCTCTCCCTCCCAAGAGGAGACTTTCCGAGAAGTAATGAGCAACTGGTTTCGTTGGTCGTTGGTCTATGTTTCATGATTTTCTCCTAATTTTTCACTTACAGCGAATGAGATTTCTCGTTTTCAAGGATCTATTTTCATTTCATTGGCTCTCCGGCAGCACTCCCCGATTTGTAAATTCTCGGAATCAGCCGTCGTTGTACAGCAGTGCAGTGAGCGATCCCAACTCAGTTCGATTTAGACGCTGAGAGGCAGATCACTCAACAGGAAAATGGAATACCTCCAAAGTATTGCAGCGATCAAGAGCTACCTTTCTTCGGCTGGACTTCTGCCGTTTTTAATATCTTTTGATATAATAGCGGAGCAGAAAATTTGTGTGTGCGGCCGATGGAGAGGGATCAGCCACAATGGCGGAACAAATAATCAACCTGTATATAGATGCACAAGGGTAGGCTGCAGAAAAAAGACGTCCATTCGCAGCGGGACCTTTTATGCGGCATGGAAGATTCCAATTGAGGACATATTAAGTGTGGCTTGGATATTAAAATATCCCACAGCCATCATAGTTAGGGAGGCTGGGTTAGGTAGATGTACCGTTGGACGTCTACTGTCGAGCTTCCGCGAGCTTCTGTTGGTGTGGCTGTTAGAAAACAGCGAAAAAATTGGAGGAGCTGGGAAAACAGGTGTTTTGTTTTGTTTATCATGCAATCATGCCTATATATTTGTGATTTATTTAGTAAAGCGGTATTGAGAGACGAGGAGTTTTTACTTCCTTTTAATCCTTATGAAAACGTCGTGGAATTCAAACGTGTTGGCTAGAAGAACTGTATCTACATCCACATGATACCCTGCAAATCACCAGACTGGTGGGTGGCAGGGGGTGCAGCACACCAAAACCTACCTAATAACGTCCCTCGTGGGAATCACTCTCCTGTTATGATCCCGTATGGTCCTTGGAAAAAACGAGCTCTGATATCGCTCGGTCCTACAGTCGATCTCTCGTATTTTATTCTCGTGATCGTGCCTGCCCATGTACGTAGGTGCCTCTAACATTCCTGAGACCTCCTCTAAGAGATCATCCGACCTAAATTTCTCCAGAAGCCTTAACCTAGCGCGAATTCTGCGATCCTCTAGTGATATCCAATTCAACTCCTTCAAGAGTGACGTGACGCTTAATTTTTGCTCATATTTTTGCTTTACGAATCTGGCTGCTCTGCGTTGGATTCTTTCTAACTCAAGTATCTGTCCCTTTTCGTACGGATCCCATATGCTGGAAGCGTATTCGACCTGAGATCTGACCAATGATAAATAACACGTTTCTCGTACCTGTTCTGTGCTACTTCTTACTATTCTGCCTACGAAGCCCAATTTCTTATTAGCTGCGCCTACGATCCTTCGAATATGCATATTCCACGATAGATCACGACAAATGGTGACTCCTAAATATTTAACGTACTCTGCAGATTGGATATTCAATCTATCAATTCTGTACTCCGAGTCTAATTCATTGTTCTTACTCTTCCAGAAACTCAATAGGGAAAATTTGCTGTGATTAACTTCGATTTTCCAATCTTTACATCATGCTGAAAGGGCGTTTAAATCTTCCTGGAGTGATTTTTGGTCATCCTGACTCATTATCTCCTTATATAAAACGGTGTCATCTGCGAAAAGTCTTATTTTGCAGCGAACTACCGAGCAGATATCGTTTATATATATCAGGAATAGTAGTGCGCCTATGACATTTCCCTGTGGAACACCTGATGCGACTTTTACCGGGTATGAAGATTTCCCATCAATAACTACTATTTGTTTTCTGTTGGAGAGGAAGTCTTTTACCCAACTCACGATATTAGGGTTTATGCCATACTTTCCTAGTTTTCCTATTAATTTATTATGGGGTACTTTGTCAAACGCTTTTTTAAAATCAATGAAAATGGCATCAACTTGAGTGTTTTTCTCTCCGCATTGCAACAAATCGTTTACGAACAGGGCGAGCTGCGTTTCGCATGACCTACCTTTCCGAAACCCGTGTTGGTTTTTGCTTAGCGAAGAACGACCATCTAAATAACGCAGAGCAGAGCTAACGATTATATGTTCTAGAATCTTACACGATAATGACGTCAAGGAAATCGGTCTATAATTTTCGGGGTTCTCTTTATCACCGCCTTTGTGGATGGGCGTTACGTATGCTAGTTTCCAGTCTTTTGGAACGGTACCATGTGCAACGGATTTTTTGAATATTATTTTCAAGTAAGGTGCGATTACCGAGGCTAGTTCTTTCAACACACGCGCGGGTATGCCCTCCGGCCCGGGAGACTTATTTTGCTTAATCGACTCTAGCTGGTGCGCGATACCTGTTTCAGAGAATATCATCATTCAAAGCTGGTTCCTCAAATTCGTTGCTCACCGAAGTAAACGCTTTCTGAAAGTGTTCATTTAACAAGTTCGCTTTTTCCGCACTATCGTGTACTACGTCACCTGCCTCCGTTCTCAATGACGCTATGGTGGGGCCTCTACCGTGAACCTCCCTAACGTACGACCTACTTATGTAACAACAGAAGTTTTAGGCTAGGTTCATCTCTTTAGATTTAGCTATGACAAAGCCCTCTTGAGGGCTGCTTAAAGTATAGATTGACATGGATTTTAATGATGACTTCATGTTTTTTGTTTTTAGCAGCCTTCAAAATCAATCTTCGTATTTAAAACTTTCCCTCCTTAGAGTTCTTTACGATGAAATATGCAAATACAATTTGAATGATAATAAATAAAGATAAGAGCGATCAAACTAAAAAAGCAAGTCCAAATTTTGCGCATATGAGACTTTTTTCATTTCATTTGTTGCTTTATGTTTAGTTGGTACCTCTCACTCTGCCTTCAGTTTCCGTCCTCCCCCACCCTCTACCTCGCCTGTTTCCTAACTCCGTTTATATGTATCGTAGAATTTCGTTAAAAAACGCCAATAATCAGGATTTTCACGAAAATGCAATGATGTAACTTTCAATCGTCTTATTTGCAAAAAGTATTTCAATTTTGCAATGATAGATCGGTAATTTCACCACCCGCTGTGAGGATAGACTACCCGAGCTAGGGGCCGGGACTCGAGTCCGAGTGAGGGTCGCTAATCCTCACTAATGAGAGTCGTAGGAGCAGGTAGTCTTCCAATACATAAACCGAAACACATTATCAGGTTTCTTTTAAAACTCAAAAACCAAAGAAAATATCGCGTTAAAATTGATATAATGGATATATTTAAAGATTAAAGAACAGTTAATTTTAATGAAACAACTTTTACATTTACATTTACATAAATACCCTGCAAGCCGCTAGAAGCGTTTGGCAGGGGGTGTCACAACACCAAGTGAAGTCTAGCTAATTCTTCTGTTGGATTGTCTTATCGCGTCTGGGAAAAATGATCGGTAGTATTTCTCTGTTCTAGCGGTAATTTCGAGATATTTTCTCCTGCACTGTGATCTAACATTACATCTACATGATACCCTGCAAATCACCAGACTGGTGGGTGGCAGGGGGTGCAGCACACCGAAACCTACCTAATAACGTCCCTCGTGGGAATCACTCTCCTGTTATGATCCCGTATGGTCCTTGGGAAAAACGAGCTCTGATATCGCTCGGTCCTACAGTCGATCTCTCGTATTTTATTCTCGTGATCGTGCCTGCCCATGTACGTAGGTGCCTCTAATATTCCTGAGACCTCCTCTAAGAGAACTTCCGACCTAAATTTCTCCAGAAGCCTTAACCTAGCGCTAATTCTGCGATCCTCTAGCGATATCCAATTCAACTCCTTCAAGAGTGATGTGACGCTTAATTTTTGCTCATATTTTTGCTTTACGAATCTGGCTGCTCTGCGTTGGATTCTTTCTAACTCAAGTATTTGTCCCTTTTCGTACGGATCCCATATGCTGGAAGCGTATTCGACCTGAGATCTGACCAATGATAAATAACACGTTTCTCGTACCTGTTCTGTGCTACTTCTTACTATTCTGCCTACGAAGCCTAATTTCTTATTAGCTGCGCCTACGATCCTTCGAATATGCATATTCCATGATAGATCACGACAAATGGTGACTCCTAAATATTTAACGTACTCTGCAGATTGGATATTCAATCTATCAATTCTGTACTCCGAGTCTAATTCATTGTTCTTACTCTTCCAGAAACTCAATAGGGAACATTTGCTGTGATTAACTTCGATTTTCCAATCTTGACACCATGCTGAAAGGGCGTTTAAATCTTCCTGGAGCGATTTTTGGTCATCCTGACTCGTTATCTCCTTATATAAAACGGTGTCATCTGCGAAAAGTCTTATTTTGCAGCGAACTACCGAGCAGATATCGTTTATACATATCAGGAATAGTAGTGGGCCTATGACACTTCCCTGTGGAACACCTGATGCGACTTTTACCGGGTATGAAGATTTCCCATCAATAACTACTATCTGTTTTCTGTCTGAGAGGAAGTCTTTTACCCAACTCACGACGTTAGGGTTTATGCCGTACTTTCCTAGTTTTCCTATTAATTTATTATGGGGTACTTTGTCAAACGCTTTTTTAAAATCAATGAAAATGGCATCAACCTGAGTGTTTTTCTCTCCGCATTGTAACAAATCGTTTACGAACAGGGCGAGCTGCGTTTCGCATGACCTACCTTTCCGAAACCCGTGTTGGTTTTTGCTTAGCGAAGAACGACCATCTAAATAACGCAGAACAGAGCTAACGATTATATGTTCTAGAATCTTACACGATAATGACGTCAAGGAAATCGGTCTATAATTTTCGGGGTTCTCTTTATCACCGCCTTTGTGGATGGGCGTTACGTATGCTAGCTTCCAGTCTTTTGGAACGGTACCATGTGCAACGGATTTTTCGAATATTATTTTCAAGTAAGGTGCGATTTCCGAGGCTAGCTCTTTCAACACACGCGCGGGTATGCCCTCCGGCCCGGGAGACTTATTTTGCTTAATCGACTCTAGCTGGTGCGCGATACCTGTTTCGGAGAATATCAAATCTTCCATCGAATTTCCCTTATTATTCGAATCTGGTTCCTCAAACTCGTTGCTCACCGAAGTAAACGCTTTCTGAAAGCGTTCATTTAACAAGTTCGCTTTTTCCGCGCTGTCATGTACTACATCACCTGCCTCCGTTCTCAAAGACGCTATGGTGGGGCCTCTACCATGTTACGTTCACTAACACCGATGGGGACGACTATGCCGCGTACGTCTTCAACGAATTCGGAACTTTCAAATTTTTCAAATAGTTTCCTCTTGTATTCAATTCTTCTACTCTTCAACGTCTGCCATTTCAGATCTCTCAATAACTCTGATACACTCGCATCATACCGATATTCTCCTTTTACAAATATAGCCGCTCTACGCTGAACCATTTCGAGCTCTCTAGTTAGGCCCTCCTCGAAAGGGTCCCAGACCGCGCAACAGTATTCCACGATGGGTCGTATTAGGGAAAAGTATGCGATTTCCTTCACATTCGAGGGGCATCCCCGCAGGACTCTAGAGGAAAGCCCTTGAATTCTGTTTGTCGATGCTATAACGGATTTGATATGCTCTCTACTAGACAAATTGCTACTGAGAATTACTCCTAGGTATTTGTAGCTATTGACATATTTTAGCTTTAGTTCGGATATTTGGTACGGGTAACGGTTGAAATTCGTGGAGCGCGTGAAGTTCATTGCGGCGCATTTCTTTATATTCAGATCGAGTTGCCAATCTTTACACCATTTCGTGATAGCCTGAAGGTCCTTTTGCAAATTCTCCTGATCGTGTATTGTGTTGATTTCTCCATACACAAGTGTGTCATCCGCGAAGAGTCTAACTTTACACTTTATATTATCCGCTAAATCATTTATATATATCAAGAATAACAAAGGTCCGATTACACTTCCCTGAGGCACGCCGGAAGTCACTTTGACGACGTCTGATGCAACTCCATCGAGGACTACTCTCTGGGTTCTATCGGAAAGAAACGAGGCGATCCAATTTACAATTTTCTCGTTAATTGAATAAGCCCTTAATTTTTGCACTATTTTCACGTGAGAAACGGTGTCGAAGGCTTTCCTAAAGTCTAAAAATACTGCATCAACTCCTATTCCTTTATCCGTTGCTTTCACAATATCTTGTGTGAGTACATTGTTACTTTTTCGGTTTTATAGTGAACATTTCCATATTTATTCAGATTCTAAACAGCGAATCCTCGACGGTGGCCATCTCAATGGAATATAAGTTTTGAACTCCAGAATTTTTACATACGTTAGTCCTCCCTCTATAACATGAAAATTATATAAAAATTATCAAAACATAAACAAATTAGAATTTCAGAAATAAGCTATCGAATCCAAAGTTAGTTTTCTTCGAGAGGGCAACATCGATCTCGTCTTATGGCTGAAATCAAATTGATAAACTCTCTCAGCTGTGGCCGTAAAAAATGTTGGGAAACCCAAATGCCAATTTCGTCTACAAAACAGACCGCCATCAGTGGTAACTCACCAAAAGTTGATTATAAACAATACACCTTTAGAATTATACTACCACTGCTGGCGGGTACTCTGCAACCAAAATGCCCATCTAGGTTTCCCAACCTTTTTATGGTAATCGGAGAAACGTAGTTTGCCATCTTGCGGTTTAAATCACATAGATATGGTTACACAAGTTTCCTATATAATCTACTAGCTGGAGTGCCCGTTGAATTTCAACGGATTTAGTGAATCTAAAACTTCGACCGTGTAACATGTAAGCATCGCAAGAATAAGATTGTAGGTACACAGTTATAATCATCGAATAAAACAAAAATTAAGAAAACCGCTCCGGATTTTCCTATTTAAATGAATAAAGGAAGTAAATCTTGCACTGAAAATTTGAAAATAACGTATAAACTCCCTCCCCCTTCCTTTCACCCTCTCCTTCCCTTAAAAGGAAGAGGGGAACTGATGGTCTCAATTTCGCCCTGAAAATAAAGTCATCTATCTATTTATCTATCTATCTATTCCCTCTCTCCCTCTCTCTCCCTCCCTCCCCCTCCCTCCCGCTCTCGCCCTCCCTCCTCTCTCCCTCCCCCTCACTCCCCCTCGCTTCCTCTCCCTCGCTCTCTCCCCCTCGCTCCCTCTCCCTCCCTCTCTTAAATGTAAGAAGGGACTATATAGTCTCAATATAAATGCATTGAACTCTCAGTTTCGGCGGCAGAGGTAGCTTATAATTGGTATTGTAATAAAACTGATAAAATCACGTATTTTATTGATTATAACCGCATTTCTACGCGAATTCGACCAGAATTCGGAGTCTTGTTTTCAATCAAAATAAATTTTGTTCTTTCCCGCAAAGAAGTATCCAAGTCTCAAGTTCGTACCATGATTTTAAATAATTTAAAGTGCAAATTCAAAGTAGCCTACACTCATCCCCGTATTTCAGTTGCAGGACGCGGCAAAATACGTGACGTTCGACAATGAAATCGTTCGCCATTTCGGATCAAGGTGGCGGACAGAAACATAACCATCACCATTCACTAAGTTACGATGTAAAGAACAATCGTACCAAATTTGGTAATTCTAGCTTTTATCGTTTAGGAGGAGTTCCATGAACAATCCAACAAACCATCAAACCAACAAAACAATAAACCAACAAACACACCCTTCAAAATATATTATAGGAGATTATTTGAAATTTATATAAACTTAAAGGACTTGCAAGTCGTTTTCTTTTAACTTTTCCTCCTCAAAATTGAGGTTTAGGGTAGAGAGTATTGCAGGTTAGTTGGGTATTGAGATGAGGTGAGGGAGAAAGGGAGGTCGAAGGGGAGAGAGATGGTAAGAAAGAGGGCGAGAAGCCGAAAGAGAGAGAGACGGCATAAAGAAGAAAACGATTTAAATAAATTCGTGACGACCCCTTATAAGCACGCTTTTAGCGATAAAGGTAAGGGAAAGGTAGAGATTTGGTTAGACGTCGTTAAGGGAAGATTTAGAAAAAAAGAGGATTTTAGAGAGTAGGAGTTAGAACGCAAGGTGGGGGTGGATTCGTACAGAATGGTTTACCTCCTAGCGACTATTTCCGCTCCTCGCACGCGAATACATTGTTTTATCGTCCGAGAGTTTATCTTGCGTGAAATTTATCGCCACCGGAACGAGGGTTTCCTTACGGAGTGCACGCACGCCGCCCGGCGTGGATTGACATGCATTTGTACGCGTGGGGAGCGTCAGCAGACAGCACTGTTGATCTGCTCATCTGAAAGGGAGGGGGGGGAAAGGATTACCTGAGGCACTAAGTGATGGCCATACTCATTCACTCCCCCTTTCCCCTGCCCTCCTTCTCCCTCTCCCCACCTCCCCCCCTCCCTCATCCCCCAGTCCCATCCAATTCTCACGTTTCCCCCCTCCTTGCTCTCGGTCCCCTTCCTTCCTCCACCTTTCTCCTCGCCCTTTCTCCTTCCTAACTTACCCCTCTCTTTGCCTCACCCCCCCTCTCTCCCCTCACTCCCCCACCTTCTCCTCACCCCTTCCACCCTCGGCGCTATCTCTTTCCGACCCCCCTCTCCCTCTGCCACACCGACTCACCGGCCTCCCCTCTCCCTAACTTTCTTCACCACACCACTTTCCAATTCCACGCCTCTCCCTCTTTCTTTTTCTGCTACCCATGTCGCATCACCTCGACTTCCCACCTCGAATTCTTCCTGACCAACTTGCAACGCTTCACCTTCTCACCCTCTATATGCCTCTTTAACGTGGATGAAGAATGTTTCACGGCCTAAGTTGACAACTATATCTGAACGAGACCTTAATGAACTAATACTTCAGTCAATAGAAAGAGATTGTTATGCTGGCAATATTTTTCCGCGTTCTTCCTTGAAGAGTTGAAAATGAATATTTGTTTAAATGGCCGTCTCGCTTGCTGCTGTTTGATTAAACCTATTAATTTCCGATTTACGCGCTTAATAATATTAATAAATTGTAAGAAAACCAGAAATGAATAGTAAAAGAACGTCGCGCAATTATATTTAACCTTAATCTCTGACGTAGGAATAAATTTCGGATACAAATTAAGCTGTTTTAGGCTATTTAGCCAATGTTTAAGCACATTTTTATTAGTTATATTCTTCTTTCAATGTCCATCCCTTCGTAGTTTTATATTTATATTCGAAGACATTCTGGATAAGCAGGAGAAATAAATTGCCATATCCGGGAATATAACCCGAGTCTTCCACTTGACGTGCGGTTATTCCACCACCGAACTACAGAGCCACACTGATCCAAGTGATCTATAATAACGTGAAAGCCACCAGGTGGATTCCTCGAGTTCCTAGGCTCGTCACTCGTGCACTACGCGCTGTCAGTAAACACTCCTGTGAAATTACTACAGCGAAAATTGATAAATGCATTTTTCTTATTATGCATAATTTCACATACAGCGTGCACGACATTTTACAGTGAAATGTTAACAATAGACAAAGACATAAATCAACATATATCACAGCACCCATGCCCGAAGCGTTATTCGAACCCGCGACCTTTGGGTTAGAAGGCATACTGAGTTGAAAAATCGCTTTTTCGAAACCGACACACGATTGATTTTATACTCTTTTTTTTATTGAGATTAAAAAAAGCGAACGGGATTCTGGTTTTTACAGACAACTTGAGGTGAATTCCCAAAAGTAAATGTTAAATTCGCTCGAAAATATACGTATTTTGTGAAAAGCGCCCTTACCATTTATCCAAGTATTAACCGCTCATTACCGTAACCACGAAAGCCATACTCTATACGAGAGCGATTTGAATTATCGACGAATAAAAAAATAGCCTTGAAATCGCTCGTGCGCGTCGCACAGTACATTTGCGTTACGTAATTGAATTAATTATTTGGAAGGCGCGGGGAAAAATGCAAAACGGACAGGCGAGGCGGGAGAGTAAATTATTATCGCCGTAATCTTACGATCTTCCCCTTTCGACGATTAAGCGCTTAAACGCCGCTCCAAACCATTACGTTTCGGAGAGACCCTCGAAGATCGCTCGCATCACGCTCCCAATGCAAATTCACGGGACTCGGAGAAGACGTCACTTTTTCGAAAGTGGCAATTATTCGACCCGTGCGATATATACATCGAGATCATAGATAATTTGTTCTACCCAACCTCCCCTACGAAAGAGGAAAACGGAGGTAGTGGGAAGGGGGAGGGAGGGAGGGGGGCGGGTGGAGAGAGAGAGAGAGAGAGAAAAAGAGATAGGCTAGTTTTATCGGGCATCAATTTGAGCTCCCATAACCGTGCCATCGACTCCGGGTTGCTCATGCATGCTCGTTTCCGGGAGAGAGCGTGAGTCGTACTCATCGGTGAAGTGGAGGGATCGCTTTTCTCTCTCTCTGTGTCCTCCCTCTATCTCCCCCTCCCTCCCTTCCTATCTCTCCCTCTCCTCCCCGCATAATCTGTTTCTCTCTCTCTTCCTCTCACTAAATCTTTTTCGCGAGCACCGCTGAATTTTCGAGGACAACGCACGCATCGGTTTAAATGGAGTCCCACGCGTAGAGAATATAAATAAACCGTTTGTTAAGGATCGAGCACGACTCGTCGACAATGGAGGGGAAGAGTTACGGCGGAGTAGCCAAGCGTTAAAAAAAAAAAAAAATTTTCGCGTGCGAGATCAACCGCTGCCTAAGTATTTATCGAAATAGCGAGTGAGGTAGTTTATGGCTCGTTGTCCGGACGCTCTCGTAAACAATGAAAATATCGCCCCGTCGTTCCCCGGAGGGGAAAAAAATTATAATAATTACCCTCGTCATCGGTGAAGAACTCCCGAACACGGAATATTTTAACGCGTGAAATATAACGCGGTAAAAGAAACTGTTATCTCGCCGTTGGAGTTATTATCTCTGCGCCAAGGTTTCCGTGAAAAGAATCTTCGCCTTCGAAACTGTCGGAGGATCCTCCCGAACGGAAGTTTTCAGTCGTGAAAGAAAATTCTTTAAATAACTTTCCGAGTATCGCTTGAAGTATTTTAGTTATAAAGAAATTAAAAGCTTCCTTGGCATTTTAGGTTTATAAAATCGACCGTCGTGTTTCGCTATCGGAATTTTTGTTGGGTTAAAATTTAACACGTGAAATAAACCACAACTCGTGTCGCGTATTATTCTCGCTTCGTCTTCCTGAAAATATGAACATTACTAAATAGAAAAATGTCAACCTTTATTTCAGATTGCCCCAATGAAGTTGCTAATGCTTCGTCAGAATGCAGCGGTGATTGCATCGGATGATGCCTAGAGATTCTGTAGCATCATATTAGCGAAAATCGACATTAAACATTTTTTACCGTACTTTCGATAAAAAATAGGAAACTGTTCAGTTTCAAGGATCACATCACCATCACATCGCGAACCGCATAAAACGCTCTAGAGGTCCATGAACTTAGATTACATAATATGCTAAGTTAAAGACAAAGAAAGTGATAGCGACGTAAAATAAAGTCGACGAGTGCCAAAGGCCAAACGAAACAAATCGAAAGAACCACAAGAGTGCTTCGTGAGAGCCGCACCTACAAACAAAACAACATCGTTAATGAGAGCGGTGCGAGTTCTTGGCAAATTGAACAATCAATGCCGTTGCGGTGGCCTCTCTCGATTGGTAAACTTGCCCTTCCTTTACCTTAATCATGCGAACTACCTTAACGGGAGATCTTATTGGGTCGTGTGCTAAGCACCAAGCCACACACTCTACCCACTACTATTTCTGACCTTTGGGTCGATACGGGAGTGAGGAGGCTCGCGTGAGGAAGGGCAGTGGGCTCGTGTTCTGTGTGGGGCAGGGATCGAAGAGGAAGAGGGGTGGGGCAGGGGGCGAAATAGGACATTTGCGAGGGCAGAAGTCTCGGCTGCGGGAGAGTATCTCTTTTTCTCCTGAATTATCGATAAGAAGGGCAATAAAATTGAATTAAACCCCCCGGTTCTTGGGCGAGGCCGCGCTTAATTGGTCATCGGCCGAGCGGCGTCTCTGCCCCCGACGGCTCGGGGGAGGAGGAGGGGGGGCGGTAGGATGGGAGGCAGCGCTCCTCCCCCCTCCCACACACACACACACGCACATTAAGTCGACCGCAGCGAGCGAAGCGACACTCAAAATGGGTGAGGGGGAAGTCTTCCCCCCCAATTCTAAACGTAGATCATGCGAGTGGTTTGGGGTCGTAACGGAATGGTATAGGGTCGACAGTAGGCGCCTCAGAAACTATTGGCTCCAATAATAGAACAATGGGTGGTAGTATTCGGTACCTACCTTAATTGACGGGTGCTGTTTTCCGTAAACCAATCATAGCTCTACACTTACGATCATCTGATTTGGCTGGGATAACTAATTTGACGCGGTATGAGAACACGACAAAGCTATATTCAAAGGGATTTGTCAGTAATATAAAACAGACTGTTACGCTACATTTAGAAAACCGGTAAAATTTGTTGTACTTTGTTACTTAAATATCCATCTATGTATTTTGTACGCTAAATGAATTTCATGCTCAAAAGCACTCAATTTAAGTACGGCTGTTAAAATATTTATACGAGTCTTCTATATCATTGTTTTAAATTTTACTGAATAATACAATCATTCGAGTTTTAAGAAGTGATTTTTATTACACCTTTTCATGCAATTTGAGTGAAGGTTCTTTAATTTTAGAACCACTGTAGTACCCACGACCAATTCTTCCATTTATACTAGAACGGTATGATCTATCTCTCTCTAAACGGAGCCGCTCAAAATTTCCGAATGCAAGTTTCCTTCTAGCGTCTCTCTATCCTGTACCTCTCTCCCCATCCTTCATATTCCTCTGTTTTCAATTCCCACCTTCCTTTTCACCTCACACTCCCCTTTTTCTACCTCCTCTTTCCTTCTTTCACTCATCATTTCGGTCCTTCCCTTTAGTTTCTTTCTTTTCCCTCTCTTTTCCTCCCAACTCACTCCCTTTCTCGACCTCCACATATCTACCTCTCTCTCTTCCTACTATTTCCCTTCCCCCCCTCTCCCCCCTCACTTTCTCATCCTCCTCTCCTCCTCTGCTTCCCCTCTCAATTACTCCCTCTTTCCTTCACCCTCCCCCTCCCTCTTTACCCTCTTCCCCTTTCCTTCCCTTCAGTCTTTTCCCTCACGTGTAGTATTTGCATAGCTTTGTAACGTCTCGTGTATATATTGGACATACGGCATAAAGAGTTTCTATTGACTTTTCAAACCCATCTACACTTCCCGCCGCCTACCCTCACAGCACATATCTCGTGACCCGCGCTCCAAATGTTACCATACGTTACGCTTAACGTCGGTCCTGGCCGTGAAATAACCTATTAAATTCATGAAAATTACCGAACATACCACACTCCCATCACAAGCTAAACGGAAGTTTAATGCTCACTCAGTTGCTCGATTAAATCGTGCTGCGGATAACATTGCCCTTTCAATGCGGAGGTAGGAATTGGTCTAAAAAATTAGGGTGATCACATAACGTGAATTCTGAGGAAGTTTATGGTGGTATTATGATTTATTAAGTTACATTCGAGGTAGAGATATATTGCGGAGAGGAGGTTGTCGAGAAAAGTGACCAGGAAATAATCCAATCTCAAGTAAGTAGTCTCATTTCTCGATAAAATTAAAACGTAAATCAACCAGAATTTATTATAGTTTCCATAGTGATATATAACCTTTTTATTCAATTCAGAATATTGAGTCGATGATCGCATTTAAAAGAAAATATTCAGAGGTAATGAACTGCGTTCATAAAATCGGGTTTTTCATTCTACTGTTATTTATTCTACACAGCAGAAGAAAGTTTAAATCGCAAACTCTTAAACGAGAAGATCATCGGCCATCCAAAATAAAAATTTAAGGAAACAAAAAAATATGATAAAAACCCTTTCATTTGCTTTTTATTTATTTGGGTACTTTAAGGGTGTTATGTCAAACATCAAACATCTGCTTCTATTTTCCAATTAAAATTAAATTTATAGCAGCAAAAATTGGACCATTTGGTGATATCTCTGGCCAATACCTCTCCTGAAAGACACCAAAGACACTCTTCTCTACCTAGAATTCCACATAGCTCGATATTTTTCATAAAATTTTAATCAGTTTTTTTATTAACTGTTGTAGTAATTTCAGCTGGAGCACAAAAATTACATTTTTACTCTATATTGAATTTTAAATAGCGTATTCTTCGTTTATGTTCATTAAAATATGTATATTATACATTTACAATACATTTATATATATCATTTTTTCGCTATATCTTTATCACCAAATATTATGGAAAGAATAAAATAAAGAAATAAAACCTCATAATATATATGATCTTATATTGCCTTTAATTACGTAATGTAAAATTTATAATGTGTAGAAAAATAAAATTTGAAGCTGAATCTTAAATGATAATATATTGAATCCAAATTAAGTTAACAAACACAAGAGCACTGCGGTCTCGGAAAAAATTAATATTTTAGACGTCGCAGTCCGATATTTGAACAAGAAAATAAAATAATCGTTCGTTATAGGGGCTCATAAGCGATAAATCCTTAGATGAATTATTCACAACCATTTATCGAGATGACAACTTATTTTTCTTTAAAAAGTGACATTCCACGGAAAATTAAAAATCTTGCTGCTACTGGGGAGCCCTCTTTTTCATTCGTTAACATCTTAAAGTAAACTCAAACAAATTTCCTCATATCATCAATTTTTAATCAAAATGATGACATCTTATCGAATTTTATTCATATAAAACAAAGCTAAAATTTTTATAATTACACTTCTTTCGATTTGAATAACCGCATCAAACAACGATTGATAATAAGCTATTATTTCAAAATTTCTCTTTAATGAAGTACTTTAATATATTACCTTATAATAGCAATTATATATGGGAGGTCTGTGTCTTTTTCTTCTCTTTAGCGAGCTACGAAAGTTAAATAAAACACCCATTAAGTGATGAAAGTCGTACTTAGCGTAACGTATTAATGAAGCGCCGTTGGCCGCGGAGGAATCAAGGGCTCTTGTCCTTATGAACGCACTTGATAAAGTTGCCTCTTAGTCTTCAGCTGCGAAAGCCCGCATTCTCTCTACCCATCCCATATTCTCTCTCCTTCCTCCTTTCTTTTCTGCCCTCCCTCTCTACGCTCTCTCTTCTCTCTCTCTCTCTCCTTCCATCATTTCCCTCTAAAAATTTCCCCATTCCCTTCTACACTTATCTCACTCGCTCACTGTGAGGCCTTTCTAACTCATCCCTGCTTACGCCTCTCTCTATAAAACTGCCTCTCTTAAGCCCCACCCTCTCTCTCCCCATATAACCATCTATAAATGGTGGAAAATAGCCGCCATTCTCACTCTATCACGTCATTTCAATAAATTTCATTGTTGTAAATATATATGATTATATAAAATACATATAATCACATTTCACACTATCACGTCATTTCAATAAATTTCATTGTTGTAAATATATATGATTATATAAAATACATATAATCACATTTCACACGTTTCTGGTTTCTTCGTATTCAGGCATGATGTAAAAATCTTGGCGAGAATCTTTTCCATATAGTTACCCGTAGCTTTGAATACTTGCACTCTGATACCATCGACTCCAGGTGCTTTTCCATCCTTCATATTTATGACTGCGTATTTCACTTCTTCTGGAAAGATATCTGGAACCTCTTAGGTGGGCGTATTTCATTTACTTCATCATTTTCCAGAGGATCCCCACAGAACGTGGTGTAAAATTCTTGTACCCGTTTTAGGATTAATTTCCTATTATGGGTTATGGAGCCGTCTTCTAGCATCACGGCCACCAGCTGTCTCTTTCTTGCAGCGTCTATTGTTTTATATCGTTTTCTCGATTAGCTCCTAATTATATTTCTTCAAATCTTCTTTGACGCATTTCCTTATAGTTTTGTTTAGTTCTGTAAAATGGATCATTTCTTTAGAATCATTAGTAATTTTCATTTTCCATCAGCAGTCTTGTTTTTTCGGTTAAATTTTTCTCTGGCTTTGTTTTAACTGTTGGAGCCGTTTTCGAGAAAATCAAATTGTTGTTAAAATTTCGTAGAATAAACTTTCCTTAATTATTGAGCAATGTCAACTATTTCTACATATACTCTGCTCAGTATGATAAAATGTCTAAGTACGAGATTTCATTCATTTTCGCTGTACCGTTTAGGGTCTAGAGACGCGAACAGACAGACCCACATTCAGACAGATAGACGGCATTGCGAAACCCACCTTTCGGACTCAGGTAAACCTAAAACGTATATTTCCATCAAAATCTCGAGATCGAATTTTTTCGCGATTACATTACTTTCTCAATATACTTCGTATATGAGAAAGTAAAAAAGCTGACAACAACATGGAAAGTTTGGGAATATGAATTTTTCGAGAAAATGGGCAAATAAAAATAATTGGATTCTGGAAAATGGCTTTCGGAAAAATGGGCTATTCTGGAAAGTGGCCATTCGGGAAAGCGGAGTATTATAAGATTTTTGGAATAAAGGAAATGTAAAATACGCTATTGGAAAATATAAAATAAGTAGCTGGACCCAAGAAAGATTTGTAACTTCGAACTGAAGAAGCCAACGGTATTTTTGGTGAAAAGTTTTCGGCTATGTTAAATACATAAAATAATAAAAAGAAGCTTCTTATGATTTTTTTAATTCATCAACGAGAGGAACTAAGTACAACGTTTCGGCACAAAATTCAAAAATCATTTTCTCAGAAACAGAAAATTATACTTTTCAACAGTAATGCTAAAGTTGATAAAAATTGGAAATATTTATTTATTTAAACTTTTAACGGCGTGGTTGAGGATACACAGCCCCTTCTTTCACCTAACCGTATCGTCAATAAGAAAACGGTCTTAGTAGAACCTTATTTGGGACCACTTAGTGTTTTGGATTCACATAAAACCGTATCAACAAAGTTTACTATAAATACATATTATGTAGCCTCAAACCCACTGTTACGCTCATTTCCTACCTCCCTTTTTACTTCTTTCTTCATGTTTTATTATATACCGACTTTCTCTTTCCAACCATCCTTAAAGCTTATTCCATATCTTTATTTTATAACATTTAGTCTTCCCACTATTTTCACTCATATCCACCTCCTCCAAATCCGTGGTTCTTTGCCCTTTCTCTATATCCAGTCTTCTATCTCCTCCATCCTTCCATATATTTTCAGCCTTCTTCCCTGTTCTCCAACATCTCCACCTCCCCGTTCCCCCATCCCTTCTCCCTCCTCTAAATCTCCCATAATTCTCTCCGATCCTCCCCGTCCCCGCATTGCCGTGGCCACACGGACTCAGAGTGTGAACCTACACCTCGTGATCCCATCCTTTTAAATTTTCTCTGACGTCCCGGGTTTGAGGTTAGTGCGTGGCTTTAGTGTGACTCTGTGTGGTCTGTGTGTTCCTATGCTAATTCTGCTTCACCTATCGCCGGCCGTCATCGTGATTGATACTTGTAAGTCACGTGGGTTCGCTATCTTCTTCAAAGTCACTCGTCCTCTTTGGATGTTTATGTGCTGAACAGATTCCGTGCGAGATATCTTATGCTGTTGTTTTTCCCATTCGCCAGCACGCAGCCTCGGTGGCTAACAATGGCGGGCTGGCGCTTCCCCGAGAGCCACTACGGTCTTATATTTTTTTCCTTTCTTTTACGGCCATCGAGGAAAATAAATCTCGGTAATAGTGACCTCCCCTCGTCGATATGATTGCGTACAATGCCAACCTACTTATTTTGTGTCTAGGGCCTGTGAGATGGGAGGGGGCAGGAGAGCCATTTGTCCTGTACCTCAAGCTTGAAGGGGCCCGAATTTGTGTATGAACGGACTCGCCATACTTAATATCAACTGTGAAAAGAAAAATTTCCTCGATAACTGGCTTATTTGCGTGGAAAGAGGCTAGAATAGCATTTTATAAATAAAAATATACATGGTACATTTCACCGTTATTTAGCTAATGATCGTCTCATTTTGTTTTCCTGTTTTTTAAATTTTTATTTTGGCCAGAGGCCTCAATATCTGGTGTTACCCGGACCTCTCTTGCCCTCTGAGATGACCTGTCTGGGTCGCTGCTTCCCACTTACTTTCATTGTAATTATAACCGAGTATATTTTTATTCGGGCCTATATGTGAGATTAGTGATGAGGAATTATAGTTGCGGGACGGAAAAGTTTAAGGAAATTTACTAAAACTAGGAGAGGGTGTAGAGTTGGGCCTGATTTTGCGGAGGAGATTATCGAAGGATAAACTGCAAGGTAAAAAACAAACAGAATGGATTTTAATAAGGCTTTTGGAGATTTTGAAGGGGATAGTTACTAAGTTATATGGAATTGAAAAATGGACTAAGCCGATGATCTGACCATTGTTGGTCCTTAAGTTGACCTAGTGTATTTAATCATCATCAGGTTTACGGCATGAAACTTTGTTTTACCTTTCAAGGGATTGTATATTAGTTGTATTTCACTAAGGCTCTTTTACATGATAGTATACATCTCACGTTTCATTAATTTACCCAAATGTAATCACAAATAAATTATAAGACTGTTGGCATTAGCCTTATATCAATTATATCGTGGACCGTTATATAAACTTCAACAATTATTTACAGTTATAAATAAAATACAATCATATTTCAGGCCTTTATAAAATAAAAAATCTAGGGGTATATTTAACAATGAAGGAATCAATTCTCTGTTTTATGTCATCCACTTCTAAAATGTGTATTTTACAATGTGCTGCGCTCAAATTAATAGACTGTCTCTCAATTTGCCATATTAATGTGAGAAAACCAGTTGCGCATTTCGGCTTCGAATCAGCCGTCATCAGTGATGATTTTACCATTCTTTTTAGGCGCGTTTCGCTTACAGCGTGAGCGCCTATTATCGTCCGTCCGTCTGTCCGTCCGTCCGCATGTTCGTTCTCGGCTTCTACAGAACGGATTTTCATGAAATTAGACATTAAGGACTTTCAATCAAATATAATAAGAAAATCGCAAAAATGAATCACATACGCCAATAAGAGAACAAAAAATTAAATTTTCGTCATATCTCGTAAAATATTGGTCATATCAAAATATTTTTCAAATAAAAGTTGTAGAAATGGTAAAGTAGAGTATTTCCTTTCCTATACATTTTTGTCGTAGGAGTAGCCGTTATCGAGAAAATCAAACAAGAACATCTTATATCGAGTTGAAAAAATTTCTTGCATGGTTACTTCATTGTTGCTAACATAAACAATCTCCCAAACAAACGTTTAATTTCCTTACGTGTGCATGTAATATTATTAAATAGGAAGAAAATGGATTATTTATGACGAAGAAAATGGATTATTTATGACGAAGAAAAGAACTTGAAAACGCTATTTCCCTTACGTACAGGTACATATATAATTGCTTTCTAATACTCCATTGCACGAAACGCGCCCATTTGTGATACGTTGTACACTTTCCTAACTTGTTTAGAAGTTACAATCGGTGGCTCACCATCGACGGCGGCTGCTTTTGTTTTTAGCAAAAATGCGCAACTAATTTTCTCCTTTTGTATGACTATAGGAGAGACAAGCTATCAATTTTATTTCAGCCACACAATTCTCTTTTGAATGCACAGGGTTAATTAATAACGTTCTAGAGGAAAATATAAAAGTGATTTATTTATTGTGATGCCCAATAAACTTTTAGTTTAAACGGATAAAAACTTGTGATTACAAAACTTTTACTTATCAATTCCATCTTAATATATCATTGTATCCTGTTCTCTCAAATACTTCAAAATATGGGTAGTTAGGTTTTAATGGTGATAAAAGTGTATTTTCGCACAATAAATGTGTTTGAAATGTTTTTCATTCATTCATTCGTCCCGATTAGGATTGGGATACGGTGTACAGAGTGGAAGTGATAATTAGAAGAGAGTCAATGAGACGCATGGAAATATCAAGGGACGAATTCCACCAGTATCCTTAAAAGCTGTCGAAGTGCATGAAGGTAAGTCTTTTACTGTTTTCCTTTAATTTATAATTCTCCGTATAAACCAAAATTAGTCACAAATTTAAAATTTAATCTTCTTGAGACCCACATTTTATGAGGGTAATAACGTTAACGTTGAACAATTCCAATTCGACGATAGCGACATTCTATCCTGTCTTAATAAAATTTAAAATATTTCTTGAAATTTTAGTACGTGATTATTTTGTCTTCATTATAATAAACATAGCATTTTATTTTACTTCAGTTTATTACATTGCCTATAGTAGTTAAAAATTAGTAGCAATGTCTTAGTAAAATAAAAACTAGTAACTCGAATTTAATAATTGAATAAACGACAAGTAAACGAAAAGTATTTTACTTGGCTCAATATATTTGTCGTTTTTCTTTATTATGAAATTTGATACCGTGTATGAAATATTAAACTTCGACTATATATTGGTCACAGTTACATTTATATTTTCGTAAAAAATATAGTATGTAAAATTGTTCGCATTACATCATAAATATAATTAAATATTATTTTAATATTAACTTTTGTTGGTTATAAAATCTGCCTTTATAAGGTAGTTAATTGCTATCGTCTAGTCTTTCACAGCATGTTTAAGTTATGGTGGGCATATTTGGAATATTAAAATAACATTAATAGCTTGGTTTAATATTCATGCAAATGAGTTTTCAAAAAGATATCTCATATTCATTTATGTGTGACTATTTATAGTATTGTATCTTGTATATTATGGTAAGTTTTTATCAAACTAAAAAGGCAGTTGTATGAAAGATATTTGATATATACTTTAAAATTGCGAAAGGTTTTACATAATGGATTCATAATGAAACAATATTACATTTGAAGAGAATAATATTAGCGCTTTATTTTTAAAATACGGTAGTGCATCGGTTATCTAAATTAATTTAGTCTATCCCTATTTCGAATTATCGATTTGTATGACTAATCGAAAAGCAACGGAATCAGATATTAAATGATAAATTTTTTCATACAAAGGCATTGTATAAAATACTGAAATCATTTAAAGCAGAATGATATTCGTGTAACACTTCGGATAAGATACTCTCTACCTTATAAATTCATTTATGAAAGCTATCAATCAGAAGTTAAAATAAAACACTTCTCTTGATAGAACAATATTTAAATGTACACAGTACACAAAGATAGCTACGAGAATAACGGATTATGACATGCTTTTGCTCCAATTTTTCTTCCACTCTTCCTCCCATCTCTTTCCATGCTCCTTCCATTCGCCTTTATCACGTCTTATTCCCCAGCCCACGCTTTCACCGCATTCGCCCCATTCGCCCTATTCACCCTACTCCCCTATTCACTTCATCCGCCTTCCCCTCTCGCTGCCCCCTATTTCCTCCACTCATTCTACCACCAGTTAATTCTCTCCTTGTACCCTCTCCATTTTCACTCTATTTCCCCACATCCCTCTTTTTCCAGTACCCATTTTATCCCTCCATCCACCCTCTCCGCCTTCCTTCCCCCCTCTCCTCTATTCTTGTTTGAATTCCCCTTCTGACCCTACTTTCCCTCCTTTCTCCTTCAATCCCTCAGCCTCGTTCATTTCTTCACCGCCTTCCATTCTCCCTCTTTCTTTGTCCAATTCGTCCACCATTCCGATCCTCTCTCCATTCTTACTTTTTCCTCGCTCTATTCCCCTTCCTCTATTCATTGTCTTTAGTTTCCATTTCACCCATTCCCTCCTCTCTCCATTCTAAGCTATCCTTTCCCATTCCTATTAAGGTGAGTTTACACTAGGGACGAGCAAATTGTTTACGTGGCGGGCTGCATTTGTGGAAGCGGGTACTTTAGTGGACCGGAGTCTGCTTCTGAAGTTGCTTAGAAATGCCATGTTGGTGTATGATGAGCGGAAAAGTCATGTCAACACAATTTCTTTTTCCATCGGCCTCCGAGCAAAAAAGACGTCATAGTCATATTTTACGTTAAACCGTGGCACTGTCAGTATGAAACTTCATTCCCTTATGTTATTATAATCTCGAAGACCGGATGAAATGATCTTGCGAGCAGATTCGGGACACGTGATGAAATCCTTAGCGGTGTCAATTTCAAGCTTCATCGCGCGCTTTCGTCGCACGCGATATGGGACCAGCATCGCATGCGGCGTGACGCACAACGAATTTCCTTTCACGCACGGACCAAGTCATTGCGCTGCAATGGTAGCGTTTGATAGCTATTTTTCCACCATTAAGAGATAGGCGTCTCCAAACAGTATTTTAGGAGAGAAATTTGGACAGACTATTAGGGTTTAAACATAGTCCAGATTTTATTGAGGGTGGTATACATTTCACAAAGTTTCCAGTTGAGTTTGAATTTTTCAATGCAAGTTATGAGATCAGAATTATTTTAGTGGTTTTAACGGTAAGATAAATTTTGAAGAGCGTGGAAAGTATACTTATACTTTAAAGATAACATACGCTCTTTTTACTAGTAACTAACTAATCATTTTGTATCTTGCCGGTGATATATTTCACACATTTGAATAAATACCCCGAAAAAACGTCAACGTGAACATCGTTCGAGTTACTCCTCACCGTTTCACAATATGACATATGAAGGGTGTGAGGCAAAAATATGGTAACCCACAAACTTATCTATTTGGAGCTAGGTTGCCCGCAGAAAAGAAAAAAAACTTCAATTACGATTTTGGAAATTTGTTCGTCATTGGTTGTAGTTCATATTTTGTAACTTGCCTTTATTTTCGATGAAAATATAATTTTTGAACCAATAAAATGTCAATTTTCTCAAAACAGCGCGAGTGCGGGTTACCACATTTTTGCCTCACAGCCCTCATATATCAAACTGCGCAAATTACGTCAGGGTGTGGGTTAAAAACGTCATCCAACGTCAAAAAATCTCCGCCAATCGCGTGGCGATCTCTCTTTCTCTCCGCAAACGTCTCTTATCGTTGCAGCACATCCCCTTTCACGCCCTCTCACGCGCCTCCTCGCCTTCCGCTCAACGCATTCTGATCCCTCTCGCTCACTTTCAGATTTGAGCGCGAGCCTCGCTAAACGCGGCAACACTTGCCTCCGCGGAAATAATCTCAAATTCATACTCACACGTATCACTCCTGGCTTCCAGAAGGCATCGGGTGAACGTGGCTCCGAACTGAGCACACCTGCGCCCTCCAACTTCCTACCACTTTCTCTCCCCCTTCTCTCTCACTCTCTCTCTCTCCACTCCATCCGCCCACTCCCCCCTTCCTCCTCCTCACGACCTCCCCTTCAATTTACCTCTCCTTACCCACTTCACACGAAAAATCACTCCTTTTCACTCTTTCTCCCCCCCTCTTCACCAGCAAACTCACTCTTTATATTCTTCGCTTCTTCTCCTCTTCCCTCCCCCCTCCTCTCTCTCTCTCCCCTCCTCTCCTTTTTTACGGTTAGATGCAAAAAAAGGGGGGAAGGGGGCTCGATAGTCTCAATCTCTCTCCCGTAATAAAGACGGTTTCTTTTCTTTCCAATCCGTCACCTTTTCCTCCCTCCCCTTTCTTTCGGCATTCTTCTTTATTCTTATTCCGTCTCTCTCTCTCGCTGCAAACCCTGTCGCCTCCGCCCCTGTAACCCATTCACACCCCCTTCTGTCCTCTCGATCCCCTTTTGCCCTCCCTCCCCCGACCCCTCCTCCCCCTTGCCAAAATTCAATTTGAATCTATTCAGTTAAATCAGTTGTAAAAAGCGCGGTTCCGTCTTTGCGTCACGTTTGGATTACCTACGAGAATGAGACTCCTCGGAAAAAACGTCAGCGGGTTTTATATTTCTGTCGGTTTTTCGAACGTTGGCGTTGCGAAAAAATTCTTCGCGCTCGGTTTATTCGAGATCCTTCCAATAATTCGCGCGGCATTTGCCTATTTTCATCCTAAATTGTTTATGGATACCTGAAAGGTTTGATGACGTAATAAAATAGGCTGAAGCAACGTGAAGATATCCGAGTTTTGTTTCGTCGCATTTTTAATAACTAAAAAAGGTAAGTTTAACAGGTAAAATATCACTCGCGTCTTTATTATTTTTGACGACTTTTTCCGCGTATGGTAGAACTTACTCATCTTCCATTAATGGCTTTCGGCGGAAAAATGTTAATACTTCCGATCTGCATCTCAATATTTCTCCTCCAATTCAACTGAACAATTTTTTGTCATTTTTACGCGGTAGGGTTTAGGCATCTAACTAAATTCCGTGAAATACTGAGAATAGCTTGCCTACCAAACATGAATTTAAATCTTGAATTTGCTTTAGAAGTACATTCGAAGATAAACTATTATTGCTGTTTGCCTAATATTTATTGTTGTAATATTAGGATTCATTTTATAAAGTTTAGAATTGACGTACTTAATCACGGTTAAAATACCCGTGAATTAGTAGATAAAGTGTTTGAACAGAGTATAAATAAATATTATATAAAATAGAAATTTTAGGCACTCCGATGCATTTTCGCGGACTTTGGACGAATTCGAAATTAACCATCAACATTGTCGGTTTTTCGATCAATCAGACGTAATTAATGCGCGACATAAAATTTTCGATGCATATTTGTCAACGTTTAATGGCCAACCCGTCAAAAACGGCACCTCTATTGAGTCATCGGGAAAGATTTTATTTCACGCACATCTCTAATCCTCTCCCCCTTTCCTTTCCCTCACTCCTCCCTCATTCCCCTCTCCATCCCGAAGCCTCTCCCCCTTCCAACCGTTTCCCTCCCTCTCCTCTTCATCACTCCTTCCAAGGCTTTCTCCTCAGCTTGCATCCTTCTCAACCACCTGCCTCTCCTCCCCCACTCTCTCTCTCGCGCGCCTCCTTGCCATACTCCTTTCCCGCCTCCCGCCGCTTCTCCTCCGCCTCATTCATTCCCTCTTTCCTCCGCCTCCTCGCTCGCTCGCTTTCTTATGGCACGAGGACAAGCCCAATGAATAGCATTGCGATCCATGGCACGTGTCATACGGTTTGCGCTGGAGGGCCACGTGGCCGGAAGAGCCCAAGCAGCCCTCGCCCCCCCTCCCTCTCCTCCTGTCCGCCCCCTTCCCGCCTCTTCCCCCCCCCCTCCCGCCGCCTTCTGTCCTCCTGTCGATCCCGCCTCCCCCACCTCCCTTCCGCCTCTCACCCGCACAGATTCTCCTTCCCGATTACCGAATACGAGAAAAACTCAATTCCGTTCGATTTGTGAGCCGCCACTCTCAAAATATCAATCTCCGCTTATGATTTTTGGCCTTTTAAAAAAAAAAATATTTCTCCGTCGAAATACCGCGTTTGGAAAAAAAAGAACGCGCGGAATATTTAAACATATGGCTTCGATTTTTCGCCTCGTGGTCGTGATTTCGGAGCATTCGTCGGCGGGTCCGCGAAAAATAAACCGGGGACTCTCCTTCGTACGTGTAGGAAAATAAGAGAGCATCCCGTTTGCTTTTTTTTTTAACGTCACGGAATACTCCTCTGAAGTCGCCGAGGAGGAGGAGAAGGGGGAGGGGGGGAGGAGGAGGAAAATAAATCACCCTCCGGCAAAAACCTACGCCTCGACAAGGCGTCTCGTGGCGTGGCGGGGGACGGCGGTGGCAGTCGTCTGCAGCCACCGCCAAACCCCATTGTATGTTATCCGTACTGCGATGTCTATATCCTCCAACGACCCGTCTCCCCCTCCATAATCGCTCCGACTCAATTATACCCCAAACCCTTCACTCTCTCTCTCTCTGCCTACCCCTCCCCCTTAATCATTCCCACATTCTAAAAAAAAAAGAAAACCTCCCTTCTTCCTCGCCCTCCTCTGAACAACCCGGCCGATGTCCCACCGTCACCTCATTTTCCCCCGGCCGCAACCCATACCCCGGATAGCTCCGCGCATTTTATTCCTCCCCGTACTCTCGTTTTTTTTTTCGACCAACGGAAACCGAGAGCGGTCCGTTCCTTTTTATAACGTGCCCATCGCGTCCGCCTATTCGTCTCAGACTTCCCCGAAAAAAAAACCGCTTCTTACTCGCCTACGCCATCCGCCTCTCGCTCTCTTCCCTTACAGTTCACAGCATTCCGGAGACTCGTATCTCTCACTCCCTCTCGATATAGTTTACCGTACTTAAGCTCCTCTTAATATACTCTGTATATCGAATCAGCCGTAATTTGGTTCGAGTGTTTTTAATCGGTATGTGACGTTCCTGTTTATGGCGAAGGATTCTATCTGGGAGGGTCGATAGCGATTTGGTGTTTTTAATACGTAGAATTTTATAGGCATTGGTGTTAAATTATTGTAGATGTTAAATTATTGTAGATTATGTAGATTTTTTAGTTTAAGAATTAAGTTTAGGGAAATGGATGTTGAGATAATAATGCGACGAGATTTATGGTGAAATTGAAACTTGTTTGTATGACCTTCAAAACATGCGAACCAAGGTTAATCAGAAGCTATGAGACGCCATAAGACTATACGGTATTTTTTAAAATAGTGTGTGTATATATAAGAGAGAATATATTATTTATAAATTACCGAGTGAACTGCAACTTTGTGAAAATCCTTATTCACGTTAATTTAAAGAAGAAAAGAAAATTATATCAGTACCCACGTATATGTTAAAAGGTTTTTTTTTCATTCAGCCATTATCGTTAGATGCTAGCTTATTTTCAAAGAAATATTTAGGGATAGTTTTGGTAAAGTGCGCAGGGGTGCACAAAGTGCGGCCCGCGGACCACATGCGGCCTTCCATTAATGTTTATGCGGCCCGCGGACGATTTTGCATTATAATATTGAACTATGTTTAGGTAAGTTAATTTGGTAAATCATACTCCTGAATAATAACACTACTTGACTGCTTCTTTCAAAAGATTAGTACACGTTTTCAAACTCGCACTACATTGTATATTTGTGATAATTTTGCGTTTGATTATTGATAGACAAAAATGGGTTAACTTGATATCTAAAATTTCATTCTTGTTTAATTTACTTTATTCAGATTTTAATTAAGTGCGGCCCTTGGACAAGTGTAAACCATCAAATGCGGCCAGCGGGTGTAAAACGTTTGTGCACTTGACCGAAATGCAAGTCAGGAATTAAAGTTGAAATTATTTTAAAATAAAAAAATATGAAATCGTCCTGGGCACGAGGCTTCATGATAATGCGCAACAAATCTCTTTTCCATAAGGGTAATTTCTTCCCTATGGCACAACCCAATCCCTCGCTTCTTCAGTTAATAACCGCCCGTAGGACCGGTCATCGTGTCCCATCCTCACTATTGCGCTCAATATTCGGCTTTATTTTTCACATCTTTATCGTTTTTTTCAATCCTTCCTCTCATTTTAACTCTCCGTATTCGTCATCATCATCTTTTCCCATTTTCCCTCACTTCTCCTCGACCACATCCTAAATGCTTTAAGTCCCTCTTTTCTTCCGAGTCCAAAATCGTATTTTCTCGAAAGAGAACGACACCGCACAAAAATAACTTTATTTTCTTACGCTTAATTTCGTTCCACGCGCTTTCATTTATTTATTTATTTATTTTCCCCCGGACTCTCTTTCAGAGCGCGCTATTTAGTGACTCTCTTCTCATACATACCTTTTCGTGCGCACCCACCTCCCTCAGCGATTGTAAAAGCTATACAAAAACCGCCGGGACTTCCCATTCGTCGCAATAATATGACTTGGCAAAGTGAGCACGGAACGTTTTCACCATCCTTCCCGTTTGCCTCCCCCTTTTTACCTCTTGTCTCGCTAAAAGTGGCATTTTTTTAAAGGGATACTCGCGAAAAATTTTTAATTCCTGTCTTCTCAAAACTCCTCCCTTCTTCGTCCCTATTTTTATCTTTCTCCCGCGCGTCCGGTAAATGCTCCCTTCATGGCATTTCCTTCTTACACAATATCTCCCTCGGAGGTAGTTTTTCCACTCGCGATTCGAGGTGGATTTTTGGCAGAGGAGCGTTAAAAAAAAAGTGTTTGTTGACCGTTACTGTTGTAGCTGACGACGGAATAAACTCTCGGGTTGTTTCAGTTAAAAATGTTGGTCTTTGTGTTAGTGGAAGCAAAAGCTTTTAAAGGCGAATTTCGCGTCTCCAAATGAACGAATCCAAAGATTATAGTGTTGGGTAGAACTTTTTCTTTCCGATTACAAAGATGAATGTACGAATCTGCTCTGTGTATGGACGTTTACATTTCTTGATTTAGGTCTTGCTTTTGAACTACTTAGGACGTTATCTCTATCACGATACAGCTTGCATCCTCAAAAGCAGAATACGCGAAAATATTTCTGGCACAGAGGCATAATTTCCTTATAAGATGGTTTAAGAAGCGCAGCCAACTACCCCAGGCAAGACGTACAAAATTATCCCACTGTTCAGTGTGAGAACGTTTCCTTACGAGAGCATGAAAATGACTAGAGAATTTAAAAATAATGTTTAAATACGGGTAAAACGAGGTAATGGAAATAGAGGCGCAGAGTGTGAAAGAGGGTTGCATAAGAACGACGAGAGAGACCGTAACAGATGCTCTTAGCAAATAATGTACTCATGAAAAGATCGAGTAAAACCAGACGCTCCTTACAAATAATTAGTCTCCCTCAGAGGCGATCTGCAGACTATTTTTTGCACACAGTTTATCCAGATCGTCTATTGGATTGAAACCAAAATGCGAGCTCGATGATTTCTTTTGTAAATTAACCATTTTTTAAAGAGAGATAATAGTGCAGCCCTAAACTTACTAGAGAAAATTGATTAAATTCAGTACTAAAAATTTTTAGTTTTCATTAAAAGGAATAGTCCCTAACTACCTAAATTTATTTTCTTGCTTCTTTCAGTTCGATCCTCATTGTACCATTTCGCGCATTTACGTACCCAGTGCGTTCTCAAGAAATGCATGGCATTTATTACTGTCTTTTCTTTGATTCTTCTTCCATTCATCCGAATCGACCAAACGATTAAATATGTGGAATAACTTCGCATATATTCGATTTTTCCTTCTTTCCTTGTAGTGGTTACGTTTTATCTTGGAAACTTGTTTTTCCAGGGACTTAAGAAATTTTGGAGAAATGAATAAAAGGTATTTAATCATTTTTCTTTGGTCTTGCAACGATGTATTTAATGATTTTAATAATATTTGCGTTCTTCTCATTAGACAACGCGGTCGGGTACCTCAATATCGCATTTCTATAGCACCGAACGAGTAAGACGGCTTAAAAAAAAGATTTATTTTCCTGATTTACAAGGGGAGGAAAACAATGCTAATGAAGTCCTTTAGCGTTTCTAACGCTTCAATGTTCATGTTTCGTCGGTTAAAGTCGTTATACTAACAAGAATGCGCGGTTATGCGTTCGAGTGCTTGCCCCACTTTGACAATACTTTTGATTGGTCGAAAGAGGCCAATGACGAATAAAAAATACGTGAAGTGAACGGTGTGCGTGCGTTTGTACGTACGTCTGTGTGTGCGTGGGTAAGGAAGGGGTGCTTTGCCAAGTTTGAATAGCGGTCTATGGAGCGGGTGGTAACGGCAGGGGAAGGCGAAAAAGGGAGGAGGAAAGAGAGGGGGCGTGTCGGGAACTCTGGGAGGCAATTGAAATCCGCTCGAGGAAAAGAGAGAGGGAGGGAGGGAGAAGGGGGAGGCAAGGTGTGAGTGGGAGCAATGGAACGGAAGTATCAAATGAGGAGGGGAGCGGAAAAGTCCCTTCAAGCTGAGATAGAAGGTGGGCTATGTGCAAGGAAGGGGGAGGGAGAGAGATGGAGATAAGGAGGGAGGCATACGAAGGTGGGGAGGGAGTAGTTAATGGTAGAGTTGAGAAGAAAGTAGTGATCGTGATAGAAATGGAGAATAATGGACTAGAGTATAATAACAATTTCTAGTTGTTGTTCTGTCTCAGTCCCTCTATCTTCTTATATGTGTATCTACATGTATGCATACTTATATCTCTCTTAATGTTTATATCGGTAAATAAAGCCAAGAAAAATTTTACTCTCTAAGTTATGTTGGCATGTGGTGCGAAGTTCCAAAAATGAGATATTGGGCTCGTTTTTCTTTTTGGCAAGAATTCAATTGGTGATGAGGATAAATCCAATAACCACAAAGGCAGATGCGCATTTCGGCTTCGTTGCAGCCGTCCCCAGCGAATCGTAGATTCCCCAACCGTTTTTGACAATTGAATTTGCCTTCATCGTAAGTGTGGTGCGATAATGTATGTATAAATAAACACCCACGATGAAATACCGACAATACGAACATCTGTAACTTTTACGTTGATTTGAAACAAATTCATTTTCGTGACCAAATTCTGTCTATTTCATCCTATCTTTTAAAAATCTAAATTGAAATTCTAATTTTCGGCGATTCCAAGACATTCTTTTTTCGTTCGCATTCAGCTACGAGAAAATTGAGTTATTTAATTCGAAATGTTTTTGCCGGCATTATTGCTGTTTCTCCTGAGATTCGAGCAACGTGGTTTCGATTCCACATACAACTGCATTGTCTATATCAATTTAAACGTTACCCCTCAGAGAAAATTAAATCTCCTATAACCCCAAATATGTTTCAAACTGTCAATTTCTTTACTTCGATTCATAAAAGCACTAAAATATGTGTCAATTTTAATTTCATACATACTATGCATTGTCTGTTAAATCATTATCGCTTCTTCCAACGAAATAAGAAAAGGTATAGAAATATTGAATGATAAAAATTTAGCAAATAATTGTTTCGTGATTCAGTTAGCCCCCTTAAATAGGTTCGAAACCGAGTGTATTCGTTAAATAATCCTCGCATAAAACTCACATGTTATCAGTCTGTTACTTTTAATTTTAAATCTTTCGAACTGAACAAAAACAATACGCAGAAAATATTTGCCTCAAAATCATTTCCTGTATCATGAGAGTATAATTTTTAACGTTAAATATGAGTTAGTTTTGTTTAGAATTTTAATTGACTTTCCTTAACGTTAATTTCAAGCTTATTAAATTGGCTTATAGTTAATTATAATATAAATTTTAGATTTTAATGATTCTCTTCGCGTGTAATTGCTGAAAAAATCAACAAAATCAACATTTTTTTATATTACCCGAAGTGATTTAAGTGTGACACTTTGATGGAGCTGGTAACGGAGTGATAAAATTGAATGTAGTTATTTGTTATGGTTTCATATTTAACTGCCGATTTTAAACTTAACGCATTTTTCTTCCATTGAATGCATATTTACATGCATATGCACATAGCGTGTGATTAGGAATATTTTTAACTCATGTCTATAGAGGCCTTTATTTTACAGTGAATGAATAAAATGTACTGCCGTTAGAAACGCTTTCCGTGTCCATCAGCGTGATTTGTCACCAAAAATGCTTCCCAGTTTTTCTCTCCCTGCTCACTCATCCCTCGCCACCCGCACCCCGCACTTCCTCCCCCCCTCCCCCTCTCTCATCCACCCCATTCCTCCACCCTTCCTCCACTCCTTCCTCCACTCCCTCCTCCCTCCCCTACTCCACCCCATCTTTCCCTTTCGCACGCTCAAGCCATCTGAAAAGTCTCCTTCATAACGCATACCACGCGTTGCCACGCACCAAACCGTAAATGTATTGAAAACTATTCTTGCGTTGCGATGCATTGTGTTCGTCATAATCAGTCCACGTCTACACTCTTAAGTATGATACTTTTAAAGTGGTCTTCACAACGTTATCACGGATCGCAGTATCCTTCGATGGATGGAGGACTCTCAACTAATCAATTTATTTTTAATGATGAGAGTGATTAGTCTAAAAACGCATTCCTTTTAATTAAGTTATAAAGGAAAGATGATGAAAATTTTGTAATGAAACATCAATTATCGTATATGGCATTCTGTGTCCGTTAAGGGTATAAAAGGGGAAACATTTTATATATTTTTTCCCGAAGTAGTGTCGCGTGGAGGGCACTCGTTTTTCGTTAGAATACTCCAATGGCACTTTTAAAATATCGAAAGGGTAACTTTGGTTAACCATTTAAATGGCTTTGGAATTTTAATATGAATCATTTTGTGATGCTTAAAACTAAACCAAGACTATCGGAATGTTAATAATACCTTTGCTGCGCACACTGTCAGAATGAATCTTTAAGAAACCGCAGTTGAAAACGAGGTGACATTGATACACATGAAATTTGGATCGTTTTATTTTATCGCATTTCTTACCCAGAAACTTTTGCCTGTAGAATTTTTATTAATTTATCAGTAACATCATATCTTCCCGAACACCACTCGATTACCAGAATAAACAAACTCTATAAACTTTACCTGCATTATTAGGAAATCGGTACAGTTTAGAGGTATTATACTCGAGAAGAATTGTATTTCTGTTAAATTTATTATATTGAAGAAAATTAAAAGTAAATTTTACAGTAATATATGACAAATAAAAACTAATAGGCATGTTTTTAATAAATAATATAAAGGCATCAATCGGCAGAATAATGGTAACATCGAGACTTCAGAAGCAACTGCGATGAATTCGGAAGTCGAAGGCGGATATTTAGGAATCATAATAATAAAAATATGTGGGATCGTTTTAATGAAAATGCGGTATTAATTATGAAATGGTCGCCGACCAAAATAACTACCAAACCTATTAAAAGTTTATGGTTATTGGTGTTATATTGATTATCATTTTAAGCCTGGATGGTCACCATTTTAGAGCTAATTATGAAATTATTTATTTGATACAGTTAAGAAGAAAACTAGAGAAGGGAAAAATATACCGAGGAGAATTGTTCGTCCGATATGTTCTAGTGAACTGGGAATTGAACTTAGTGCATAGTTAAGAATATGAATTAAATTCTTGTAGTTGTTTGGAGTATTCGAGTTTAATTTGTGGTAATTTATTTAAGACTTAAAAGTTGAGAGAGAAAGTACGAGGAAAACAGGGAAGTTGCTAAGAGGATGAAAACTTGTGATTTTTGGGAAGAAAAGCTTATATGCTAAATGAAGAAGCGAAGAATAGGAATTAGAGAGAGGAAAAGACCTGTAGAATAAAGTAAAAAAGTCATGACTTTTGTTGCGGAAATTTAATGGAGATTTCATCGAGAAAAAGCGGTGGATTTAATAGGAAATGGGAAAGGAAAGGAAAATTTTTGGTGGAAAAAATGAGAATTCTAAAAGTAATGTTGATGTAGTAATAAGTGTGAGAAATGGAGAATACGGGAATGGGATGAACGTAGGATTTTAAATATAAAAAATACAGCGATTCCTCGCGATACGGAAATTCTGAAAAGTTGAACGTAACGCGAAATTCCGAAACGTGAACCCATTTCTCCCATAAACTTACGTTACTTAATCGGAGATGCGTTCCTAAGGAAAAAAAATTCACCCCAAGACGTCATAAAACAGCACTTAATTATGAAGGAGAAAACTTGTAATGCTAAAATTTAAGGGATTACGTTATGATAAACTATTAATAATGCGGTAATTGCTCAAAATAACTTATCAGAAAGGACGGTGATAAGTGTGTGAGGAATTAGCGCGTGTGGCGCGATGAAAAGTGGGTCTTCAAGCGAAATAGATATTTTCTAAAATTTGATCTCCCCCCCTCCGCGGCGGCCAGATAATTTGAGTTTCGTCCTCTGTCTCTTATCACGCAAACGTATAAATTACTTCGGAGGACGACTTCGCCTAGTCCAATATATAGCCGTGAATTTGTGTTGACAAAGTTAAGAAGTAGAACGTCGAGGTTCTTACCCCAAGAATGGAAGAGACCACAGTTTTCCCTCGAAGCATTCTTTTCATCACACCCTTAAAAAGCCACCCGAACCGCAATGCTTTAGAGGAACCACTCATTACAGCACTAGTGTATTTTTTTTTCAAAAAAATGTCCAATTTCCTGAGGAGAATTTCAGTTCTGACGAATTTACGTTCTGTGTCGCGAAATTTTTTTGTCATCGTTTATAAATTCCGATTTGACGAAATTCCGTAATTCGGGCGTCCGTATCTCGAGGGATTTAATGTATTAAAGTTCACGATTAAACCCACTGGTTTTTGGGGTGGAAATGGGTTACAATCAGAGGTATACCTGAGAGATATGGCGCCTATGGCGACATTTTTGGAAACGCCTTGGTTATGCGGAATATTATTTTTGCCGCATTTTCATCAAGAAATATAGCGCTTTTATTACATGTGACTGTAACATTTGAGTACTAAATGAATACTTATTTATAGGAAAATGAACTTTTTATCATTTTTGCTGGAAGGTTTAGCGCCTTTCGTAAGCGGCGCCTATGGCTAAAGCCACCTTCGCCATACCCTTGTTACGGAACTTGTTACAATGTTACATGAATAAGAAGATGATAGGGAGAAATGTACTTAAGAGCTATGGGAGTGAATAAGAAAATGTTTCGGACGGAGATTCTTAGTATTAAACGAAGGGGAGGACATATTCGACGTTGAAGTTGCAAATGGGTAAGAATTCAAATTGTTCGGGTGTGGTGAGATGTAGAATATAAGATGAAGGGTTTTTAATCAAGAGAAGTTACGAATATAATAGTTTCGACATGAGATTGGCGGTCTTAAATACTAACTAATGAGATGGATGAGGAGAAATAAAAAGATCTATTTGGAATCCACCACACGTTAAGAGGTTTTGATAAGACCAGAAAAAAGTAATTTTGGAATCACGCGAGGCAATTAGAAGTTCTGTAAAGTTCAAGCGTGACATTAAGAGCGATTGAATTATTATGTATTGTTATTAGCTTTTTAGGATATAAAGTTTGAATTAAGTGGATGATTTAGAGCAGAGATGCTCGAAGAATTAAGTGAGTGCTCCATTAATGTGAAATGCTTGAGAGCTCCTGATCTATAAAAATCCTGGAACCATGAAACGTAAATTGTATTTTATATTTTGTTGATTTAAGTTACTAAATATACTGCTAGTCGGCTAGTAAATAATGTTATATTTTTAATAAGTTAAGCAAGACTACAGTACATCACAAATAGGCGCGTTTCGTGTGCTGGTGTATTTGAAACTAAACGAACGCGCACCATAAAACATCGAAACATCACGACCCGATTGCCTCTTTGTTTCTCTTTCCTAAGTTGGAACATTAATAAATATATTTACGTAATCTTAGTATAATGACTAAATACGGCAAAAATTATGCTAGAGAAACATAAAACTCATATTTACCGATTTATTTTCTAATCGGCTGCAATTAATCAAACAATCGAAAATTATGTAAAATATTAGTTAAGTAATTGTAATATTTACGTTTACGTTCTTTTCTTCGTCGTAGACAATCCATTTCGTTCCCCTTACAAAATGTCATATCTGCATATATGGAAAATAAACGTACTTTCGTAATTATAGCAGATCTTAATTAATACGAAGATTTTTTCGTTGAGAACTATTAAGTAACCAAGCATTAAAATTTGTAAGTTCAAAGCGAATTAGGGTATTCTTGTTTAGATTGATTGAAAACGGCTACTCCTACGATTAAAATATAATTAGCACTAAATATTTTATTTGCTTATTTCTACACTTTTTTGATTTTTTTTCGGCATTACTAATATAGTACTAGAACTGAGTTCATTTTTTGTTTCCAGTAAAGTGGCACCCCTGATAAGGTTAGGTATTTACATCGTTTTCTAATTTCCTTTCCTCATTAAGTCCTAGCTGCCAAATTTCATGACAACCCTTCCGGTAGAAGCCGAGAACGAACGATGGATACGAAATTCGAATAAATTTCGAGATATTTGAACCAATATTACAAATTTTGTGTGAAGCAATTTAAAACTTGTTTGGAAGTGATAGCGATAATAAGGAGTTTATTGATAAAAAAAATAAATCCCGTTATGCGAAAAATATTTGCGGAAAAAATATACTTTTATAGAATCGGAAGCTCCGGTTTATGAAACCTTCCTGTGTATTATTTTGCGATTACATGAAATCAAAATAAATTAGGACGTACAGATGAGTCAATCAATAACCTGACAAAAAATCTTATCTTATAGGGGAATGTAATGGAGGGTTTATGAAATAACGAGTATTGAATGAGAACAAAGAACCGGAAGTAATGGGAAATATATTCGGATAAAACCAGCAAATCAAAGACGAAAAGATTATGAGGAAATGAATGCGGGAAGTGAAAAGAGAAATAAAGTGTTGTAAGCAAAAATCCGAGGAGTAGAAAATTTAGAAAGTATGAGTAATAGGCTGGGAGGTGTAGAAAGAGAAACCAGTAAATTTTAGAATGAAGTGGTAAAAAATTGCGAGTGGTGAAAGAAAGACTTCTTTCATTTAAGTGCATTTTCCTTCGAACTGATTTTATTTCATTGTTCAAATTTGTCATTCTTCAACGTAGGGATACAATGAGTCAACGCATACCGAAGTATTTGCGGAAAAACTGATATTTAGACTGCCTAAGTTAAGGAGAACCGTAGAATCACCCGTCTTCATAAACAGTTTTATTTTATTAGAACATTTCATTAATTTAACTGGGAATATATGCGGTGATGAAGTAACGAACTCTTTGGTCAGTGTTTCTTCTCAAACTGAAGTGCCGCACCTGATTTTTAAGGATGCCACGAAAAACTTAGTTAAGTTAAGCGAAAGCGGTCGTGAAATGAAAAATTGCGGAATTTAACTAAGTTATTTTTCTTCGGTAATATGAGTATCAATTACCACAAAGTTCAGCCAAATTCCTTGGATTTTTTATATAAATCGACGATTTGGAAATCCCATCGGAAAAATCCCATCTAAATAAATTAATGAACTCATGAAAATAACTTATTGTCGATTTTTTCGAAATTACCTACAGCATTAAGAATTGTACTCACTTTGGCCAGGATCAGTAGCTTCGAGGTTACATATGATAAAAAGTTATTTAAGGTCTACTTTTTTATCAGAAGGAATCAAATTTAGAGAAGTAGAATGTATAAAGTTGTTCTTGTAAGAGAAATTTCTGTCATATCTTATGTTAAATACCTAAAAAATACAGTATTTTTTAATATTTTAAGATGATATTTGTTATTTTATAGCATTATGCAATTAATTGTTGTGACAACGAATGTTTATATTATATTTTAAAATAGTTTTTACATTATTAGTTTTCTTTATTTCAAAATTTATTATAAAATATTTCATTGCTATAAAACGTGACTAATATTTTTTCTCTTTTTAAATGTAACATTTTTGGGACGGTCTTTTTTTAAGTAGAACACCGGCGGCCGACAGTCTAGGGGCGGGCGCTATTGCTTACTTCGTAAATACCATCCCAGCCATAACTGTTTCACTTTTTCTCAAAGGAAGCGTAAAAATTAATCTTCTCGAAAATTTCTTATCATTAATTTAAATTAACGGGCAACGCAATCCGGGTTTCAATAAATTTCATCATCCTGAAAGTATGGCAGTAGCATAATGAAAAACATCGACAATCGGGTAAATTTCTATTATTATCGGGAATGGATTTGCTATAAATTTAATGCGAAGCAAATTTTGCTTCATTATTAATATGAACATTAACATTTTAATGCAAAAATCTATGAATGACAATTGTCATAACATTCAGATTTCTTCTATAGATTCGTTACAACATCCATCAACTACCGTCTACTTCGTCTTCCGTATGAGTTCAAACGAGTACTCAATTTTATATAAAATCTGTCTGGGGTGCCGATACTTTTATCAATAGGCTCATAATCAGCATTCAAAATCTCTTGAGTGGTCTGAAAGCAGTACAGACTTCATAATTGCCTATTTTTACAATACGAAACGATTCATACACCGAACCATAAATACGAGAATTACATCCAAATACTCATTCTATACGATTCAGAGATGTTATTTTTACAAATGCTCCGTTGTTGAGATGATATTAATATGCACGTCCAAATTGGAATTTCAGATGAAATCCGGGTGGACCGCAGTTTTTGTTGAAAATTTTAAGCTGTATTATTGTTATCTCCGTAACGTTTCTCCTTCGTTTCCATGTTTAACGTTTTTGATAGAATACATTTTCCGACTTAAAAAATTATTTTATATTTCGTTTCCTTAATTCTCACATTAAAAATCGCCACAATGCCTCCGCTGTTAGCATTAAACAGATTTTTAACTTTTTCCGCGATTCACTCTCCTCTTACAACCGTCTGTTTGACTATTTTCTTCGCTAATTTGATCAGTTTTTAACTTGGATCAACTGTAGGAGGGGAAAAGGGAGATTCTCGGGACTCAGGCGTACAGGGATGAACGTATTTTAGACGAAAAATGTTAAACCTAATAATAAAAACTTTCGAAATGTTCGACGAACAAATCAAAATATTTATTCGGTTATAACTTATAAAAATCATTCAGGTTCTGTATTCTGTATTAAAACGATCTATAGTAGTATTCTTTCAAGTGGCCCCTGTATGTGGGTTTGTACCGTAGATCATGGATAATTATTTGGGCTTTGTTACCACCTCTTTTACCTAAAAAGCTATTGCCAATGTAATAGTTTATTCTAAATGAATATCTCTTTTTTATTTCAGTCATGTTTCCTCGAATCATCCATTACCCTCCTTTCTATCGACACACATCCGTGCTTTAAACTTTCATCTCAAACGCCAAGAGAAGCTTCAACTTCCCGTACGCCCACATTCGTTCGTTCCGATAAATTTAAGGAAGGAAATCGTCACCATTGCTATTGATTTCTGAGATATGAAGGATATTATTTTTTAGTATTTACTATCGGTGATGGCCGCTAACTTTTACCCAAAGTGCACATGGAGCTTTATAAAACTTTTAATAGGTAATGCAGCTACCCAATTTAACAATTTAAAGCGAGAGGTGGTAAATGGAGTTGAGCTATGAGTATAGAGATTGCAAAGGAATATCATTTGGGGAAATTTTGAGCAAAAGAGGACATTAAAAGAAATGCAAATGTTCTAATATGATATCAGAGCTGGGAAGATCAAAGGTAAGAAGGAAAGTCGATTTGGGTTAAAATCATTAACGGAACCACATTTTGCAAGAAAATATATTATAAAATTATGGGTTTATAAAGTCGTAATTTTTCTTTTAATCTATAATCTATTATATGAAAAATTACGAAATATTTCACAACAAAAAATTTTATTATTTTGTTAATGAGAGAAATACCAACACGCTAAATACCGCACTCAAAATTCCAAAGCAAAATTTAAATTCCTTCGACAAAAGCAGGAAAAATCTTGCATTATATCCTCTATTATAATAGTCCAGCTCTGTTAAGATGACTGGAACGCTCGAATGTTGTGCTGTATCTGCGAAGCGGATAAAAAGCGAACTAAGGAATGATTGACCGATCCCATATTTTAAGGGGAGTTCTTAAATTAAATATTACATGTTTGGCACATGTGAAAAACTGAACGTAAAATGTTATTACTTATTATTACTTTTTACACTACACTTTGTGAAATATCGCATGCCGTCCTACATTTTCTTTCATTAAGCTTACAGATCAAACTTATTTATTCTTCTGTTTAAAGAGATAAATTATTTCAACTGACGACATATCTGGTAGTTCAACAAATTCTATCGAATTTGAAGATTTTTTTTTAGGGCGCGAGGCCAGTTTCACCCGTACCTAAGCCAAATCCGAAAGGTATGATGGCGGCTACGATACAGAGAGGCAATGAGGCGGAAATTGGTAATGCAACGGAAATGATAAAGTAGCGGTAACGGTATGATAGGTAGGAGTACAGAATTAGTCGAGGATGTATTACGATCAGAGAATGGAGGGCATGAGAACTAACTTTGTGCAATCATTCGAGGACTTTAGCCAGCAAGTGGGATGGAAGATACCCATACGAGAGAGAACGCAATGGTTGGTAAACAGAGGATATGGATGAGCTGGATGCAGGACGCTGAGGACGAGTTAGGTAGTGAGGGAGAATATCGGAGATTGTAATAAGGTGATGTAATAACGCATCCATTCATGTGAATTGATGTAAGAAAATACTAAAGGAGCCGATGGAGAGGTTAAGAGGAAAATAGATAAGAAAATATTTGATGACGAAGTCGTAGAAACGAGAGAGGCAAAAGTGACGCAAAAATATATTTCCCATTGGAGGTAGAAACGAAAAATAACTCAATATGTATAATTCGATTCATTCCCAATAGAAACAGATGAGTTCGAAATATAAAGCCCGTACTGTGGCTGGAGTCCGAATGATAAATAAGGTAGCTTCAATTGGCATTAGAATGATGACGGCTGACTCATAGCCAGAGTATGCATTTGGTTATCCTAACTTTTCACGGGACCCGGATTAACCTCGTCTAACTAACGATTTAGTCAATAATAAATTAATGCAGCCGATGGAAATTTGGAATACATATATATTCCCTGTAAAACGAAGGGGAATTTTTACGAGATATCTTGTGTCGTACTCGCGTATATATTATACAATAAATAAAAATTTTAAGAGTTTATAATATGAATTACAGTTGAGCTAAATATATCACATTATATTTTAAATTACATTTAATGCAGAAACAAAAATTCATCATAGGCATAAAAAAACGCGACATTGAGGAAAAGGGAGAAACAAAAGTGGCCATTTTGGAAGGTCCCTGAGGGAATGATGAAACAAAATGCCGTTTTGCGAAAAAAAAACGAAAATTACGATACGAGAGGAATAAAAAAAAAATAACTGAAGACGCAAGAACGACAAAAGGCGAAGATTTCAAGAGGTTTGGAAGCGTAGGCGTTACGAGATTAAGTAGCGGAGTTTTTACGTGAAGATAGAATCGGAGGGTGGGAATGGGAAAGAGAGAATGAGAAGGATAGAATGGGGTTGGAGAGAATGTGAGGGAGAGAGGGGAATGCGGGGGGAAATAAGGGTGTAATGGGTGGAGAAAATTCCGTCTTCTGCCGAGACAGCCGATGGAGGAGGCGGATTAATATCGTAGGCGTGGCATATTTTATATATATATGTATATATATGTATATATAAATACTAAGGAAGAGGAAAGGTATATATATATATATATATATATATATATATATACACGTATATACTGGATGTCACAATGGGGGCGGGGGTCGCTAACGTAGCCGAGGGAGTCAGGGGAGAGTCAGAGGGGGGAGCTTTGATGGTATTTTGCCGAGGGAGAGAGAGAGGGTCGCACGCCCCCGCATTTGCGCCGGTCACCCTGCAGCACCTGCGCTCAAAGCTTTGTCACCCAGCTACGCCCCCCCCCCTTCCCCCACTCCCATCCCATCCGCCCCTCTTCTCCACACTGCCTCCCTCCCCCGCCCTCCCCTCTCCTCTGTCCGCACTCACCTTCCTTTCATCCAATCGCGCACCTCTCTTACTCCTTCGTCTCCCTTCTTTCTTACCTCTCCGCTTCTTCCCCGGCGTTCTTCCCCTTCCGCTCACATCTTCTCTTGTCGCTTTAATCCCATCTGAACTCCACCCTCGTCACTCGTTTCGTGTATTCACTTGACTTTACCCTTTCCTTACTTTGCCCTTACTTCGCCCCTTCGCTATTCATTATTACCTGTTTCACTCATCGTATATCCTTACTTCTCTTTCCCGAAGTTCCCTATGCAGTTTAACCTTTATGAGTACAAAATAGATCAAAGGTAAGAACTTCTTCAGTATGAAACGTAAAGGAAAAATGAAAATAATGTGAGTTCGATGCACTTAAAATTCGACATATCGAAAATTCGATATATTCAAAATTCGATATACTGAAAATTCGATATATTGAGAAATCAAGATTTTTAGATTTCTAGATATTGAAGATTCGACTCGGATAAGTTCGACTTAAGGTATAATACCGTTTACTAAAGAAAATATACGATTATCCCAATACTTGAGTTATAGACGTAAGGCATTCAAGATAAAAGACTCGACAGCAAATTCTCGTTTTCTCATTTTACACCCTCGCACCGTCTATTGGTTATTTCCTCCTTATATTCGTTTTATCCTTGCTTCTTTACACTTCTTAAATCAACTAACCCTTTACCTTTAATTTAATACTTTTTGATTCTTTATTTTTCCCTCTCCTTTCCGTTTGCGACCCTGCAAAAATTTTCATTTTTTTCCATACCCCTGTGCATCATTTGACTTTATATCCTCTGCATGTTTCCTCTCCTTCGTCCCTTCCTTCTCATAAGTATTCTCTTTGTTTTCTCACGTTTTTCTCATTTCATTTTCCTCAGTTTCCTAGCCTGCTTTCCGTTTCAACATTTATTTTCTCAGGTTTCTTTTGTTACTTTCACGCACCTCGTTATGATCTTTACATGTTGCTCTTCATTACCTTTTCCTTTATTCTATCATTCTTCAGTTTCTATCCTTTCTTTTCATAAAATATCACTAAATTCATTCAATGGAAGCTTCGTTAATCCGAGAAAGTACAAATAGCAAATGAGAATTTAAGTGTAAATCACATTTCAGAGATATATTTGCCTTTAAAAATGCACATATGGATAAATTGTCATTAAGAATGTTTTTTCTGAGCCAGTTTTCCTTACCTTTATTTTACACGTTTATTTTAGTTATTTTTTGGGACTACTAACCCAAGAAATTCCGTCATGCTACGGGAATTCTTCATTTGAAATGGTTTGTTCCAAAAAAACTGAACATTTCAGATTGCTTCGTCCGTGTAAAATTGCTTCTCCTCCATTTTCATCCACCTTCTACAAGACAGGAAATCTTTCAACCATTAAAATTAAATTTCAAATTCCGCATTTCAATTATATTTACGCATTCCATACCCTGCCGCGGAAATCCACGAATGTTGCCAATATTGTGTCACGTTTTTTTCTCTTCTTCGACTGTTATCTCACTTAACGAGCCCTCAAAATTGGTCGAAATTGTATATTGTATTTCTCCAGCAACAAGTCTGGAACCCTTGGCAACTTCCCCGCTCGGAGAAACAAGGCTGTAGTTTTCAGCGGCAGACTCCATCAGTAAGCGGATAAACCCGCAGGTGAAGTAAGCGTGAGGGAGGAAGAGAGAGAGAGGAGTGGGCGGAAGGAAAGAGAGAGAGAGAGAGCCCGAGGTAACACTTGAGAGAGAAGAAGAGGTGGACTTCATTATTCAAGGGATTAGGGAGGATACGGATTCTCGCGAAGCGAAGCTCAGTAAATGCCTAAGGAATGGCTAAGAAGGAGAGGGAAGACAGCGCGGGTCATTGCTGGTCTAGGTGAATGGGCTGAGAGGGGGAGTCGAGAAAGAGGGGGGGAGGGCGTAAGGAGGAGTAAGGCGGGGGGGGGATGCAAGAGGGGGAGAGTGGAAGAGGATGCAGGAGGAAGAAGTGGCCGGAGGAGATGGAGGAGCGTGGAAGGAAGGTGGAGGGGGGGAGGGGAGAGAAAAGAGAGAGAGAGGGTGGAAGAGAGAGAGGGAGAGGGAGGGAGAGAGAGGAGGAGAGGGAGGGAGGGAGAGAGGTAGAGAGAGAGAGGTAGAGAGAGGAGAGGAGGAGAGAGGGAGGGAGGGAGAGTGAGGGAGAGAGAGGGAGAGAGAGGGAGAGGGAGGGAGAGGGAGGGAGAGAGAGGGAGAGAGAGGAAGATAGTGGAAATTGAAGAAGTTGAGAGGAGAGATGGAGGAGGAAAGAGAGGTGGGTGAAGATCAGAGATGTAGGAAGGTTGGAGAGCGAGGATGAGCAAGGATTGAGGAAGTGGGAGACAGTAGGTGAGGGTGAGAGGGAGTTGCAGTAGGGAGAGTTGGTGGAGGAGCTAGAGGGTTGAAAAAAGAGTGCAAAAGGGAGAGGGCGTGGAGAGGAGGAAGAGAGGATAGAGAGGGGAGAGGTGAGGGTGGAGTTATGTAAGAAAAGAGGAGGATTTCGAGGGAATGTGATGGGATAAGGAGGGAGGAGAGGATTGGAGAGGAGGTAAGGAGAGAAGAAAGCGAGAGTGGGGTGAAGGAGGGAGCATTCATTACTACGCCTGAGATTATTTCCATCGCTATAGTTAGCGTTATCAAATAGTTTTTTTTAAGGCTTTCAAATGTTTACATCTTGTACACGTTAGCATAATTTTGAAGTTTTTTCATCAAAATGATTGTTTGAAAATTTTCATCGAAAAAGTGGTACGCATTTATTTCTCTTGATATTCCGAAATTCACAAATGACACACTTCATAATTGACTTGATTAATTTTTGTGCATTGCGTTGAAAACATATAAATAGTAATAAGAATTAACGAAGAATGCTACATGTTAAGCGGGGAATTATTCGAACTTTTTTCGAAGGTCATTTAGACTAAAAATTTAAAACATAAATTGCGTCCGTATACAAATATTTTTATAGAACTCTCACGCGTCCTTTTTTTTTTTTTTTTTACAATTTTGCGCTTTTAACAGAGAAAAATGCACAAAGCGAATTATGCAAAGAACGTTTTGAAGAATTTCACATGTCATTCGGAACGGTTCTGTGCCGGTAGGGTGGAGAAGAGGATCGGAGTGACATTTTGTTTGAAACGGGAGGGGTTTTGATAAGAGGGATGGGAGGGGTTTTGATAAAAGGGATGGGACGGGAAGCGAGCAGAGTGGGAATACGGTAGTAATAGTTCTTTTCTCGAAGAGAATGCTGGTGCCGCGTGGCCACTCAAATGGAGCTTTGCTCGAGTGAGGGAGTGGGCGGCCGTGTCTGCTGTTGATTCGGTCTCCTCTTCGTGATAATTAGGGGAGTAGCATGCGGATGGAGGGGGAGTGGGAGTCTGTGTAGGCTTGAGGGCATACTCTAAGCACTCGCTTAGGGTGTGGCCGTTCCCAGGCAAATGTCAGAGGTCAAGGCACTCGAGGAAATACTGGGATAATCCGAGCGAGTAAATCCTCCATCGTACTATTTTTTTTTACGTATCTACGTGTTCAAGAACGGGAAAATTGTGGGATTAAGGTGGTGGGTGTGAAGCAAATATGGCCGTATTTTGAAAAACTGCTCTACTACACGGAGGTGGAAAGTGAAGGGCTTACGACGAAATGAATGCGCGATAAGTGACTTTTGCCAGCGTGGAATTTCAGAACGTGGGAGATGCAAACTTCGCCTGAAGTATTTAAGACTCATTCCCGCGAGAATCTACAACGTATCGCGTGTAAAAAAATGGTTAGCGGGAATTTTAAGCTCTAGCGTTGAATTTAGTCATTTAACCTGCGATTAGATGACACATGCGCGTGAATTGTTAGTTAAAACATTGGGCGAACGCTTTAAAAGATTTTAAGACCTGGTCCTGAAAACGGCATATTGAAAATGTAACGTTATTATGCAAGCGGGCGCTTATTATTTATATAGCCGCGGACAATGCGTTTCAAATCATGTTAGTACTTAATATTTCCCACGTAACCTTTAAAATATTTATTGCATAAAACAACCATAGCAATTATATTGATAAAAGCCATGAAATAATTCTATAACGTCTCTTCTGTTTTATCCCCTGCACAATTTCACCCATGCTGATAAAGTTACATTACGAGTGAGTAGAAAAATGGGCACGGAGCAGTGGAATAAAGGGGGAATGCGAAGTAAAGAAAGAAAAGGGTGGAGGAGAAAGAGAGAAGAGGCGAGGGTGGAAGGAAGAGATGGTATTGGAAGTAAGGATTGGTAGGGAAGTGGCAGGGAAAAGAAGGTAGGTGAAGAGAGAGAGAGAGGGAGGGAGGGAGGGAGGGGGGGGAAGAGGGGGGGAGAGAGGGAGAGGGGGGGGAGAGAGAGCAGAAAAAAGGGAGGCGAAAGAGGAAGGAAAAAGAAAGATCGAGGGGTTGGAGGAGAATGGATGGAGTTGAGAGAGTGAGGAGAGCAATGAGAGAGGAGAGGGTCTTGGAAAGTGGAATCGGGAGAAGGAGAGTTGCAACCAGAGGGAGGGGGGAGAGAGAGAGATAGAGGGAGAAAGGAAAGAGAGAAGGAAGGAGAAAGGAGAGAGACGTGGGAGAAGAGGAAACGGAATGGCGATAGATGGAAAAGGGGTTGGAAGAGGGGGAGGTCAAAGGGGGAAGAGGGAAGGGTTGCTTGTATGGTAAAGGGGGGAGGGAGAGAAGGAAAGGGCGTGGGTTGGGTTGGCGAGGGAGGTTAATCGAAAGTTCTTCACCCTTTCCTCACTTACTTCCAAGTGACTACTATCCTGGTTCCTCTAATCAATGCTCAGACGCTTGCGTGTTGAATCGTGACTCCGAATGTCTAAATTCCTCTGTATTTTATATCTCTACTAGCTGAAAGTAACCGGCGATGCCCGGGTTACGCCAGATATATATTTTAATGTGAACTGACACCAGTAAACTTGATTCAACTTACGTATTCCGATTTATCTGACAGGTACTGGGTTTCATTAAAACACATTCCTTACAGTAGCTTATTGATAAACATACGAAAGAAGCAAACATGACATTTACCATGGCAACGTGACGTAAAATCGAGTGTATTTCCGTTGAAATCTCGATTTCGAATTTTTTCACGAAAACAATACTTTCTCTATACTATGTATATTGGATAAAGTAAAAACTAATTCTGATATATCTCTGATACCTATGAATTGGGCCGGGAGGGTCCATGGAGGTCCGGAGAGAACGTGAGCATACGTAAGAGTAATAATTGATTTCGAGTTTAACAATCGGTTGGCAAGGCAACTTCACGTGAAAAACGCTAAATTTTGTCAAAATATGATATTAAAACGTTAAATTCAAAAGATTTAGATTCGAAAGCGATAAAGGACGATAAGAATAAGAAACTGCATTTATTTTTCTTTAGTACAGTCTAAGTCCGAAAATCGTAGGTCAAATATGTGAATTTTAATAAGTAAAATAAAATAAGGTTGCAGGTCGAAATATCGATTTTTCCATGTTATCTTATGAGGAATGGAAATCATTCTCGGGAATCGAACCCGGGTCGATTTTGGAAATTTTTTTTCGTAAATGGCTTCTACTTTAAGAACCGAACATTCCTACCAAATGTCAATCTTCTAGCTACTGGAAAAGTTTGTTAAAAATAGCATTACATAGTTACAATTTCCCACCGACGACGAAGTCAATTTTATGTATTGGATTAGGTACTCTGCGCATTTGTTAAAAAGTGCGAACTATCGCTTGCCACCGGACGATCCGTTTTATTTCTGTATCGTGAGTACAACTAAAAAAATTAAGATATTTCTACTCTATTAAAACTATGTGGATTCAATAAGTGATTCATTCGAACACGAATAATCGGGCTAAGATAATGTCATGAGAGCCGTATTAAAAACACGATCTATTAACTCCTGAAGGTATGCTTATGGTTACATAGCACGATAATGTACTTTGTTTTTTTAAATCCATCTATTCCTATCCCTTTTATGCTAGACTTTTATGTCTTCCTTTTTAGAGACAATTTAAGAGATTTTTTTTATCGATTACCGATCTTTGAGTTCGAAAAGGAACTCATTTGGAAGTCGTATAGTATTTCACTCGCCCATGCAGAGTAGCTAAATGTGTATTAAATCTGTAAATTCGAAGGTAAGACACACATGACGTTTCCCAGATAGAAAACAAGAAATAAAAATCCATTTGTATTGTGATTTCGGAGGTTTTTATTCGAATTTGTCGTGTATTATCGGTCGTACAAGAAATCAAGCGCGAGCACAAATTTCGTCACGGCGCAGTTATCACATTTTGCGCAATTTTATTTGAATCGGATGCGAAATCATGGAGAGAGGGAGAGAGAGAGAGAGAGAATAGGAACTCTATCCACCGACCTGTTGGGAAATCCAGAACAGGTGATTTCGATGAATAAATTCCGGGCTTCGTACGGAAACCTCGGCATTGTACGCCCCACGAGTCAGCGGCCATTGAGAATCAGGCATTCTAAACACCACTACACCTATTTAAATCACGATTTGAATATTCCGAGCACGACTTGTCTGATATCCAACGGCAAATCATGCCGGTATTAGCATTCACATCTTACACGACCAATTTTCGATATTAAGGTCTTAACAGCTTTAATATTTTAAAAATTATACTATGCTATATAAAAAAATATATGCATTTTTCTCGGTTCAAGAAAGAAATCCTTATAAATTTTTGAGGAATTTATCCTATGGAAGAATTGTACACGCAATTCGTGTGAAAAGATTTTATGCAATATACGTCATTCGCTTGGACGGAATCGTCCACGACGACGTTCCTAACGAGACATACGTACGATCGAGGTTTTGAAAGACTTTTTCCTCTCCGACTTCGGAATAAGTTAACGAGAGGTTTGCCCGTGAGGTGACCATATGGTCCGAAGAAGTACGACAGGAAACGAACGGTTAGTTTCTTGCACGTAGGAATTTAATCACTCTGGAGTAAACATATTTTGCAGCGTTCGCCGAAGGAAGGAAGGAAGGGCGTCTCACATTTGGCGTGTGGTGGCTGGGATGTGGTGCAGAGGGCGTGCCGGGGCAAGGATCGATAGGGGGTCGTCTGTGGGAGGGCCAAGGGGGGGGGGGGAGAAGGCGGAGTAGGGGGGCGGTGGAGAGGCGGGGGAGGTGGTGCGGTTCGAAGCGGGAGGAGTCGAGGACGATAGCATAAGGCCGCAGAGGAGGAGGCAGACAGCGGTGACACTGGTGGGCGATCGTAAAAGCTTCCATTCCCATCTCGACCATCCGCGTGTCCACGACCCAGGCCCTCTTTACCTCTCTTCCGTCGACCTCTCCCTGCCAACGGAGCCCCTTTTTCCTCACTCCCCCTCCCTCCCTCCCTTCCCCTCCCTTCCACCCCCCCCACTCTCCCCCCTCCTTCCTCCCACTCCCATACCACCATCTCGCCGCACATATGCTGGCATTCGTCGGCCCCACTGAACACAGTTACCACTCATTTGCCGCCTCGCTAGGTTGGCGAACCCCTCCTTCGGCTATCCTCGAGCCACCTCGGGCCTTTTCGGTGTCCCTCGGCGCCTCCTCCTCCCCCGACGCTCTGCTCCGCCTCCCGCCCACCATCTGTCGGTGGCGCCCAGGCGCACTGCGGTGCCAGCCGACGTCTCCCCGTTGGTTTTGGAGGCTCCGCGACTTTCGGGGGGCTAATATTGATACATGGCCAATGGCCGTCCTAGGATCAATTCCATTTTGTATTCACGAATGAATGACTCCGCTATAAAGCATTCGAGCTACCAAACACATACAACAAACCTCCATAGCTCGAATCTCGGAGAAGACGATCTAATTCGAGCTATGGAAAACTCGAATCAGGAAAACTTAAAGTTAACCCAAAGCAACGGTCAAATATTTCTGTTCTTTATATTCTAGTCGAAAACGTTCGAAGGTTCGTATTATGGACGTTCGAAATGAAGGGTTCGACTTTATATCATATTCCGAGTAAACAGGGTGCTTAACATTTATATAAGGTAATTAAAAGTGTAGGGATAAAAATTAAATAGCGTTCGCTTATATTTTACTCGAGGTGGAATTAAAAATGTGGGCCACAAAGGTAATTTCCCAAAATTATTTGTTATTGAATGAAACGAACAAACGTTGATCAAGTTTCTTTCGTCAACTTATTGCCATCGGGAGGAGCATGTGTTCCGCATATTATAACATTCCTATATGATTTTTAAGTAAAAAGACACGTAAGAAGGCATTATTTGCGCCAAACATTCCACTCGAGTTATATATTTATATATATTATTATCAGCTGCCGTTCATGATAATGGTACAAAGTTATGAAATTAAATATTTGTCATATATGCAAATTTAATTCGCATTAGCGATTAAAGTGGATATCAGATGATATATTATTTGGACTAAATTTTGGAGTATTATGAATGCTTTAATCTTTTCCTCGTGAGGTTTTTGATAAATTAGGTCGGAATAATTCAATTTCTCAAATTGTCAATCTAAGTTTCCCAATTAAAGCTCGTTTGTCATATTTTGATAATTAAAATTTTGTGTATCTTTTTGTCTTATGAGGAGCAGCGTATATTGGTCATTCTTATTGTTAGATTAAAACGCCATTTCCATGATTAAAGAGTAAAAGGACTAATAATTGATTTGTCAAGCATTCGGGCAAGAATGGCGCTAACCACGTTACTTTTAATTTGATAGATGAGACTAATCTTCAGCAATGACCGTTGTTTTAAATGTTCCATGCTTTTTTTGTGTTGCGATTTCCTAATTTCATGTTTACATATTTCGGAGATATGTGATTTTTCATTGTACAATGTCTAAAGATGTCATTAAATCAATTCTGATGGTTGTGTTCGGGCTCAATGTTGTCGTGTAATTTAGATTTATATTTGCAAATGGCTGTATATAATTTGGTTCAGGTATTTTATTGAAACGTCAAAATTTGAAATTCCATCCTCGAAGTTTGATAAAACACTACCCTTTAATTTGCTGAAACTTGACCACAACTGTTTTTTTTACAGTCACCTATTTCTAGGGTATAAACAATAGAAAATTTGTAATACATTAATATTGACGCAAGAAGGTCACCGTAATCCACACATCCTATTTTAACTCCCGAGTTACTTCAAAGCAACATTTTCAACAGTTACTGCTGGTATTTAAGATTCTAAGCAGCCGAGCCTAAAGCTTAATCTTATTCTTCTCAAACAGCGGCAGTGAATACGCCTGTAAATCTCGCGTAGGATGATTACGATATTTACCTGTGTCAATTATAAACCTAAGCATTCCAGGCAGTGTTTATTTTATTCATGCAGGTAATATTTGATGAATGTCCTTTCCATGACAAAAACAAGCAATGTGAATTGCGGAATGCTTTCACAGATTAAGTTAATTTTTCATGTTAATCTTCTGGTGCGATAATTTTTAATTATATTTAAAAAATAAAAATGACAAACTTTTAGATTATAAATGTTTATAATTGGAGTTAAACTGGCGAATTAAATATATTGTTAATTTTTTATGATTTAGGGATGTAGAAACTACACTGGTAATCAGATTTTCGTCCAATTTATCGTTACACGAATCAAACATTTCAACAATTTTCTCTCCAGTTAGAAACAAATTATTGCGTATAATTGTTAAGGATTTTCGGTTTAATATTGTTAATCGACTAACAATCAATCAACATTACTTTTATTTAATAAAATATGAGAAAATAATTAACATTAAGCATGTAGTCTCAAATTCGTTTTCAATTTTGACATTGCTCTTTGATATGGTCTTTATCATTTATAATGCAACTCTTAAAGCGTTTTAAATTACAATAAAATGTTCATTGGTAAATGAGGAATATGAAACAGATATGGAGGAGTTAGAGATGTTTGGCAATAAAGGAGCTGAGAAAAAGGAAGAAAATTTTCCCTTCTTTCACAGAAGAGGCAAAAAGAGGTAGATGAAAAAATGAACAGTGAGAGGCACGTAAGAGGGCAAAGAGAGAAAGGGAAACGGAATAAAAGAGCATCGAAAAAGAAAAGTTATGTAGAGGTGGGAGAATAGCAGGAGAAATAGAACGAGTGTAAAACGAAGAAAATACAAGCGGAGGAAAGAAACGCGAAGAGGAGCAGAAAGCGTGCGGGGAAGATAGAGAAATAAACGTCTTTATAAGGGTGAGATTGAGACTGATGTCTTCCCTTCCATCTAACCCTGTATCATTAAAAGGTAAAAGGAATAATTTAAAATAAAATACACAGTATAGTTAGAAACTAAAGAGGAATGACAGTCCTGGGGAAATTAATATAGGTAGAATTAGAACAGGATGGAAGGAGATCGCGAGGGGAAAGAAGAACGTGGTAGAGGTAATGGTGAAAGGGAATTGAAATGAAGGAGCGGAAATGGGATAGGCAACGGATGAGGAGAGAAAATAAGGAAAGATATAGAGAAATAAAGAAGGGAGAGGGTGAGTAAATTGAGTGGAAGAGCAAGGATAAAGGAGAAAGAGAGAGAATCAGATAGACACCGGGCAATGTATAGGGGGAAACAGAGTTAAGAGGGTAATTGAGAACTCCCCAATAGCGATAGGAACGAGTTTCCTGTCGTTCATCTAATTTACTTCACGTACCTAATGATTCGCGCTAATCCTATACACTATATAATCACTACTTCGGCAAACGTATATTGGGGATCTGAAAGATAGATGTCCTGTTTGCCAATTCCTGAGTGAATTGACAGTGCTGACTGGAGATGGGGAGAGGGAGGGGGAGGGGGTGGGGGAGATTACGAGGATGCCGCGTAAGGGATTAATACAGGGATTAGACGATCAGGGTGAAGAAGGAACTGGTCAAGATTTCCGTCAAAGGGTGTTGGAATGGGATGGATGACGAAAACCGGTCCTGAGATACCAGAAGGCAAGTATTCTCGATAAATAGACAATCACCAAACGAGCGTTTTTAGATAAAAATGGATGCGTTTAATAATTGGTCCAAGTTTACCGTTATCCTCCCTAATAAACCTCCCCGCCGAATCCATCTCCTTGAATTCCGAATGACCCGTGCTCTTAGATTCTCAGATTGTGGTTTTATTTGCTTTCCTTAGAGAATTCTATTCTCCTCCTCTTGTCATTGTATCCGCCAATCAATGAGAGCGATCAAGTCTTTCGTGAAAGGAAGCCATTTCTCGTGTCAATGGTAGCCTCTTTCATTCAACTTTACCGTTCGATAAACTTTTTAAAGGAATTCTTCATTCTTAAAAGAAATAGTGAATCAGAAAAATATCCCTTCACCATAAAAAAATTAACTAATAATGACGGAAAATATAATGTGTCTGAAAAAATAATCGAAAATGTACGAATTCGGTGGCTACAGTTTCAAAATGCCAGGAATAAAAAATAATGCGCTCGAGTTTTAACGACAGTAGTTGAAGACGTTCACCGTACAAAGGAAGTGGCCAGGCATTCCGAAAGACGTAAGGATAAACATTAAAGCGGAAATATTTTGAGTATAGATATTTGTTTACGGAATAAGGGAGTTAAATTCCCGATGTTAGGAGGCGGAGAAGAGGGAAAGATATATTTTGGAGATGGGAAGTTGGAGGCGGGTTCTGGACGAGAAAGGGAGGTTAAGAGAGGGAAAGAGGAGAAACAGGAGAAAAGGGAGGGAGGCTGAGGTGAAGGGGATTGGAAGTGATATTTGAGAGCAATGACTGGGGGCCACAGCAACAGACGGATTGAGTGTGCTGTGGGGATGCAGATGGGCATGGAGGGTGTGGCCCTCTATCGAGTGAGAGAGAGAAAGAGGGGGCTGCGGTGCGATTGTTTTCGTGAGCTCGGAGAGAGGGGAGTGGGGTGAGGGAAGGAGGGAAAGGAGGGAAGAGTGGGGCATATGGCAGCCCTCCCTCCCTCCCTCCTCTCCCTCCTTTGGTAACCGATTCGAAAGGCAATCGCCTTCGTTAAATATTTGCTCGCGTGTTTCGTGAGCCGCAGCGAATCGGAAGCTTGTTGGCGAGAGGGAGGGAAGGAGGAAGGGAGGGAAGGAGGGGGGGGAGAGAGTCTAAGGGGGGGAGAGAGTCTGAGGGGAGAGAGAGAGGAGGGAGGGAGCGAGGAAAGAGTGAGAGAGGGCGAGCGGGGCCGGAGGGGTGTCGGAGGGGAGGCGGGGTCCGCCGTTGAAGACAGGGATGGTGGGAGGGGGGGGGGGACTCTCTCGCACTACCCGCGAGAGCAGAAAATGCGTGTAATGTTGACTGGAGAAATAATGGATGGGGGGTGATGAGGATTTATATGGAGGGAGTTTGGGAGGCAGTTGTAGTTGAAAGGGGAAGTGGTGTATGGCGAAGAATGGTGGAGGGGACGAATGGAGGGCGCGGTGGAGTGGGGAATAGCTTTTAAGATAGGCGGGGGGGCGCTATTGTGCCCCGGTCTCTATGCGTCCCCACTCGCCACGGATGTTGTCCCATTCAGAGCACCCGTGACAATTGTGGGAAGGAAAGGAAGGGATGAGAGAGAGAGAATGGGATGGGGAGGGAGGGAGAGGAGGGGATGGGGGAGAAGAGAGAGGGGAATGAGGGGAGGGAGATGAGGAGAGAGGCAAATAAGAGAGGGCAATGGATGAGTAGGAAGACTAAAGGATGAGGAGGTTATCAGGAGCAGGAGGTGGTGAGGAGTAAAGACTATAAAGAGGAGGGAATTCGAATGGGAAGGGGTTGAGGAGGTGAAGAAATGGGGAGTCGGTTAAGGGAAGGAGGACGAGGAGAGAATGATCGATGGAATGAGGTGAGAACGGGATGAGGAAGGGGATTTAGGGGGCAAAATAAGAGGAAGAAACGAGTGCGGAATAAGTGGTTAATAAGGAGATGATGAGGAAGGATCGGGTATAGATTACAGTAGGACGTAGGAAAGGCTAAGGAAGGAATGAGGTAGGAATGACATCGGAATGAGTCAAATATGAGGCGGGAATAAGGCTGGAATGAGACAGAAATGAGTGAGGAATGATGGTAAATGAGGCAGGTATACAAAAGTGAGTTAGGAGTGAAATAAGAACTCCCTTAGAATTAGGAAGAGCGAGGCGGGAATGAAGGACGAGTGAGGAGGAACGTAAAGAGGTTTATCCTCGAGCGAAGAAATAAACGGGGATTGATACTGAAAAGATGAATAGCAATGGAGGAATTTTGTAGGGAAATTGATGAGGGAGGAATGCGGAGGATGAGGAGGAAGAGGTGGAGGAAAGAGGAAGTGCGGGCGAGGAAGAAGAGAATGGAAAGAGGCCGAGTTGAGGGGAAAATATTATGGAAGGTTGGGGGATATTCAGGATGAGCGGAGAAGGGAGAGGGAAGCGAGGAGTGAATTGGAGGGAGAGGGAAGATAAGCAGTGGATGAGGAGAAGAGGAGAGTGGATGGGAGGGAGGGAGCGAGAAATCAAATAAGGAAGAGAGCGACAGCGTTGGAAGCTTTGAGGTTGGATATAGAGCAAAGACACGGGCGAGTGCGGAGACCCAGAAGAATGGAAAAGACGGAGAAGATTACGGAGGAGGAGAGGGCGGGAAAGAGGAGGGCGAGAGATGAAGAAAGAGGGGAGGAGAAGGAGGGAGGGAGGGAGGCTAGGGAGAGCAGGAGGTGTCGAGGTACGATCGAATAGAATCCCCTACGTGCCAATGGTGTGTGGGCTGCTCAGCGATTCTTTGGGTACTAGCGAGCGCCCTCTGATTGCTCTCCACAAACTCTCCCACCTCCATTTCGATTGCCACCCAAAACCAATTCCCAACCTCCCTATCAACTCCCCCTTCCCCTTTTCATCCCCCCACACCACCACGCTGATCGCCTCCTTCCACAAACGCTAACCATCCTCCAACTAATCCCAAATTTACCCTTCTCCACTTCCGCCATCCCATTCCCCTCCGCCCCATCCCATTAAACCACCAACATTCAACTCCCTCAAATACGTCTATCATGCCTTACCCCCGGCACTCTCCCCCCCCTCTCTTTCTCCCTCTTTCTTCGCCCCCTCCCCCGCTCCCTTACCCTCCGATACACTTCTAAAGCGCCCAGACGTTCCTATCTCCTTTGCTCCCTCCCTTCTCCTTTCACTCCGCGCACATTCTCTCCACTCGATTGCAGTCCTCCTGTTCCCTCTCTCCTCACCATCTCCTCTCTCCTTTTACCTCGGATTTCTTCCTACCTTTTCCCTATCATTACTCACTCGCTCTCTTTTCAATCGCCTTTCCCTCCAATCACCTTCGCCCCAAAAACCACTTCCGCGCTCATTCGTCCAATCCCATTTCACCACCCTACCCTCGCTCCCGTGTAATTTTTCTCCATTTTCAGTCACTGTCTTTTCGAATAAAATTCAAACTTATAAGGGAACAACGATTAGTAAAAATTGCTTCTATTAAGGTAATAGCGGTAATTTTAGTCACAATGAGGGATTGTGTTTCAACCGATTACAATTAACAATAAGACACGTGTCATCGTGTTACATGTTTAGATGTAATTTTTGATTCATTATGGCTTTTCTACTTCCCTATTAAGTATATTATATTTCGTAGATCAACGTTTTTGTCGAAATAATTTGCCACTCGCCACAAGTGACGAGATAGTAATCTTTTGAGTAGAAATTTGATATTTTGGTAAATGTTTTATTCTGTGGCCGATGCTTTGATTATGATAAATTCCTCTTCAAAATCGAAGTTTCTATATTCACATTCGTGTTTACTGGATTTCTTCTTCTTACTCTTTGGTCACTTCACTTTTCGCCTGAATTATACCTTAGAAAAAATAATTCATCCTTACAGTTTTGCATGTAAATTTTAAAAAGATAATTTCTTAAGAATTTTACGTTATTTTTACAGTTTTTAGTGACTTCCGAAGTTATAAAACGGAAGAAATATCGGTAAATTTAACATAACAGACCTTGACAGCCCCAACTTCGTGAACCGTCGTGCCAATTAATCAATCGATAAAGTTGAACAAACTTTTGCATCTGTTCATACAATACAAATTTTAAAACATTTTTAACACGATTATGGCACTGAATTTTAAAATTGTATTCACGAAGAGTTGTAATAATTGTCATGTTTTCAATATTGCAGAAGTAGAATCGAAAATAATATTACCCCACATTTAAATAGAATCCATCCCGGAGGTATCTATCTACAGTTCACCCTGCAAGCCACCGCATTGGTGTGTGGCAGGGGGTGCACCAAGCACCAAGGTGAAGCGCATAATAATGAATAGTATCACTCTACGTCGGCTGATTTCTTATCGTAACTTCTGTTCTGCTCAGCTATCGTTCTAGGGAAAAACGAGCCTTTGTACCTCTCAGTCCTACAGTCCATTCCACGAATATAAGTTGGCGCTCTTATTATTTCTTCGACATCGCTGGAGAATATATGCGTTCTAAATCTTTTAAGAAGTTTTAACCTAGAGCGTGATCGGCGCTCAGTTAGTGATTCCCATCCTAAGTCCTGTATCAAGCCTGTAACACTTTTGTTTCTATCGTAACAATTTTTGACGAATCTAGCGGCTTTTCGCTGCACCCTTTCTAACTCTGAGATTGATCCTTTCTCGTACAGATCCCATATGCTCGACGCGTACTCTAATAGCGGTCATACTAACGAGAAGTAACATGTTTCTTTGACCTTTTCCTCACTTTTACCTACTATGCGTTTGATGAGTCCTAGTTTCTGTTTAGCCTTCCTGCATATATTTCGTATGTGCATATCCCATGAGAGGTTGCTTGTTAAGTAACAACGAAGTATTTGACGGAATCGGCTAGGAGATATGAGGAAATTAGCTATTTTGTGAGCGCAATCATATCAAAATTCATAACTTGTTACATATTTATGGGATTTACCTGAATTTTTTTGCGGTTTTACCTTAAACTATGCATATTTATACTGTATATTTTTGACACCGTCTTAGTTATTGATATTTGCATAAAACACCTCCGTGCATTCTTTCAATCAATCACGGAAGCAATTTTCTATATTCAAAGTTTACGGAGTACTTCACATCTACTGTTTGATGTAGGATTTCAACTTTTTTCCTCGTATGTTTTTCGGAAAACAACCTTCAAATAAGGATTCGGAAGATGCTAGAAGCGCGCAGGGACGGGAGAGAGAGGTTTTGTGTTTGCCCACTCAACAACATATATTTTAAAATATAGGTTTTTAACTTAGTAATAAATTTGAGTATGATCTTCAATATGATTCTTACCACCATAGTCCGAACTCCCTTTCTTCCGAATCACTTCCATGTAAGATTTCCCTCTCCTATTCATCAGCCGGTATTCCTTGCCTTTTTCTACTGGTTGCCGCCATGATAACTTAAGTGTTATTAAACGTAAAAGTAACCACAGGAAAAAACCAAACAAAACCTGCCCCAGCATCGCGTAAAGGTTTCCCACAGACTAACTTCTTCAGAGCGACAAGAGAAACTTCTTCGCGTGATACAAGCGCCAGCATATTTCCCATGTCTTCGATCAAGAGATAGCATCGTAAATACAGTGGGTTCCGCTTATTAGAATCAAGTCGGGAAACCATTATTTGATTCAATTAACCGGCTTATTCGATTATGCGAAGGATGAGTACTTAAGGCGTGTTAAATAAGTAAATGCTAAAATAGAATTTATACATATGTACTTTAATTAATTTTTAACACTTACTTTATCCAATATACATATTATGTTGTTTTAAAATAATTTCCAACGTCTTTTGAATCAAACTGTCATTAATATGAGACACTGAGTCAATTTCCACCTTGTACACGCGGCTGAACTCCTCTGGCCGTCCTCCTCTCAGCTCAGCATGTCTGATTTCTTGAGAGGATGGGGCTGGTAATGACTGCACTTCTTGTTCTTCTTCCTCTATATCTTTATCCACACTCGATTTGTTACTTAATATTTCAGCAACAATGTCAACCTCTGTTAATACAGGAGCTACAACTATGTCAACATCGATTGAATTCCATCTTTTCAGCTCTTCATCAACTTCCTCCGCATCATTTTCTGCTTCATTGTTTTCTTCAACCAGAAGAAAACAAGCTTTTCTGAAGCAGTTAGCTAATAGTTTTGGACGATACTTGCTCCCAAGCCTTCTTCAGCATGTGAATGGCATCTAACACATTAACCTTTTTGGAAATTTCAGAAGCACTTTTTTCATTTTTTTTCTCGTTAGTAATTTCATTGATCATTTTTTCTCATATCCCGTCGATAGAGGGTCTTAAGTGTTTTTATTATCCCTTAATCTAAAGGTTGAATGATCGATGTCGTATTTTCTGGAAGAAAAACCAGTTGGATGTTATTCATTGGCACTCTTGGGTGAGCAGTACAATTGTCCAAAAGCAATGTAATCTTCCTTCTTTGTGGCACAAGTTCCTTATCCCACTGCAGCAAAAACTCGGAGAAAATCTGGGTTGTATACAACAGGTAGCGATACACCTCAAAAACAGCGAGGGGTTTTTTGATTTTCCTGTGACTAGGAGATTCCTTTTATCAGTTCCAATCATATTACAGGTAACGAGAACTGTTAAACGGTCTGTTCCTTTCCTCCAGAATTGGAAGTGTTTTTAAATGCTAAGGAGGAATCTGGCAACGCTCTGTAATAAAGGCCTGTTTCATCTGTGTTATAGATTTCATCCGGTTTGTACTCTTTCAAAAGGTCGGGGAGAACTGACCTTTTCCACTCTTCAGCTGCTGGTTGGTTAGCATCTTGCTTCTCTCCGTGCAATTTTTTATGAAAAATGTTGTTTCTGTCCTATTTTGCCGACAGCTAATGGAGATTTCAATATTCTTAGGAAAGGGAAGGAATTATTCTTCGGGTTAATCCCAAGAAGGCCCTAAAACCCTAGCATGTGATTCAATTAACCGAAATAAGTGATTCCAATAAGAGGAGAATTCTGAGTACTTTGTATACAAATGGTTTCGGTTTTCCTATTTTGATTCAATAAAGCGGCTGATTCAATTAACCATTGATTCTATAAAGCGGAACCCACTGTATCTTTGAATTACATCAGGCACATACAAACAATGACCCTTTTCTCTCTCACACATTCTCACCATACTGCTCTCAAGAAATGCTGAACCAAGCACAAGGCCCAGATCCGAAGACCCTTCTCCTCCCCCCTTTCCATATAGCTCTCAAGTGTTGATGCATAAGAAATATATCTCAAGAGCTAGATACGTCTGAGAGCAGATAAATAGGGCCTATTTCTCTTTCCGCTTCACGGTTACTTTCGTGCAGATATTCGGTTGAATGGGTTTTTTTTAGAAGACGCTATTCGCATAACTACGTGAAAATTGTATCACAAAATTTAACGTATAATAAAGGTTTAAAGAAACAGTAAACATTGCAGAATTAAGCCCAATAGGAAGGCCCAAGGTTACTGTTTGAAATATTTCAAGGTTTTCAAGATAAAAGAAAATTTATTGTGTCAAAAAAATAAATAAATCTAGCGATCTCCGCGGCGTACGCAGGACAACGTTGAGGGAGTAATCCTATTAAAAATAATTTTACATAACGGTTTGATACAATCAACATAGAAAAATATCCGCAATTTAAACGCAATTAGTTTTTAAAAAACATCACTTTTGAGTTATGTGTTGCTACAGGAGGCAAAGGGTTTTCGTAAAGGCAGTTAAGGAAATATGTTGGTAAAAACGATGAAAATCAACGCCATATACCAAGTACAGGAGGTTTGAAATGGTCAATCCGGCCTTTTTTTTCTTTCACGAACCTCCATTTCATCATCTTCATTTCAGGGATTAGGCTAGTAATCTGATCTGGCACTCATTGTGTATGTATAAGTCCAGTGAATTTTTGAGTGAGTGAGGTACTAACTCATTGCTCGATCCCCATCATAGAGAATCCGTTTTATGTGTCAACATCCGTCTCTCGAGTAAACTTCTACTCGTCGGGAGGAAAAAATATAATTAGTAAATGCGTGACTTAACAAATATTGGTCCTCGCCTTACTCCCTCTCCCCTTCCATTCTCTTTATAAAAGTGCGGCAACATAAGGCCCAATCCAAACAGATCAAACACCCGGGTCCATTTCGTAGCGTCTCCCAATGGGGTTTAACCCCACCGCTCCCTAATCCCTATCCAATCTTACCTCTACGTCGACTCGGTTCAGAATCGTTCTGTGCGTCCTCATCTATCTTCATCTTCTTCGGCCAAGCTCTATAATACGCAATTTCCTCCTCAGTTTGACGTATAATCTAGCTTTATATAAAGTAAATTCTTAGAAAAATGAAATGGTCCCATTTATATTTTATTTGACTCTACTTATTTGGTGTAGCTACGTAAACCGTAAACACGTGAGTATAACTAAAATTTGCAATTATTTAAAGGTGTAGGTGTATAATATTTGGTATTTAACCCTATTATTAGGGAGATTGTTGGGCTTTCGTGTATCGGATATGTGTTCGTATCCTGGCGGAGATCTTTTTTTCAACCTAGACTTTCCCCAGACATGCTTGTTTGTTTTAAGTAATGGACACAAGATCAGCACTCCGTCCATCGGAGTTCCTCTCCTCATTTCTTTGCTTAAATGTGTAGATATGCATCATAAATTGACAAGTTGGCTACATTAATTTTCCATTAACTTCTATGAATTTGTAAATAGGAGACTCAACCCGTCATTAAATGGGTGAGAGTGTGAGTGAATTTTATCTTTTAGCCTTTTTAATCATATCATTTTGAAATATCCCCACAGTTGTAAACTTAGAACTTTTACCACCAACCTTCGATAGATTGAAAAACTGAATTTTAACTAAGTAGATCTACTAGTTTTATTTAATTCACTGCCGGTTTTTGAAAATAACCGGCCAGGGAATGTGATTTCAAATTATTATCTAAAGCAGTGCATATATTAAAAAACCTAACTACTTTCTCACATTAATGCTCTTCACCATCTTCTAGGATCTCGCTGCCTCTACATTACTCGCTACCGTAGGCTCTTCACGTTCTGTCAACTTCCACACTATCTATCCCGTTTCCTTTAACGTCTATCGTTACTTCCCCGCCCGAAACGTTTCTCCTAGTCTTTTCCTCAACCCGGCTATTTTCATTTCCGTCCTTTTCATTCCGAGGAAGATGTCTAATACTGTCGACAACCAGGGTTGACATCTGTTAGAAGATTTCTTTTCGAAAATCCCTTCCTTAACCTTCTTCCCGTACTCATTAATAGATATATTTATAACATAGGTATAGGGAAAAAATTATAGGTAAAATGGTTGTTAGAATCTATCTTTTATCAGTCATTCTTTAATATATCATTTTACTTTTATACTAAGAATGCCCATATTTATTCCCTATATTATTACTCAAATTCCGAGTAAATGTTTTTCCCATCAAAAAACCCCAACCTCCGGTTACTCTTTTGTGTTACTACTGTCTCACCTTTTAAAGTATACAAACAAGGGTTTGGGAAAGGAGGTGAGTAGTGTGACGACAATTTTCAATTGATCGAGCGATTTTCTAGTGTTATTGTTCGTTGTATGAGGTAACACCACTGTACCATTCATATTATTCCCAGCATCGTTTAATGCGCGTAAGAAAAATAAAACAATTTTACGTTCAAAATGGGTTCGGTGTCTGTTGCAGATCTAAAGAAATCGAAGCCTGCGGATTCCTCCATTCTCAAATGCAGCCTTTCCTCCCTGGCACGATGGCCACGGACACTCCGGCCACCGTGGTGCCCTCGTGGGAGGACACGGAGAGTCCCGTGCCCCCAAGACTCCCCAATTCGTCGCAGTCATCCAAAAGTCAGCCGGGCATCCTCACCTTCTCCATCGCCAAGATAATGGAGCCAGGATCGTTTCAGAGGAAGCCCAGCGACATCCATCCGACGGGACCACCCCTCGCCCCTGCCGTGGCCCCGGCAACGTCCGAGGAATCGGCCGCGAGTCGCGAGAAGAGAAGGGCTGACGAGGCCCTGGGTCCCTCCATGCCATTCACCCCCCTATCCGGCCTCCCCTTCTCTGTGGTCCCGAACTCCGCCATATTCGACTCCGCCTTCAAGAAGTACGTACCCCGTGGCGGGTCAGCCGGTCCAGCGGCTCCCCGCCACTCGGACCTCCTCACCCATTACCCACTTCTCTATTACCACCCGGAACATCCGCACCGGAGGCAACACGGCCACCGCGACGAGCGCCCAGAAAGCGGACCCCTGCAGGTTGATCGCACCGGAGCCGTGGCTGCCGGATTAGCCGCCCTGCGAGATCTCGACCTCCTCGCGCTGTCCGTAGTCTCCACGCCTCACCAACACCATCCGTCCGGCCAGAGGCCGGCGGCGGCGCCGGAGGCTGCGGGGGCGCCTGGAGGGGAGAGAAGGGTGGAAGCACCGAGCCCCGGCGACTCGTCCGACGACGCCGCCTCGCCTCCCGCTCCCTCCTCTCCCCGCCCCTCACTTCGATCCCCGGCGGGAGGTCGTTCGGAAGTGGGGGCGGTGTCCGTCGGGACCACCTCCTCCTCTTCTTCCGCCGCGGCGGCGGCTGCAGCGTCAACGGGGGGCGGCAAGCAAAAGACTTTCACGTGCCCGGAGTGCGGCAAAGTGTTCAACGCGCACTACAACCTCACGAGGCACATGCCCGTGCACACAGGTGCAAGGCCTTTCGTGTGCAAGATATGCGGCAAGGGATTCCGTCAGGCGTCGACCTTATGCCGCCACAAGATAATACACACGGCGGAAAAACCTCACAAGTGCGCGACGTGCGGTAAGGCGTTCAACCGTAGCTCGACGCTTAACACGCACGCCAGGATCCACGCAGGGTACAAACCATTTGTGTGCGAGTTTTGTGGCAAGGGTTTCCACCAGAAGGGCAACTACAAGAACCACAAGCTAACTCACAGCGGGGAAAAAGCATACAAGTGCTCTATATGCAGCAAAGCTTTCCACCAAATATACAACCTTACGTTTCATATGCATACCCACAACGACAAAAAGCCCTTCACTTGTAAGATATGCGGAAAAGGGTTCTGCAGGAATTTCGACCTCAAGAAGCACACGAGAAAGCTACACGACGGAGCAACCAGCTCCCAGGCGGCCTCATCGACCGTGCCTTCTTCGGGAGGGGTCGAAGGGGAGGGGACAGCGCCATCTGGGGGGCACGGAGGAGGTGCTGGAGGGACGGTCTCTGGTGGCGCCGCCATCCACGCGTTCCCTGGTATGGGAGTTCCACCCCCGGTGCCACCTCACCACGCTTTCCTGGCCCCGTTTCTCCTGCAGCCCCCAGGCCCCGCAGCCTCTTACGTCTCTAAGATCCCGGCTCTCTTGTGACCCGTGCTCTGAGGCGAGAGTGCGGTAGACTTTTATTCGGCCGCTCTCGTGAATTCGCTGAGAGGAAGTTGTGAAGGAGGTGGAGAGTTTGGGTGATTGTGTGCAATTTAAAAAACCGGAAACAGAAAACGAACCATGGCATCGGAAGTTATTTGCCCGATGTTCTTTTGGACACTCTGATTTTCCTGCCACCAAAACTAGCTTTTGATATCGCATGGCCAAACCTGCCTTTCTATGTTGGTAAACTTGTCGTTTACGGATACATTTACTTTAGCTGCCGTGTTGTATGTGGTCCGGAATGAGGTGTTCAGGTTTACTCAAACAACCAAATCTATCGACGACTTAAAATGAGAGTCTATGGGTGATTGTTGCTAAGTCGCCATCCGATACACTTCTCCACACTTAGTGGATTAAGCATACAGATGCACTAAATTTATTCGAGAAATCAACAAGTGTGTGACACGAGTCGCTTTCCTCTTTGGCAAAGTTGTGTTGATGCAATATGATGAGGTAATTAGACTCGAAAACGGATTGTGGCAAGACATAGTAAACCTTGAGAAAGCGACTGTGCTATGTTTCTCAGGTAACTAGCTAAAAAATAACTTGCCTGGTGGAGTAAAACTCACAAACTTAATTTAGCAGAGGAGCTAAAATTTGGGAGGGAGACGGTGATTCAGTGATTTGTTTTTGGAAACAGCAGAATTTTGTTTGTTACTGTGGAGATGTGAGTGGAGCTGAATAGGAGAGACATCGTCATTGGCAATTCTGAGACATTTGGAACATATTAAAAATGCTGTTGGATAATCCAACAGAATTTAACCCGAGCCAACGCCAGTGTGTTTTGCATTTGTACATTTTCCAATGTAAAAATTCTATTATTTATTATTTGGATTTTTTGGCACGTTACTACGTGTGATACCTTGACTGATGGTGACCGATATTACTTATCAAAAAGGAGATGGTGAAAATTCAAGGATAAGAAGCTAAATCAATTTTTGATCGATGGAACTCTGGTGAACATTAAATCCATTAGAGAGACTTATGTCTACTACTCTGCAGTTATATTTTTAATATTCAAACTATCAAACCAAATGTGTTAACCTTTGTGGATGAAAACGTGTTTTTCTTCTAAATACCGTTGTGTAACAAAATGAAGGCCTTGTCCAATACAGATGCTGCATAAAATATAGGCTATTGTTCGTTTTATTGAGATCCTGGCATTTACCTTAGAGATAACAACGCCACTTGATGATTCGACGGAGAGCACTGCCATGAACAAGATCTAGAAATGGATTTTTCACAACTACCTAGAGTGTTTTAAATCAGACTAACATATTTAAATAAAGATTTATTAACTTTAGAAATGAAAGAGTGGTTGATAATACCTAGAGCCTCAGAGCCAAACAGAAAAAGGGTTGAAAGTTATGTTGAACACCAGTTACCGTCTAGATTTCATGGAAAGGGTTTCAGGTACATTTTCAAGTTAGTATCATTTTTAACTGAAAGATGTCCAAAACTATATTTTTAAATGGTAATTTGTGCGTATATCTTTCTTTTGCTTGTCATGCAGCAATGAATGTGATATAATTGGTACCAAAGATAAAAGAGTCAACCTACAAGTGAGTTATAACATTAAACAAAGTGCTGAAATAATTTGGAGTACAAGAGGTAAATAGATGAGTATAACGCATATTAAATGGATCAAAAACATTTTTGAAATATTATTAACGAATGAATTTCATAAAAACTTCTGAGACGTGCAAAGAGTTACGGAACCTCCAATATGATATGGCAAATAGGAAGAAAGCAAGTATCATGAAAGCTAACTCCTGAATCAAAATGACTCTATTCATATTATGTCCATAATTTCCATACTATGCTTTGGCATAGAAAAAGGGCATGGAATTATTGACTTCGAGAAGAGAAGAAAATATATGACGGTGGAGAAAATTCTTTTAAATTACGCCCGTCAAGTTTCAAGTGGTAACAAGATAAAATAAAATATAATGTGACCAACTGTGAAGCGTAGTGCACCAAAGTTGTTTATATGCTTGGGTGAAATCTTTTAAAATTGTTGATTTGAATGTAAAAGTATTTTGATTAAAGGAATTAGGAGAAACTAAACTTTGCAATATACACGTGTATGTATGAGTTTCATTTCTCTTAGTTCTTTATGAGGAAGTTTTACAAAGTGAAACCAACATAAAATATTTTGATTGTTTAAAAGCCATTATAAACCAAGTAATACTATGCTTTGAACTTAATTATCTCTCTTACAGAATCAATAGTTTTGTTCTGTTTTTCAAATGTGGTATCTTTTCGTTTTGAGAGAAATTAATCAAAATGATTATGACCTGAATCTCCTGTATTATCTGCTACAGGTCAAAAGGAAGTATGCATTTTGCATAAATATCGACTTAAATATATTCTGAAAATTCTTATATATTGTTAATTATTTTGAAGTGTATTATTTGTTGGAATCATTGTCGATAAAAATGCTTACTGCAGTATGGTGCTAATTTCCTATGGTGAGTGCAATATATTAAAAGCATAACAAAATATGGCCATTTTGTGAAATATAATATTTAAAACGGCTAAAATAGGAATTTGTGACAAAATGAAGATGTTGCTCTTTCAGGAAGTAAAACGAAAATCTGTTTTACGACAACAATCTTAAAATTTAGACGTGTAAACCAATGAATCATGCTTTTTAATACGAAACGCAGAAAAGAAGAAATCTTATTTGTTACATGTGACAGCTGTAGTAAAAAGACAACAGTAATAGGAATTATAATGGTCTTGGATTTCCCTACCTCTCGGCAAAAGAGAAATGATGCCATAGCAATCAATCACCCAACCCAACGATAAAAAACGTTTTACGTAAATATTTCAGTGAGAGACAGTGGAATCATGGAGTAATAGCAGAAAGTGAGCAACCAAAGCAAATAAGTTGTGTTAATGTGGGTTCATCGAAGAAAAAATATTTGTGAGAAATTTCTCTAGCTCCACGAACGTACATGCTTACCGATATTCACTTATTCTTTATTATAAAGCATGGCTGAATAAAAAGAAATGTGCAAATGAAAATTTTGATTTCAACCCCTGATTATAGGAGATCGATAAAAATACAGTTTAGAGCAAGGTATGAGAATGTGCATTTCCATTTGGTTCGATATGACAAAAGTGACGTTATTGCTCTAACTTAGAAAAGTCTAAAACAAGCATAAAACAAAGTCACATTAAAATAAGGAAGCCGTTTGTACCTGAAAAAATATGATTCATCGAAAAGGTAAGAATTCTTTTTTCTTCTGCTCTGTGCTTTTAAAGTAGTGTTTTATCCACTTGCGGTGAAGTCGGATATGATCAATACACAATTATACCATTACAGATATTATTTATTAACAATGAAATTATAAAATAAAATAACCTGAGAAATTTTTAATGTTATAAATAAATACGCGTTATCACCAGCCAATGAAACGAGTTTCATAACAGTTTTTAAAATAAAGAAATAACATTAAAAGGAATCGAGTGTCGCATAATAGTGTCATTTTATCTTTCTACCTTGTGCTCCTATTTTTGTTTTTCTAAGTCTGGCATTGAAATTATATTACAAAACGAATTTGAAAAGTTTTAGAAGATATTGCTGGTGAATACCGTTAGATCCCGAATTTACTCGTGTAGCATTTCTTTCCAGCGTCAGATTAAAATGCAAACTTTTATGATGATTCTGGGCATTAAAGGGAAATAGGAATTGTTTCATTGAAGGAAGAATAATTATTTTTTGGGACGATGGAATATTTTACACCACATGTTAAATAGGCTATGTAAAATTTAGGAAAGTTTTAAAAGAAAGGTTTGTATTGTAGTACTTATTTCAATATTATACATAGCTATAATAAGAATCATTTTGGTAAATTTTGAGTGGAATTAAAGAGGCTCGTTGTTTCTTTATTTTTTAGCCTTTGGACTTAAGGCTGTATACCTGTTATTGGATTTCGTACTGCCTGATTTATCCTCTATTATATCCCTCCAGTTCCACTTCTATTTCTCTAATTGCTCCAAATTCTAATGGGTTATTCCTACGCTTACCGAAGTTTTATCCTGAATGAAAACGAAATATATCGTTGAGACATTTGTCAGAAAAATAAGTGAGTAGTAATTTCATATGTTTTTCCAGGATTTTCATTTTCCTTGCTAAAGTTCAAAATTTTATCTAGCCAAAAATTTATCATTTTATTTAAAAACAAAAATAAACTTTTTGAAGAAAGAATTAAAAATCTTATGATGTATCTGCCCTCTAAAATTATCTTTCTGATTAAACCTGCCAAAATGTTTGCTATTTTCTCTGAAAAACTCCATCTTTGCATCTTAAAAATAATATGTTCCTTTATAAATAATATCAGGGAGATTTGGGGAAATGATCTTATTTTCCATATACTAAAGCTTTGCTTAAAGGAATCCATGGTCTTGAATTACATTTTCATATGTTTATATGTATTTGTGAATAAATATCTCTGAAGAAAATTTATTCAGGGAAAATTAGTCATCGACCATTTATCTTTACACTTTTTATACTTTAAACAAATATAATATATAAAATTAACGACAAAAGATTATCGAACACACAAAAACGTTGTTAAGGTCACCTAACAGATGATGATATTTACTCGGAGCTGATGATTTGAAAGGCATTGAAGGGAAAAATTTTGCAGAAAATTTGGCGATTTGCAGTGATTGTGCTTGTGCAAAGAATGGGCAAATAAGTCGAGTCTCTTTAACCAATATTATCTCAGAAAATGCTCGCAAAATTCGCCTCGACTGTTAAAAAAGGGGCTAAAAGTAGGAGAAAGAGGGCAGAAGGTGTAGGAAGGGATTAAAAGGAAAAGCAGAAATATAAATAAAGACGTTAAATATTTATGTAGAACGGGGGGGAATATGAATACCAAAAAGAAAAAAGGAGGGAAAAACGATGATATTGAAATTACCTGGACTTAGAGTGATGGAATGCCGTTCTATGAGACAGACAAATGACTTTATTGAGGGCGAAATTGAGACTATATAGTCCCTTCTTACATTTAACCCTACTTTAGTAATTACAAATGAGAATAAAAAATAATAACATATAAACATACATACACATTGGCAGAAAACAAAAATCTGAAACTAAACAAAAGAAAAAAACAGTCAAGATATCCAATTACAGATTCGGAAACTTCTAAAAAAAACGAAGTATTTGTGGTAAAAACCTAGGAAAAACCTGACATGGCCAACCTGGTAAAAAACTACGCAGGAAAAAACCCGCAAAGGGAAGGGGGGTGGAAAAAACCTGCGAAAACCCTACTTACATAAAAGAACAATTTTGGAATTACAATAGTAGGTATACCTAAGTTTTAAAATGTAAGAATCACAAAATATATTTTAAAGTATTAAAGAATGAACATGAAAATTGATAAAATTAAGTTAAATTAAATGAAAGCATAAACATTTAAAATAACTTGAAATATGTAAATAATAATAATAAATATACACATACATCTATATAAAAGTAAAAAAAGCTTATTTACATTAAGTCATTAAGAGAGAGTACTCGTTCTTCTATATCAGTGGTGGGAAAAATTTTCTATGTGGCCGCATTGGTGGTTGTGAATCCCTCGGAGGGCCACAGTAAAAATTTACAATGTTTCGGCGGACCAGATTGGATTTCAAATCGAACGTTAAATAGAGAGTCTGAGGTATCATAACAGTGAAAATCAAGTCTAAATGAAGTTTTAAGGGCTAACACTTCAATATAAAGTATTTTGTTATCGTAACGTGAATATATATTATATATATTTGAATCATGGAAATCAAATACAACGTTAAGTCCATGTTTTTGGTGAAAATGAGGAAAGAGTGAAGCCACCATGTAGAGTACATGTTGCATGTGTTGAAACCATAAAATATATATATCCGTGGATAACTACTGCCATAGGGACCTTGACAAATTAAAAAAATATTGTTGGCATTGCTATTCAATTTTAGCCTCGACACAATTTTTAGTGTCTCCTGAAAAATTGGTTTTTGATTTCCATGATTCATTTGTGTTAAATATCTTTTTAATCTAAGCTTTGCGGGCCGCATAAAACTCTCTCGAGGGTCACATGCGGTTAGTAGGTTGCTCACCACTGCTCTATATCTACGCCTAATGAAGAATCACAATGGAGTAGTTTGTGAGAGTGATCTGCATAATTAAATAGGCGGCCAAAATGGATGGGATTCATATAACGTGATGAGGAGAGAGGATATGGAAATAGTTGTTTGTGAGGAATTTATTATTTAAAGGAAAGCTAAATTAAACTGTGGCGTAGGTAATGGGGTTGTAGTGTCATAGGTGGGATTAATTTGGGTCAATATAGTGTGATTTTATTTATGGAATTAGTCAAGGTGTGCAGATTCGATTTTTTGTGCCTTAATCAGGAGAACCGCCGATGGCCGATTATTCAGATTGCTGAATATAATATGCAAAGAACTGAATGTGAGATGATTTTTTTATAGGATTTTTGGTTTTGTTCGTAAAACTTTATTGATTAATTTAGTATCTATAGAGAATGGAAGATGAAAGCCAGAAGAAAATGCTAATAGAAGAGAAAGTATGAAAAATTAATGGAAATGTAATTGATACTAAAGACATTATTGGTGTTTTTAGTTCCCTTCCATACTCTCGATCCACAATTACTCCTATTTAAATTAACTTTCTCTATAAATATTATATATCTAATTTAGTGTCTTCCAAGATAATAATAACTAACACTGGAGAATTTGGCACTTATTTTGGATCATGTAGGAGATATATATATATGTGTGTATATATATATATATATATATATATATACATATATATATATATATATAGTTTTCAAATCCCTTTCCACCTGTTAAATTCCGAATTCCGATTGTAAAAGCACGCACTATAATACATTGGGGTGACTAAAAAATGTACAACTTATCAAAGAAACATCCCCAACCTTTAATGATAGTGTTAGGGGGGCTTGGCCCACAGAGGAAAGAAGGCTGGAGAGACAAGTGCAGGATGCCTCGGAATATATGATTCACCAAAGGTTTGCATAAAATTGTTATGCGGCAGAGGTACACTTGGCAATTCGCAAATTGGAACATCCATTTCGAAAGATTTCGCGACAGTTGAATAGGTTGGGCAACTGCTATAATAGTTCTATACGTGGAGTGGTAAATAATGAACGTCTGCAGCACTCGTATCGGGGTGAGTGCCATCGTAGTGACTATCGTTAATCTAACTTTATCAGGTTTATGTCTAATAGCTCCACGGAGCTCACACAGTAGGTTCAAGTATGTTGTAATTATTTAATCAGACCGTAAATTTCATGATTAAATCAATTTAGTTAGATATAAAATTTGTTATAAATGATTTATGAGATTATTTAGTTATCTTGCATAAAAATGGTTCAAAGTATTGAAACACACCCCCAAATACTTGTGCAAATTAAAAATTATTAGCAGAGACAAGTTCGCTTTTCTGCTCTGCATATGATGAGGGCATTATATAATGAGAATGTGTTTCTTGCTCTCTAGGGCATATTGAATGATACGGGAGCACATTTATGAGTAATCCGAGAAATGTCAAATATTGGAAGCTAATAATTTCCTATCTATATCGCAAAACTAATAAAATGAAATAGTTTTCTCAAAGCATTGGTAGGGTTTTAGTCTCAGGTAGCTAGGTCGTTAAACCCATCCCAACTACACAGGTAACGATTTTATACCATTGAGTGCTTAAAATAAAAAATAACAACATTAGCGCTTATTTACAGCTGTTAGCTAGTTTTCTCCCAATATTTAGCGATTTTTTGAGTTTTCGAAAACTTCCTTACCTATACACTTTTCTTATTTGTTTGAGTCGCAGGGATCACAGTTCTTCCTACAGTATTACATATTTTTAAAAAATCTAGTGCTAAATATTTCTTCAAATTATACTAGCAAAGTTACGTTGCATTCTTTAATTATTAAGCAAGAAGACACTCTGCTGGCTGAATGTGGCCCGAGAGTCACATTTAGGGACCCCCTTGAGTAAAATATTCCAAAACCCTTCTTTCACTTGAAGAGTTTTGCATAGCATCTAAAGAACATAAGTCAACAAACACAAATAGAAGGATAGCAGACCAAATATTGAAAAAGCGATGGAAGAAACCGAGATTTAAAAAAATACTACAAGTTTTAAATCTGGGAGAGAATTTATACATAAATTGTCGTTGACGGTTTTACTTAAAATTACGCATAATCAAATTGGCACGTGTTTTAAAAAAACATATCACTTTATATTCCTATTTTCCAACAGGAGAAATTTTGTTTTGACAATCCTAGAAAATCTTTAATATAACCGTCATATCTAAAAGTTAGTTTAAATCCGGCTTTACCTCATATCAATAAAAATTATCACTCGAGATGTTATATCCTGTCATATAAACGTACTAAAGATTGAAGACTTGAAAAAAAATAAGATCTAGAAAACAATTTATTTACACGGATTAAAGAAATATTTTCATCTAACACGCAACAATTTTTGTTTTATACATAGTTATTTAAATATGAGTTGGATTACGAATTTATTTACTATATACTGGAATCATAGGACAGATAGACGATTGCTGTTTACGAAATAAACAGGTTTTTCCTAAATGAAATAATGATGTTAAATTCTAATTTGATAATCCATATTACCAGCCTTAACATTAATATCAAAATTCCTCTTTGCATAGCTCTAATTTTTAAAATATTTACCAAAGAAAATAATTTTTGTAATAATAAATTTACAACTCCTCATCGACGGTTGGATCTTACATTAAAGTTTGCCAAAATATAAAATGAGTGATAGGACCTTCTTTGGGAGAATCATGTTTATTAAACCATGAACGCATTTTTACAGTTAAACATGCAATATAGCGAAAAAAAGTGCTACAGTAGCGCAAGAGGATTTTTTGGAAGTTCGACTGAGTTTCTGCCAGAATACGGTGTTTTTGGAGAATCGTGGGTATTAAGATGTTTAGGAGTGTTTGCTGAATGCCGTGGGAAGAACTAAAAGAGGGCGCAGCTGTCGTACTGTGAGCCTCCGCATAAGTTCAGTAATCGGATTAAGCAGGCGAGTTAGCCAGTGGTCAAGATTCAGTTCGAACAAGCGAAACCTAGTCTCTTCTTTTCTTTCGCCTTTCTTTGACCAAACATATACCTTCATTGAGAGAGAGAGAGAGGGGGGGGGGAGAGAGAGAGATTTTAGTCTATGAATCACATACTTAGTGCTGTTTTCTGCACATCTACACAAAATGGTACATATCCACCATGATCTTAAGCATCGCAGAATCGAAAAATATTTTGAACTCCAAGTAATCCATACATATACATGCAAGTAGATGTAGTATACAAATGCCTAAAGCCTAGCTCCTGTAATATGGATTTTTTCTTCTAGAATTCTTATGCTATACGTTGGAGTTCTTACACTCGATTTTTTGCTGGGATATTTGTTGTCTTGCCTTTCGCATAGAGTCATGTAGGTTCGACTCCGTTTTACGTTTATTACATATATAATTGTATTAATTGGAGGGCGTACACAGTACCCTAGGCCAGGAGTCTACGACATGCGAAGAAATTTTCCATGGAATTTCAGAATAGAATAATAAAAATATGTATTTAAAAAGAATTTCACTTTTACTTCAATTTTATTCCCTATTTTAATGATTCCACGGTATAATCGGGATGCATATGCATGGATATAATGTCGGAAGAATGAAAATATAGACATTCTATGTTATTATTAAGCCAAAAATTAGTAAATACATAAGAGTACCTTGAATGAAAATTTCTCACAACTTGTTGAAAGTGTATAAAGCACTTATCCCCACGAAGGTTTATTATTAGGAGAGATAAGCCTCTTTATAATAAAATTATCTTCACAGTAAAGATCGAGATGCCAGTACATATTTCAATTGCCCAAGAATGAACTTCATGCATTCCTTCAAACGGAGAAGAAAAGCGCTGAGGAAAGAACAACAGCTTTTAACACAATTGTGATTTCCCTTGAAAAGATCAAGAACTGTTAAAGTCGTCTTTTTCTGAGCTCATATTAAAAAGTATTTTAATTATTTTTTTTTCTCATTCATTCCCTTAGAAAAGCAACATTTTAATTACATAAATAACTTCCGTTTTTCTTATTTCATCGAGCCTGAGAATTTCCCGTTATTTTTAAATTAAGAACGGCATGATGCACTTAAACATTTTATTTCGGAATTTCTGTCTTTTATAGAGACTTATGCATATGAAAGTTTTAAAATATTGGCATTCATATGCCTTTTATTTGAAAATAAATCTAAATAATAAATAACTCGAAGTTCTACAAAAATAATAAGCGACATATTCGAATGAAATTTATTGGTTAATCATTGTTCATTTTCGATTTATGAATTTGAGTGAAATACGGGTTAATTCGGAAACATTTCATCCCTCGTCTATATTTATCCAGCTGGATCCTTTCCTATTCCTATTAAGGACACTTCGTTGCACATATTCCGCCGATGAGCTCTCCTTTTGTTTGCCAAAAGGTGTAAAAGAACAACGTGATTGTTATAAGGAAACTATTCCGTGATTATTAAGGCATATCGGATTTATCGCACCCCTATAAAATAGAATGAAAACGTAGTAGGAACTCTAAGAGTAAGGGGGTGGGCACAGAGGCGCCATTGTTGAGAGATTCGTACGAGAGGCAGATGGCGCGGAATTATATTGAGGGGGAGAGAAAGGAATGCGTTGTTGAATGGCGCAGGGGAGTGGGAGGAATTTTTACGATCTTTGAGATATCTGGCGCGTTCAATTATCCGATATAGACCCGGCGACAATAAGAGAATATTGCGTTGACTGGTAGGCTCCGATACAAAGTACGGATTGTAATGCGAGAGAGGTATAGTTTAGAATAAAACAAGTTGCATGTGATTTTGGAAAAGTTTTTACTCTTTTCAGAAATTTAAGTTACAGGAATTTTCCTTCTTATAATGCGACCAAAGAATTCGATAAGTGATGATGATGCGTCCAAACTGGTAGTCTAACTTTTTACGGAAATAGTACAAAGTTTATAAAATCGTGTGCAATTTGTTTCTGTGCCAAATTACACCCATTCCCCTATTACGGAGTTCGACAAGGTATATCGGCATTTTCAGTGAGTCATAAACGAGAAAGGTTTATTGATTGAAAAAAAAATGGAGGAGACCGTCTGAGGGAAAGATGAAGGAGATAAAAAATAAAAAGTGTTTGTTACGATTTTCGTGTATGCATTGAGAATGGGAAGGAAAAATATCAGTTTCGAATATTCCTTAATGAAAACCTTTACCAAGGCATTAATTATGTGCTTTGGATCAAAGAGAAGTAATATTTATTAGCGTAACGTTAATCCATATTATTGAGACTTTTTTTCGGTTTATTGCCCCAAAAAGAAATATATTATACATTATAATCGGTGGGGTTTTTCATAAGAAATTTTTTATTTGCTTAAATTAACGGCTGAGGATTTTCAGTCCCACATTTCATGTCGGGAACATGGGCATTTGTTTTTGTTGTCGTTTCAGCAGTTTGATGTGCTAGTAATAACTCTCGTTTTGTAAAATAAATAAGGATTTATCATTCGATGAGTTAGTTCATCGATAACTTGAAAATATTACTTCGGAGAAAGAGGTAAAAATATGTAAGGGTTATAAAACTAACAGCGACGTACGATGCTTTCAAAAATACTCGTACGATACTCAAACAGATGATATGTCGGAAACCTTTTAAAAGAGGCGATATGAACTATTGATGATACAGTACTTTTTACATTTTTTGCTTTCCGAATGGAACGTAATTTCGCCCGCTGGAATGTCGTTTTCCTAGATGCGGTGCTCGTTTGAAATTCCATTTTGACATTGACCGCTAACTCAACGAGAAACCAGAAATTCATCGTCGCAACGTTTTTCCTAAAAATAGTTCTTCAAATTTTGAATCCAACGTTCGTTAATCGCTTAGGATGTATTGACTTCATTATTTTAGAAAATTAATTTCCTTTTCGCAATTAAGTGGCTCCTTAATATCAGTAGATACCCGAGGATGATACTCCTAATATGGTCATGGAAGTTTTATATTTGTTATAATATACGTGGCCAAATCAATTTGGTATTTAAAGCTCCGCAGAATATAACAAGCGAGGTAGGAATTGCAGAACAAATTATGTAAGGCCCTTTTTTTCAAGTTTTAGTATTACGACGTCATCATTAGAGGACGTCTTTGTTTGAGATCAACGGTCTCATAATATAGTCTATAAATTCCCTTCGAAAGTATTATATCAATGCTATGAAATAATATGTTTCCCATTTAAAATCAATGGGCTCGTTGTCATTGCAGTTGATATTATCCATTGTTAATAACCGGAAACTTTTCCTTCTTTTTTGTATTAAAAACAATTGTTCGCGCTCATTTGACACGAATTTGAATTCTATTTTTTAATATAAACCTCATTGTTTATGCTATAGAACTGTTTATGTCCCGAGATCCTATCTTAATTTTAATTAATTTAAAAATGCAAATTTATAATTCTCTGTAACGATTCCATGTTTTTCTCATGGTGGGTAGATATGAAACGATGGAATCGGATAAGATTACTCCCCAGTAGTTGATCCTAGATCCAATAAATTTTTACCACGTCTAGCCCAATCCAAAATTTTGCTTCTCCAAGTTGCAGGATTCTTGAGATGTTGCCCGGACAGATGGACGGACGGACAGACAAACCGAACACTTGAGCGATTTTTTTTGGAAAAAAAGCGCTGCTGGATGAGATTCATTTATCCGTATTAATAATTATTTTTATTATGCGTTAATATAGTTGCCGTATGGTAAAATATTATAATAGTAGATACATATAGAGAATAGAAATTCTTTCCAACTATTGATGTGCCACGTAAGATCCTACCGTTAGTTAACCACATATGCCGTATAACATACAACATTCGCTAGCCCCAAACGGTTGACGAATTTGGCGTGTGTAGGTATTGCCGCAGTAAGCAAAACTTGTTCAGTGAATGAGACGCCAGACTTCACTTAATCAATGAGCACTTAATTTGTTCCTCCTACGTAACGCAAATAGACTTTTCGTATCGGATAGCTAAAATTAGCGACGAATTTCGAAAACTCGATATAGAGCGACATCTAACTAACGACGAGGTCGTAGGCCCATTCTCGCTGTCAGCATGCTATCTTCCTTTGATTTTGACGTGGTCTCGGTAAATGTCGCAAATGATGTTTTTATGAGATATTCACAAACAAATAATTACTTTTCCAAAAAAAATAATAGGGAATGGATGGATAGACGATGTTGAGAATTAATAATCGACCGTATTTACTGCGATCAACTCAATAGTCGAGTGTCACTTTACATTCTCAGTCAGTATCCTTACTGTGTTCCCAGACCATTAAACTCTGACGCGTCAGTCTCAATCTACAGCGTGGGGGGAGGACGAGAGGAGAGGGGGGGAGGGTTTCAGGTTGTGATCAGGTATTTCTTAAGTTAAATACGACCCCGGGACAAATTAGTGGCTACCACCCATTTACATGCATTCCATTCCCAAAACCCCGTCGTCGCGAGAGAGTCTCTCCGAGAAAGGGGGGAGAGAAGAAAAAAAAGGTGTTTGGCAGGGGGTTCAAAGCCTATTAGGACGAGGATATGGGCGGCGATTCTATGCGAGGTTAGGGAACAGATATGGCCGCCCGCCATTCTGCGAAGGCGTTGAAGCGTGGAGGAGCTTCGCACCTGGCCTCCCTGCCGTGAGGTTCGGGGGCATCATTAGCGTGGGAGGCGCGGGGGAGGAGGGAAAGGGATGAAGGCAGGCGACACAGACGAGGGGTCGGCTCTCGTTGCCATGGAAACATCCCAGCATCCACCCTCGCCCTTCCCTTCTCACCTCCTCCCCTTATTCACAGGGGCGGACCCTAAGCCCGACCCCTCTCACCTGAGTGAGCTACCAATTGGCATATCTTTGGGAGGGGAGAGTCTGTGGGCGGGGGAGGGAGTGAGGGGAGGGGGGGTAGGAGTGGATATGGGAGGTGGAGAGGGGCGTGGAAAAGAGGGAGAGAGGAGAGAGAAAGCAGAGGAGTCGGTGCGGAAAGAGGGTGAGAGCTGAATGAAGCGGAGATTAGTGTAAGCCTGGGAAAGGGCTAGAGTGGCTCCGGGGATCGGAAGGGGATTGGGAAGAGGTGAACCGTCTATTGGTGGGGTATGGAGAGGGATTAGGAGGCGTGGGAGGCGCGGAGGGAGGAGGGGGAGGGAGTGAATTTTCCTTGGCCATTGTGTAATCGAAGAGTACGCTACCTCCTGCAAGCAATATGTCGCCCGATGCTCCCCCATCCCTTCTCCCCCCACCCCCCCGAGAATCGTGCAACCAGCAGTGAAAATTTCCGCGCCATGACGTAGCTTAACCCTACTCCTTTAATTACGCTCTCTCCCACCTCCCAAAGACTCGCTTCCTGTACGATACTAAGCCTCTTCTCACCTCCTTCGTTCACAAAGCAAACCTCACGCCTCCCTTGCCCTTATCTCTCGCAAAAAGCCTTCTCCAGTCTCTCTGCCTCACACCACTCCTCATACCCTCGCGCCCTCTGTTTTCCCCGGAGCTGCCTTACCGATTAGACCGGACTGAAAATTTCAAAACGAGTTGCAGCGGAAAAAATCAGAAACTCCGAACACCTCGCGCTTGTTTTTTCCATAATAATTAAAGCACAAATGATAACTCCGCATTAAATCTCTATGAGAACCTTAAACAAGAATCATTTTCTTTCTAACAGCCACACAAAACTGTACAATCCCATATATTTACATCTCTAGTACTTTTGTGTTTTATAATTCGAATTTCTGATCGTTCGAAGAGAAGATTTCTTCAAATCAGTATTTTCCTGTGTTGTTTTAAGTTCTTCATCACGGATTTTCGATGTCCCTATTTTTTTTCGACATCCCTTAGAGTTCGAATTTTGAAGGTTTTATCCTAATTACTCCGGAAATTTTCTTACTATCCAATGATGGTTTACCGATGCGTGTCTCGAATCAAAAAAGTACGCTGCATACCAGCACTCAAATATAAAAAGTGAATTATTATCACTTTCAAGCAACAAATCCAATCGTAGCGTTTGCATCAGAACGTCGAAAATTCAAGTTGCAGACGTTCGAATTACGGAGATTCGGTGTACATTTACAGAAATTGGTGACTTTGTTTAATTCTTTGGATATACAAGTTCTCGTGAATTCAGCGCAAAAGTCGCACGATGGAGCGACGTCAATTTGTCAAAGAGAATATCAAGTAACACTCAATCGTTTCGTAGTATTTTCTTCTCTTTGGCAATTCCGATGCTTGCAGAACATCTCACGTACTCTTGACTTCAAAATCAATCGGCAACCTTGCCGCCATATTCGTCGAAGATATTACTAATATTGATCACGTCTTAAACTCGCGAACTGTGCTAAGCGACGCGTAGCTCACGCAATCGCCATTACGAAGGTCATTTACTGAAGTTCTAACACACCCTTCTTAACAATACCTCAGCCGCTCTCTCCTTTTCTCTCTCGTGACTCACAATCAAGCAATCAACGCCCGCGAGGGAAAATATCGGCTCGTTAAATTCCGCGAATGTAGCGCTTTCTTAAGCGTTTTCTCTTATATATTTGGTTTGTTTGTCCACCCATCTAACTGTAGTACGGGCGGAATCTTTGGAATCCGGAAACTTGGAGATACAAAAATTTCAAAATAGATTGGCATATAAGGGAATTAGACGTGCTATAAATGTAGTGGATGAAGGATCAGCTGCTGAGGGTAATCGAAAAAATCGCTAAAAAGTAAATGCTGCTACGATTGTAGGCAACCGACAATACATCACATCCACTATTCTGTACTACGCTGGAAAGATAGAAGTCGTTGAAAAAGTGCGCCTTGCGTAATTTGCTCTGCAATTATTCTCTCACTTGGTGATTGTTTCCTTATGGAATTCCATTTCCTTTTAGCATTAAAACGGAAAAACCTTCGGCAAGTTATTTAAATCTTGTACGAACTTTTATCTATTGTCACGGTCATGAGTTAGATGGAAGAAGAATCTCAATCTCACGCATATAAAGATGTGTTTTTATTTGTCTATCCTTACTCCAACAAGATTTATTTTATACGCAGGTTCGCGTATTGAGTAACATTCTAGTGCATAACTGTATTAAATTATTTGTTATACTTTCGGAGTGCCCTTTAATGTGCAATGTTATGAAAAATATCTCAACATTTATCAGTAAAAAGACTGGGAAGTTGCGCCTCAATAACATTTTAATGGAAATAAGGAATAGGAAAAACTGGTCATTAGTTGGGCCACTGAAATATTTCAAATGCGTAATAAATTTTCAATTTATGCTTTAAGAAGAAAACAATTCGCAAATTTCCATTTTGCCTCTATATAGATGTTACACCTCAGGAAACAATTTTTTCAATGGACGGTGTCTTCTTTCTCCAAAACAACAACTTGCAGTCGTCATGCAAACAAATTATAAATTAATGTGCATATAATGATTTTTTAGAAAATGCGTGAACCATTTGAAATCCTTGGACACCATCATCTTATAGTTGAAAACATTTTTATTCCTAAATGTATTTCTTTATCACAATAACATCCTAATATAAGTCGCCAATGGATTAAGAAAAGTTCTGTTACATCGCGTCGATTCGTACATACGTCTTTTGTGAATGGTCAATGGAATAATTCCAATCATGGTAAAGATTGCATACGTTATTTATTTGTTACAGTTTGTATAAATGGCGTGTTGCTGAGAAGATGGTTGAAATTGCTAATATAAAAGCGATTTAGTCTTGCCTATTTGTTAGACCAGAGAGTTCTAGTTACATACATATATACCAATCACGCTGTTCCCTTACGGGGTAAGCAAGCTAAATGCCTCTACCATTCACAATATTTCTCCACACCTTTCTATCCTTACATACTTCTTTCGCTTCAAACACATCCATGCATCGTTTCATACATCGTCTTCCATTCCTTAAACTTCTGATCTCTCTTTTCTTGAGAGTCTCCTCCACCACATTCAGCCAGCTTTTTCTTGGTCTTCCTCTCCATTTTGATCCGCATACTCTACCATCATATATCAATTTAGTCATCCGGTTCTCATCCATTCTCTCCACATGCCAAAACCATCGCAGCACACCCCTTTCATACTGACCTCTCAAAGTTTCTTTCATTCCACATTCATTCATCACCCAAGTATTCCTGACTCTGTCTCTCCAGGTTTTCCCACACATGCTCCTCATATAACCCATTCCAACTGCATTCACCTTACTCATGTGTTTCTCCTGACACACACACGTTTCGCTACCATACAACAAGGTGGGTACAAGCACAATCCTATACACAGCCATTTTTGCTTCCTTAGGCATTTCCTCACGATTTAGTACTGACCACATGCTACCCACGACTTTTCTACCCGCATTCACACGCTTTTCTATCTCTCTATCTATTCTTCCATTCTTAGAAAACATTCTTCCCAAGTACACAAACTCATCCACCTGTTCAACAACTTCACCATTTATGCGCAGCCTACTGTCATTCAATTCATTCATTCTATCAAACACAATAACCTTTGTTTTCGACACACTGATCTTCAGATCCATTCTCTCTATAACTTCAGCCATAATATCTAACATTCTTTGCAACTCATTCGGCGTTTCAGATATCAACACAGCATCATCAGCATACAACAGCACCCGCACATTCACTTCCCCAATACTCAGACCATTCGTATTTGCACAGGTTTCCCTCACACATTTATCCGTAAACACATTAAACAACCAGGGAGACATCACACACCCTTGCCGGGCACCACTTTCAATCTTAAACCAGTCACTCAGCACTCCATTTATTCTTACGCGAGCCTTACTTCCTGAGAAACCTGCTCTCACTGCATTCACTAACCAGTCATTCACTCCATACTCAGCCAGAACATTCCACAGGTCATTTCTATTGACTCTGTCATAGGTCTTCTCCAAATCCACAAATGCACAATACACTTTCTTTCTCATATTCATACACTTCCCGATTACTTGTTGGAGAGCAAAAATCTGATCAGAACATCCCCTACCTTGCATGAAACCACACTGTACCCCCCAAATTTTACTCATAGTAGCCATTCTAACCTTTTCAATAAGTACTTTACCAAACACTTTCCCAGATATACTCAATAAACTAATAGCTCTGTAATTCTTACATTCTACTTTACTACCCTTCCCTTTGTACAAAGGAACAATGATGGCATTCTTCCAATCATCTGGTACAACTGAAATGTTAACACAAATTAAATAAATCGTTCATCCAACTCATAAGTAAGCTACATCCATATTTCAGCATTTCACCCGTAATTCCATCCACGCCTGCAGCCTTCCCATTCCTCAACATTTTCAAACATGCCTTAATCTCACGTTCGTCAACTCTGTCTTTACTGGGCACATTCATACAGTCAGTATCACTTTGGATGCCAGACTCTTCAGAACTAACTCCATTACACGTCTTCAAAATACTCCTTCCAACATTCTGTCACTTCACGTTCATTCCACACTGTTTCTCCATCCTTATTTACAATCCCATTCATTCCATTGTTGCTGTCCTGTCTCGCCCTTTTTATCCACTTCCAGAATAACTTATTATTCCCTTCAAAATCATTCTGCATCTTTTCAGCCTCATTCAAACGTACTCGTTCTTTGCTTTCGTTAACTGCATTCTTAGCAGCCTTATTTTTCTTCCTGTAATCATCATGCAGAATCCTTCTTTCATTACCATTCCTTGCAGCAATCATCCTCTTATATGCTTCCTTCTTCTCATTAACTGCTTCACACACTGTTCCATTCCACCAAGCATCCTTTTTCATACAGCCCACTAAAGTCATTCCACACACCTCTGAAGCACACTATGTAACATTCTATTTCAGTCTATTCCAAGCATCTTCGACATTTCCTTTCCTTATATCCTCTTCCCATTCAGTCTGCTCGGCAGTTAATTTACATTCCAACGCATTCATATACTTGATCTTTACCTCACACTGTTGCAATCTCTCTACTTTCACTCTAGTCTGTTTCACACCTTTACTCTTCCTCCGGGTCCACTTCCTTCCAAGATCCACTCTAGAGACAACCAAAAAATGGTCTGTCCCACATTCAGCTCCTCTCATCACCCTTGTATCCTTCACCAGATCTCTCAGTCATTCATCATACAGAACTAAATCAATCATACTTTTTGAGTCACCCCTCTGCCTTGTATACATGTGGATGTTCTTATGTTTATACCATGTATTTGAAACATACAAACTCTTTTCCATGCAAATTCCAATCAAACTCTCACCATTATCATTTACTCTGGAGTCGCCGAAGGGGCCCACCACTTTCTCAGTGCCCTCCCGTCTGACACCTACTCACCCATTCATATCACCGAGTACAATTATTCTCTCACCTGCATCACAATTATTCAACACATCTCTCAATTTCTCCCACGACTCATCTCTGTTTCACTCTCACTATCCACAGGAGCATAACATTATATATATATATATATGTATATATATATACAGGGCCGTGCCAATGGGCGAGGCAACCGCCTCAAATGCCTCTCAAAGGGGGGCGCCAAATTTGACCAAAATGGAAACCTATCTAAATAAATTCATAAGGCCAGCGAGCGCCATATTATATCTCGCCTCGGGCGGCAAAATGTCTGGGCACGACCCTGTGTGTGTGTGTGTATAATATTTGCCATCTTTACATTAATGTTATTTTAATTCAATTATTAACATTAATAGACCATGTGAAATACATTAATCTAGCAGATTTTAGACAATAACACTGCATAGCTTATGGTACGTAAATAAGTATGGCCCATTTTTATGCTACTACATCACCACGCCTCATCCACAAAAACCATCAAAAATTTTACCATTATGAATAAGAAGGTTTCGCTGTATGTCGTTTCGTTATACGTAGCAGTCAGTTTTCTCGAATGTGGGCTAGGATTTGCTCCATGAAGTTTATACGAGTGATTCTGTTAGCAGTCATTACAAAAAAATCTTGTAAATAAGTTTTTATTATTTTAAGTTTGGAAAACAAACGTTCTCCGGAAGCAACTGCCACTGGAAGAGTTAATAAATCTAACTTGAAATTAAACTTAGCGATAAAAATGAACGTGATTTAAATGCTGTGGATTTATGTCAAGAAATTGATTACTAATTTTGCTGATTTAAAATCAAGGAAAAGTATATATTAGAGAGAATTTTTGATATGTATGTCCCTCGTATGAAACAACAAATTTCATTAAAGTTTATTTTAAATTTTTCTGCAGTCATAATATAATATGATGAAATGTAATGTACAACTATGTATATTCATTCTGTAAACATTTTTTGTTATAATTATCATAATTAAAATTTGACTCCTTTGTATTATTAACTTTTGATAATGTTGATATCTTACTATCACAATTAAAATGGTAAACATACTAGTCTTTGAAGTCACGTTTTTTTTAATTTGTCAAACTCAAAAATAAACTTATTAACATAATACAAAGCCTTAATTTTTTTCTAATTGGAAGGGGCGCAGGAACACCTCTTCGCCCGGGGCGCCAAAATACCTCGGGCCGGCTCTGCTTCCAGTAACGTGTACAGTGTGTTAATGGCGACTAAATTTTATATATTTGAAATCGGATAAAATCGACTTTTCAAACGGAGAGTGAAAGAAGTATTTTCTCAATTATTCGACAGAGGGCATAAAATGGCCTTTAGGAGCCTCTCACGGATGAGGCATGTGACGGCTGGGATTGTGAGAAATACGCATCCGGAAAACGCCTTCGTTTTTAGTATTAGTATTTTTTAAAAATGAAAACGCTCAAAATTTCGTAATTATATCATATATCTATTTTTCTTCCTTTCGTTTTCATCCACAACTTTGTCTCATAAAAATGCTACATATCTTTATTTTTTATTCATTGTTTCCATCAGATATTTCAAGCCTAATTCTATTCCATTTTCATAAATGCTAATTTTCACCAGTGTTTTGCATCACTTTTCTTATGGATTTGTTCCTGAAACATTATTACAGTTGTTTTTTCTCGCTTTCTCAAAATGACATTATTTTTCTAAACAGCTATATAAATTATCATATGATGATTTCCTGGAAATTTTTCTATTTTTGCCGTCAAAGTTACTTCTTGTGTTCAGTTTTCCGCCATCTTTATTTCTTGCTAGAATTTTCTTTATTTGTCTCTCCAGCAATTTACATTAGCTTAAATTGGTAATTCAACGACAGACTTCATCTTCCACCTACCAACTTTACCTGAAAAACTCCATTATAAGACTGCCCCTTCTTAAAAACCAATAAACTAGTTTAATTTTATGAAGAAACGCTTAAATCAAACTTAACTCCGTGTTACAAAGAAAATCAAACTCACAACAATGACAAGTAAGGAAAGAGCTACTGAAGCAGACAGTAAATGGCGGTTTTTTTTTAAAAAATGGACAGGAAAAAACCAAGAAAACGTGCACAACTACACAACATTGAATCATTTGGCGAAAATACTAAGTCTCTATTTATTTCCGTTTTGGAAGAGTTAGCGCGTTAGGCAGGCAGGCGGACAGACCGATCGCATAAGCGGATTTTTTGGAAACAACGAAAAATCACCAGCATTCGCTCAGTCAAATAAGATTCACACACGTGGAGCTTGTCTCCAACTCAAACCAAATTTATTTATTTAAAACTAACTAAAACAATCATCGCTTGTCTTTCATAACGAGCATATTAACCATAAAAAAGACGACCATATACAACTGTCCCCTCATCAGGATTCGAACACTCGACCCTTACATTGGGAACCCACATGCTGACCACCCCTATCAAGGCCGGCAATAAATAAGCATCCGAATAGCTCGAAACATAAGAAAAAACAACAATTGCTCGAAATAGGGACAATTCGAGACATAGAACATGAAGTAACTTGGCGAAGAAACAAGAAAAATATATTTTTCCCGAGTACTCGAAATATAGAGCCATAAATATCAAGTTGTGGATGTTGTGATATCAATTGACGAGTAAAATCAAATACCCAGACAAAAATTGAAGGAGTCCACTCAAACGTTCCGACATATAAATCTCGTTGAAATATTTTATTTCCGTTCTGGATGACACTCCTCGCATCCAAATACAAGCCTTTTAGACGTCACCGATATTTTTGTTGAATTTCCTAAGTATAATCTTTTTGAGACGACCCGTCACTAGTACTCGATGCACTCGAAAAATGCTAGCGTCGTGTTTTCTTATTTCCGAGTCGCCGAGTCTCGCCAAGGAATGATTCGATTCAAAATTACAGCCGAACAGCAAAAAAAAAATAATGGGGTTTTGAAAGAGGGAGAATCCACTACGGTGCTGCTGGCTAGTTTGCGGCGTTGTTATGGCGAAGGAACTCAATCGTGAGCCTCCCGTTGGTTCAGAGATCGCTTCCCCTCTCACTTCCTCTCTCACTTCCCACTTCAAAATTTATTGAGAGTCGTTCTTTACAAGTCTCATCTTAGGATCTCTGCTATCTTTTCGGAAGTTGAAGGGCTCGGAGATAGCAGAAAGACGCACACGAGAGCTCAGGGGAAAATAGTAAGGAAAATTCGTTATAATTACTCATGTAGATTTGTTTTTGGGATACATTTACGTACATGCATTTGTGTGCAGGATTATGCGTACATACACAAACATACATTCAAATGCATATATCTAACGTGAATTTCAATCCCTCCCTAAGAATGTGATACAGTATTTGACTCAAGAAGTAAGCAGAGTCGTTAAGATCAGCGCGGATGACGTAATGCATGCCAATGAAAACAGGTGTCTAGTTGTCACGAAGTGGAAAATGAAATTAATTTACACAATGCTGAATTAAACACATTATTCTTGTAAAATAATTCATCAACGTACGCTCAAAGGTGTCTAAATTCAGTATTTGTTCACGAGAGTTAAATTTATTCAAGCGGAATTCCCCGTGGTTCATTCCGTGTGCTATAACAAGCCTCAGTCCAGAAATACGATTTACTATATTGCGTAATTCTATCGGGCACAAACGCTCATTTTCCGTTCACTCCGTCAAATTCGAAAATGATTCTTTTAATACTTAGATCGATGTAATCTTCGATTCATTTGCTAAGAATCAATTTTCCCGTCGTTAGAGCGGTAATATATGGCATGTTAAAATTGACCCGAGATAGAGTTTTTACATTAACAATTTAAAATTTTCCACCTTCGCTGCCCTGTTGCTCTGATCGGGTTCAAACGCGTGAAAGGCAAAAAAAATGAGTGAGGCCAACCCATTGTCTCATCCCTTTTTCTCCTCCCCATCCTTTCTTGCATTCACCAGTTAGCCCTTAGTTGGCGTGATGGCAAAGAGGTCTTTGCAGAAGATGGAGGTGATAGCAGGCGGATGGAACGTGCAGACAACAAATCATTTCATCCATATCTCCCAGCCACCCTCCCGCACGTCACTTGAAACCTCTCGAGTCCCGCAGCCTGCAACCTCGCCTCCCCGCTCCCACCCTCGACGCCCCCGACCTTCCACCCCTCCTCCTCCTCTTTCGCTACCTCCCCACCCGACTCGCTATCGTCCCTCGCCACCCTTCTGACCCCTTACCCCCTTCGTTACCCCTTAACCTCCCTTCTTCGCCCGTACCCTCCCTCCATTCTCCCCCACCCACTCCGTTTTCTCCTCCCTTTCCACCCGTTTGTGAACTCCCACTCTCTGCCGCCCCGCAATTCCACCACCACCTCTCCTTTTTGTGATGTACCTAATGCGAAAATGCTACCGCGAGGCGCTGCACTAGGATAGCAATAATATTAGAATTCTTCTTACCCTGGGTGCTGAAATGCTATTCCTACGCTATCTAGATGGATGTAAAGGAGGCTCCCTCGCTTATAAAGTTCGAAGATATTCCTCTTTACACAATAAATTCGAATAGGATTCATTTTTATATTGAAATTGATAATAATCATATTTATCATAATGTTTAAATTAATAAAAAACTGTATTATGTTCTAATTCACTCTAGATAAATTAGTCACCAGGGACAGATTTGGCAACCGGGCGATCGCTTGGCAGGCCTTTGCTTTCAGGTCCGACTGGGCTGGGGTGATTCAATCGGATGCTAGGGCGGCTTAGAAGGATACGCCCGGGCCGATAAGACACCGCCAGTGCACTCTGTTACATAAACATTTGAGATATTAATAGGACGAAAACATCGAGGACAAATAAAGAATGCAGACGGCGTTTTCTGCGATGAAACTCAGATACCTCTCTTAATGAAATGGCGCTCTCCTAGAACCGAGTGAAGATAAAAACTTCAGATGCCGTCAGTGGCGTAACTATAGTGTGTGTGGCGAAGTTGGTATTTACCATAGGCGCCGCTGGCCAAACATTTCCGCAAAAAATGCAAAAATTTTTTTCTCCCATAAATAAGCATTGATTTAAACTCCAATTATTACGTTGTTGCCGATGAAAACGCTATTACACTTTATTAAAACATAGGAAAATATTAGATAACCAAGGCATTGCCTAAAATTTTGCCTTAGTTGCCACATCTCCTAGGTACGTCCCTGGATGGGATGTCTTCTGCGGGTGAAATACGCCTCCGATTTTGTCGACCTATGCCGTACCACATTTAACCATGAATGTAGGAATCGTGGAACTAGGGTAAACCGTGAAACGAGTACATTTCAAATCCAGTTGCTAGATTTTGAGGGTCACGACTTATTCAAAAATTTCACAAACATACTTTAACGAAGTGATATTTGATTTTACTCGTCAATTGATACCATAGCATGCACAACTTGAAATTTATTGCTGCATATTTCGAGTACTCGGGGAAAACATTTTTCTTTTGTTTCTTCAATCCGTTTTTTGCCTCGAATTTACCTTATTTCAGAAGATTTTTGTCTTCTCTTAACTTCTGTCTTTTTACTTTCTCCATACGTAGTAATGGGAAAGTATTGTATTCATGAAAAAAATCGACTTCCAGATTTCAACGGATATACATGCTTTGAGGTCCCTAGAACACGTTTAGACTATTTTCGGAATGATGTCTGTGTGTGTGTATGTTAGTGTGGGCGCTCTAACTCAAAAAGTACGTGCCATATCGTTACCAAACTTCATATCTAACACTCTTACATGAGCACAAAGAACTGATTAGTTTTTGGACAATAACGGATAACCGAAAGTCGAGGTTTATTCGAAACCCGATTCGGTTTTTGCGATATTTCTTGGTTAAAATATCATTTTTGTATTTACAATTCTATACAAAAGTTATGGAGAATGTAATTTCCTACAACTTTCATTTGAAACAATTTTCTATAGGAGTTATTGTTTAGGAGTTATTTATAAATAACAGGTTTTTCGGTTTCCGTTAAATATCTCCTTAAAAACATCGTTATTGGTAATCTTCGTAAGGACCAAAGTTGTAGAGAATAATATTTCTTCCAAGTTTTGTTTGAAACTAATTTTCGTAGAACCATCTATTTCGGATATATTTCGCTTTATCTTAATACCAGTATACAGCGCCAACACCATGTAGCGGAGAATTCTGTAAACATTCAAAATATACGTAATTTACGGAAACAAGGACGATGGTATTCTTTTACGATACGAAATAATAATTTTGCCTTATAATGCTATTCATAATAATTTAAATATATGGAGAATATGGAGAAAGTCATGTGTTGGCCACATCAGATTTTTTTCATAAGACTTTTCAAGGCTAAGTCGATAAAAATTGCCTAAGAGAAAAGACGCTGCCTATAAATGTGAAATAATAATATAAACAGCGTCATATGAGTGCCGTCGTTCATTTAATCGAACTTTTCGGGTTTACTGTTCTCACTCAAGCTGTTACGGAAAAAATTCACCTCCGTTTCACATTTCATCACCGCCATTTTCCATCCACCTCGCTCCCTACAGAACTCCCTTCACCTCCTCTCTCTCTCTCTCTCTTCGACCACTCCAATTCCATCCCCGAGGCGCCTCTCTAACTCCCTCACAACCCCTCCTCCCCCGAGAGCAAACCATCAAAACCCACCCTCACCATACGCTTCGCCCCCTCCTTGCGTCATTCTACCCCGTCAAACATTCCCGATATATTTCCCGAATTAACTCGTCACTCCCTTCGCTACCGAACCCACGACCCCCAACCCTTATCACCGATCCTGCGACCCCGCAGACCCCTCTTCCCCCCCCCCCCCCACCCCTTCCCCCCTCCTCCCGCCTACTCCTCCGCATTCCCTTCTAATCCCCAGTGAGCATTTCACATTCTGCACACTCCATTCTGCGGGGTCGAACGGAGTAGACTATCTGTCGCTTTGTCCCTATGAAGCGACGCTATGTGTCTTCCGGTGTTTTGGCTCCCTCCCGCCCCCCCTCCCCCTCCCTTTGCCACCAATGAATAGCGAGGTTTGGGGGCAGAAAGGGAGGTGGATACGAGGGAGAGGGATGAACCTTCCCCAAAGTAAGCCGTACGCCCAAAACGCTTGTGACGTAAATCCGACAACAATGGTCGGGGAAAATTTTCGTTTCGGGAAGTCTTAGGCGCTTGGAGAGGAATAAAATGCGTGCTCCGATGAAGTGACCGGCCAATTTGCTACTTGAGGCGGAGGAGGAGGCGGGAGGAGGAGGTGGAGCGGTGATGAGCTCAGCTGCCACGGATCGACAAAAGACTGGCAGACGGTGCTATACGTGGGCATAAGTGGAGTGGACAGGCGTAGAGGTATCCCGACCACATTCCCCGAATCATCAAACCGTGGCCCAAGGGAACAATCTGTGGACGCTACCCACAACCGCAAACACGGTCCTGGAGCAAAAGATGGAAGGTGATACGACAACGCCAATACGACAATTATCTCTCCCTCGCTGCTCTCGTTCCTATATCTCCTCCTCTCTCTCATTAACTCCTCTCTCTCTCTCCTCTCCCTACCTCACTTTCTCCCACGCTCCCCCCTCTCCCCCTCTCTTCCTTTCTCTCACTCCCACATTAATTCTCCTCTCTCTCCCTACCTCTCTCTCTTCCTACCTCACTCTCTCCCTACTCCTCTCCCTACCTCTCTCTCCGTGCCTCTCACTCCCTGCCTCTCCCTGCCTCTCTCTCCCTGCCTCTCTCCCTGCCTCTCTTGCTTCCTACCTCTCTCTTCCTACCTCTCTCCTTACCTCTCTCTCCCTACCTCTCTCTCCCTACCTCTCTCTCCCTCTCCCTTCTTCTTCTCCCTTTCCTATTTCCTACACACACCGTGCTAACTCCGCACCTTATCCTCTTCCTTCCCAATACCCATTCCTACTCACTTAGCGTATTCCTTTAAAAAGAACAGTTTTACATAATCGTATCATTACGGCAGTGCAATTTAAGCCCTTGATTGTAAAATTTTTTTGGGACCGCGACAAAATGTAATTTATATGTTATATGTTTATGTTATATGTATTATGCTTATATGTTGTATTCTGACGCTTTCTAAACATCTCACACTTTTGTAACCGTGCTCTTATTGGAGCATCATCAACCAAAATATCATTTCATTCAACGGAAAGAAATCAAATATATGCAATAACGAGTGTCGCGACAAATATGCGAGTTAAATTGGGGTTCACCATTCAGAAAATATTACACACCTCTGCACCACGGTTCGAAAATTCGTAATTGGAATTCACAATCATTAGGAGACCTAGATTTTGATTAACTCGTTTTCTCATCTTTTCTCGAGGCGCGAATGATGGACCCTCTTTTATAGGTATAGTAATATGAAAAAGATCGACGTTTATTTTTACGTTGTTACCATATCATATGAGTGTCAAACATTTTATACTTAAAAAACTAAAAGTTTTTCTCCAGTTCCTGTAAAAAAAATCAAACTTTTTATCGAAATATCATCGCTATTATCACGTGTTATAGCATGAAAATCTTTTTGTGCCGTCCTAGAAAGGGATCGTTAGCCATTTTTTCGGAAGATTATTGGCTTCAGAGATGTCCAAATATATATGTCAATACAGGTGATGCCTGAAAACTAATATATGTATACAAAAATTTCTTCCCTTCTTTAGCCATTTTTCTCCAACATGCGTCTCAGTAGCCGGTCAAAATTTTCAATGGGAGATAAGACACCGTCGGAATTCTTATTGGGGCCCTCGAGGGATGTTAGGCTTAGTACAGCAACAACTTAACCATGGGCAAAAGGCTAATCCTTCCCCGTCTCCATACTCGTTCTGAATGGGGTCCCAGAGATAATAACAAGATCCGAAGGATGTTAGGGAACTCGGAGGGGTTCAACTGCGCGCGAAGAAAACTTCAAAGGTCTTCAGCCGATTCTTTTCATCCTGCCCACCCATTCAGCCCCAGACGTAACCATTTGGCAGTCAACACGTATTACAAGAAGATTTTGAATGTTCCAACATGTTTGCCGAATTCGCTTTTGTGTAAAAAAAAAAAAGATGGGCCCATCTCACGGGAGAGCATTCGTGTTTCGGAAAAGTTTCGCTGTACAAAAATGTTTGTCCAATACCTTGTAATTTGTCGGAAACCCCGGTATTTACTTCCAGTAGTCACTTATGAAGTTAAAACTGTTGCCGTACAAGAAAGTATCCAGTTGATAAACTAAACCGTTTGCGAGTTTTTCTTCTTTCGCTCAAATGGTCGGTGTGTTTGGCCGGGGCCAGTGGAGCAAGCGGTATTATCCCACCGCTCCTCTTTACCTAGTCTTCCTCTTCTCTTCCCACATACGTATGTATTCATCCATCCCATGCAAGACTCACCTTTTCTCGTCTTATGCGTTGGAATCAGACTCTGTGGGTTTCTCTCTTCGAGCTTAAATAATGTCTAAAATATGAGTACAAATATTCTATTCGATGAGGATAACGGTTCACCTTCACCGACCAATCTTCCCATGCGAATTATGAGCCAATTATCTGGCCTCATTCGTATTAGGCCGATGGACAGATGGACAAAAAATACATTTGATGCAATGGAGTACAAACTGGGAGTATTTTAAAAAAAAGGTGATATTGGAATTTCATTTAAACGGTTAATTTAAGATATTTGATAATTGAATCGAATGAATTTCTCGAAAGATTAATTCGACGAGTTTGTAATTCGAAATAAAATTATCATGCTCGCTTTATGGCTGGAATAAAGTCGATAACTACGTAGTCATAAAATGATTGGGAAAGCCAGACTTGGATTTCGGCTACAAAGATACCATCATCAGTGACAATTCATCGGTAGTAGATTCTAAATTTTCTTAATATTTTTACGGCTATTCGAACTTAGTAGTTCTCGATTAAAACTTTTTTGTGGAAATACAGTCAAATTCCACTTAAGCAGCCACTTCATGGACTGTGACCAAATGAACGCTTATATAAGCGACCATACAAGAGATATTTGACAAATGGGGGGGTGCCGTGGCGTAGTGGCGAGGGCGTTGGCCTGCTACGCTGAGCATACCCGGTGCGAACCGGGTACGAATCATGTGAAAGTAGGATTTTTTCAGAGGTTTAGCGGCTGCCTATTTGCGTGTCTAACGCACGCGAATGAGCGCTCCGTCCTTCGGAAGGGACGTAGAGCCGTTGGTCCTCTTGGTGTTTCTCGTTAAGAGTAGGCTAATGCCTGCACCGGGTTTATCTCCTCTCTTGCTTTGTGATTTTGACTGAGAAGCCTACTAGCGCTGGTCGTCGTTTGAAGTCACAAGGTCCAAAATAACAATTTGACAAATGAATTTTATGTTACTGGGAATCAGTACAATTCCAGAAAATAATTGGCCATTTAGAGCATGGGTGCTCAAATTTTATGCGACCCACCATCAATGTTTTATATTTTTAATAACTCCTTTCAATTACTTTTATTAACTACCAAATATTATTATTTTTTATCTGGCAGAATCAGTTAAAATATCTTAATTTCTTTTTAATGCTGTTTTTAATTTTTTTCAAATATATTTCTAAGATTGAATTCCGCACTTATTTTTACTATTGAAATTGTGAACCTAAAAAGCCAACTTTAACTTGATTTTCACAAATATAGTGCCTGAGAATCCATAGATTTTCGACATAACTTTAATCCAGTCCGCCGAAGTATTGGCCATTTCCAATGCTACCCACCGAAGGATTCATTACCACCAATTCGAACCACTATGTTGAAAAGTTTGCTCATCCCTGGTATAGAGGGTTGATTGCACTAAAGCTTTACAGGGATGGCCTTTGCGAAGGGCTCGTCTGCATAGAGATTTAATTATAACTCGTATCATTGGAAAAGTAGCCGATAACGACCATTCAGAACGAGTAAATACGACGTAGCGCAACTTTCTCTTCCTAGAGTAATGACGATCCATTTAATACAAAGAGAAGTGCTGCTCGACGAATGCCAACCAATTTTTCAACTCCGACACGGTTTTACTTCATTGTGTATCGTTACAATACCAAGTCTTGGATCTCCGATCGTGTTTCATAATCCCGCGACGGGCGCAACACACCTTAGTGATTATTTACCAGCTACACATACCTTTGCTTCAATCGAGTGTCGAGGGTGACACACAGGGAACGCTCGCATTTGAGATAATGCGCTCGGCGTCGTTGGATGGAGAACGCACGAGATGCGATCAATTATCGATTCGACATTCACTTTAAACCGATTGAAAACGGAAAGAATATAGGTTCGAAACTCAGCTTCATTGATATCCGTTTATAAAGCCTTTCGATTTACACCAACGGTTCTCGCTCGGATTTGCGCCGCCTCTAAAAGAATTTGTGCGATTTCCACTTTTATGTAACCCATACTCTTCCGATCCAATCCAATGCGACCCCGAAATATCATTTTCCCATCTCGGAGGATTCTAGGTAGCAACAATGAATCCACGAGGATAAAATTAAGCAAATAAAAATCTCTTTGAAGAATCGGCGTCTCCATAGTGAGGTTTCGGGATTACGGAAAGATTTATTTTTTAATCCAGCTTTCCTCATGTTGCCAGTTGCCGGTTCTCAGTCTCCAAATATTCCTCCTCTATCTCTCCGCTGTTCCTAGAGGAGATCCCTTCATCGTGTATATGGAACTTCTCCAAGATTTTTCATGGCGTCCTCTTTTCCTCCTACTATTAGTTGGCAAACATCGTAAAACTCTCTTTGGCCATCTCTTCTCCTCCATCCTTTGAATGCATCCATACCATCGTCAAATCCTTTTCTCAAACCGGTCTAGTACCGTTTCTTGTATTCCAGCTCTTTCTCTCAATTTTTCATTTCTAATCCTCCGCGGATTTGACTCTCCAAAGCTCCTCTATTTTTACAGCCACATGTTAAAATTCCTTCGGCAATTATGCTGAATAATCTTTTCTAAAGATCTTCTCTCATAGGACCACTTTTAGCATTATAGTCGCCTTCCTAGCCAAAGTCACCCTATGTTGTACGTCTTCGGAACAGCCACCCGACCTATTATTTTATTTTATTTTTAATGACGCCTTCCCCGCAAAGCCAATTTTAGGCTTGTCTGCAGGTAGTGGAAAAACCCCAAGACGAATCGCAACATCCATTCCCGAAGCGGGATTCGAACCCGCAACCTTTGGCTTAGAAGGCAGGCACACCACGTACCAGTCTAACCCGGCCGGCAAAATTATAGAACCAAAATACTTATAGGTATCGAATTCCTTGATGGATCAAAACTCTTTTATCGTATTTCCTCCTGTACTCATCCATTCTTTTAAATAATCAGTTTTTGTCAAATTAATCTTTAATTCAAAATTTTGATATGTCTGCATCAACTCATAAATTCGGCACCGTCCTTATCCTGTGTCGATACAACCTGGTCCACCACAAAGGACAATGCATGAATAACATTATCCCTTATGGGTTTTTCCATTCCAAAGCATCTCATATTCCACTATTCTAGGGTTCCATCTACGTAGGCTTTAAATAATGTTGCCGACAGGCCGCATGCAGCACTTTCTCAGTTCTTTCGCTACATCATTTCCCGCTTTTGATATATTGATCCCATTCTTCATATACAACACATTTTACTCGTGCATCCTTCTTGATAAAATTATCATTTCCCCCGTCACTTGAAGTTTTCTTAGCATTCCCCATAATTTAACTTGATCGATTAACAAATGGATAATAATTCCAGTGCTCGAAATGGAAAATGTTACGTAACGGAACGCTTGTATTGGTAGTGGAACGGAGATTTTTACGAAACGGAAAGCTTGTTATATGGGAAGGTATTTCTACATGTCTGACGTTACGGAACGGTGTGTTCCGGTTCATTTCGAGCGCTGAATAATTCTCCAATACAAACCGCCATTTTTGGCTTGCACTTATGCGATTATTTCAGCACGTAGTTTTTGGGATAGTACTTAATATAGAATTCGAAAAAAATAAGTTTCCATAAAAGAATTAACCATGTAATTGAATTTTGTATTGTATTTTTCCTAATTTAATAAGAATTATGTTCGCTTCAAAAAGAATTATCGAGCCCACCTCATTTTTGGTCTCTAATTGATGAATTAGAGACCACGAGGTCCAATATCCAATACCTTAAATGGTACTTTTTTCAGTATCTGCATTGGTGAATCACCAATGATAACGGCTTCTTTGTGGCCGAAATGGGTACCTTGTTTACTTAACCTATTTATGACTATTTAATACAATATTTATCGGAGTATGCTTGGTGGTTCTAGTAGGTCGTCTTACAGCTCCCTCGATCGCATGATCTCACTTCTCTTGACCTGAGGTAATGCGAAAAAGCTTATGTTTATTTTGTAATTGATGATGAGCTGAAAGGCCGCATTGGATATAAATTCAAGAATCATTCCAACAACTCTTGCAGAAAATCAGAACGAGTTTAACGGTCGTTAATATTTAGATGATAGCATTTCACTTCAAGAACTTCATTTTAAGTAACTGTTGATTCCCCTTTTGCATATGACTTACTGAAAGCCATTTTGGTACATTCAATCATAAAAATGAAACAATAATTACCAGAATGCGTTTATTTCCCCGATTCCTAGGCCAGTTATAGCAATAACATAGTGCATGGTAATATTTTAAACAGTGTCAATGTATTTTTCCTTTCTATAAAGTTGAGGCTTCTGTTTTGTATATCTTATATTTAATTTATTATTTAGAAGTGTTTCTTGAGAGAAAAATGTTTTGTTAGATCCCATATTTCCACCTGCCTTCAAGGAATTACTAAGAGCTTTACGACGGTGAAATTTGGTGTTACAAATTATTTTATAATACAAATAAATCTGTCACAATCAAACGAAAACCTTCATCCTGTAATACTGAAAGGAGAACAAATGTTTCTTATTAAAGAATAAAACAATTAGTTCTTGCCATACACGCTCTTTGTTAGGAACCCTGGAGATAAGAAAATATTGCGAAACCCGCTTAATCTATTGCCCTTCTTGTTGTTTATTAAAATTTCCTAATTAAACTAACAAAGTCGCAAATTGGATTTTTCGAGAACCTCTCAAAAAAGCGATATTGCTCATTCTTAACCTTGTAAAGGATTATTTTCATTACGTTTGGAAATTTCTCAACAATATTTACAAGGGAGAACGAATAGAGACCACTTTAAAATTAAGGATTTAGCTGCACCCGCACCCGGAGGGAATATTTTTCTTAATGAGAAACGCGGCGCAGCGATTTTATAAGGCTCTTGAAGAAAAATCCGTCTTGATATATCGTAGTCAATAAATTCGAGAGAGAATTTCTGAGTTTAATCAAATGAGAAACGTTCTTCTTTCTGGATTCATTAAAATGATAATTTAGTTAGGGAGATTGACTTAGTGACCCTATCTACCTTTCCTTAATCAACCCAAATGCACAAATTACAAAGCATGGTTAGCGTAAACAATTTTCAGCGAATACGCCGTTTAAAATTTCATGATTTCACGCAATGATTTTGAAAATATATGCGATTGTGTAAGAATGTGTATTTGCGCGTTTATGTATGTGCCTGTGAGAATCTGTTCTACAAAGTTCAGGTTTTCAATAGATAGTATGCAAGGTACAGAATGCGTTACGTTGCATTAAATTGTTATGAAATTTAACCGACGGTAGAACACTTGTGTCTTGTATTTCTTTTTACTGATTAAAAAATAGAAGTTCCTAAAGTTATTTTATATTATGTTCATCATTAGCAGAAACATGTCACAATTTGGCCATAAGGCAACAAAATTAAATACTTTATATATAAAACGACAGTTATAATTAGTACACTATCTCATTATTATAGGTAGCATTTATGTATGACATATTTTTCCCTCCTATTAATTATACAAAAATAACGACAAAAACTAAGCGAATAAGGTAAATAGAGGTTTAATTTTCAGCTTTATATTGCTATTGAAGTCTAATGTAAAAATTTTCAGGATTTCTGGAAGGCCTTCACGGCCACCGAAGCGGCCCCAGGGGCCCACTATTTCCCCAGCGTGCGTAACCTCACTGGGTTCTCGCTTACTTATCCCACATAGACATCATTACAAGTTTTCTCTAGTTTATACATAAACATATCTATTCATTATTTCTTAATATTTTTACAGTTTTTGTCCATGACTGTATCTCCCCGATTAGGCACGAATATTTCCCCCAATTAACTTCCAGCCGTTTTTACTAGACCCCAGCCGTTTAAATTCATTTTTTCAATAACCGAGGAATTCGATGGATCGTATATCTACGTACGAATCCTATTTTACATTTCTAGATGTTTTCTTTTTATATTAATACTTATTACGGATTTAGTGATTCGATTTTAAACCGTAAAATCATTACATAAGAGAGAAACTTATACAACTATGTTTCAACACATATCTGTTTCAAGAGACCGAGGCAGCGTTTTCTGCTTTCAAATTAATCGCTCATACTTATGATTTTTGACTCCGGTCGCGTTGTTCTTTCATCGGTTAAGAAAAAAAATTGTCCTTTTTTGATATATCCTACGAGTGTGATTTCAGCTCTCGCTAATTTTTTTCATCTTTCTCAAAAGAATGTATCTCGCACACGGTCACATTACTCGAGCAAAAAACTCCTTCTCTGGAAGGAATATTTCTGCTCCAGTTATCCTTTTAAAGTGAGTTTAAGAGATGGCACAGGCACTTGAACCGCTTTTTCTCCTCATCCAAAGCGTCAAGATCAGTCTTCGGTAAAGGGATCATTCATAGAAATATAAAAATCAATAATTTATTACGACGGTATCTCTCTCGTAAATGAAAAATAAGAACTTATATCTGAGAAAATATTTCTTTTATCGACCAAGTTGGAGTGTTTCTATTTTTATCTCAATAATCGAAAGAATACAAATTGTTGAAGCATCCGATTGATAATTTCACTTTATTTTAACCTTATAAAGGTTCATTTTAAATTAGTTGTATTTTATATACAAACTGGGAAGTTCCGAAAAACGCATGAGGAATATTTTTTTTGCGGGGTTAATTCAACTCCACTTCCAAGTGGCCCGAAAATTGGTTTAAATTCGAAATTGTTTCATTTTCAACTACGATTAATTAATCATCAGGCCTACGGCGCATATTGCGGCAGAATTAGAGCTCATAAACTAAATTAGGGCATTTTCGCTCGCATTGGTTGATTTCGTAAGCACATCTAATTAATGGGCTAGCAAAATCTATACAGTGATATAACATGAACGTTATAAATACTTTCATTCAATGAGTAGAATTATAAATCAGTTTTTAATAATAGCAGTTATTATGATAGCTAAGCGAAGTTAAGTGAATCACATAGAAAGAGGAGAAAATGGCAAAAATATTGATTTTTATGTATATTAATTTCGCATTTCTCTGTGTGATTTTACCGGTTAATTTACAAATTGATGGCTACAATGGTAAAATTAAAATCTAAATTTTTTACCAAAAAATTATTGAATTGCACCTCTCATCACCTCGTTCTATATATGACTTTATCGTTTATCAGAAATAGATTTACTTATCAAAGATTAAATGAAATCGGTCTTAACAATTGAGTGATAAAGCTTTCAAAATGAATATCTTATCTTAGACTTTTTTAGTTTTTCAATCTCTCTAGGACGAATTTATGCTATCTTAATCTGCCAAGGTCATCTAATGAAGATTTATGGAATGGGAGCGATTCATTCGTTTTTAAAGAGTCAGGATTGTGAAACGCTCGTAGTATAATTTATACGTGCACGTGATATGGACACTATTTTTTTCAGAAACAAATGTTATAAGGAAATTTATAACCATAAAAAGGTTTATCGTATCTCATGCGTATTTACGCTACTAACCACACTAGTGTGTCTGAAATGCATTTCAGTCAAAATGCGCATCTGGATCATTCCAACGTTTTATAGTTACGAGAGTTACCTAAATTATCTAAGCTATCAGCGATCAAAGTATCCGAATATAACATTATAAATGTTTAAATATCGAGGTCTATATGCTCTATATTTACTCATAATAGAGCCGGTTTCTTATTATAACTTTCTTCAAGGCCACATCAATTTCATTATACAAACCATAGAAATCTGTCAGCTCAGCTTCTCATGTCTAGACACTGATAAAATAAAAAGATAATCGAATATCATTGGTGGATGCGTCATTCCACAACTACGCCATGGCGCGCCATGAAGACTCCTACTAATTAGGCATCTGTCGATATGGACAGTGCACTGTATTGTTACACGAATACATATATAAGCTTTAATAATCAAGCACGGTACCTCAATAACAAACCTCCATTCGATCCAATGCATACGTTAGCATCATCAACCGCCCAATAATAATTCCTCTATTATAACTCATTATATCCCACACACGGAGAAACCCCCATAATCTTGTTTATCCAGCTCAACCTTATCTCCCAGCCATCCCAACCGACCATCCCTTGCGCTCAGGCCAAATTAAATACTCCGACGTCCTCATTGCCTCGCTATATCACGGGGTGGAGGGAGGGAAACCCATCACCTACCGACCATCGCCTAAACCCAATGCGTACAACACCCCTACACGCGCCCAAACCAACCCCTCCCCACTACAATTACACCGCTCAAACCCCGTTCTACCCTCTCTCACTGTTTTTCTCTCCCTTTCTCTCTCTCCCTCCCCCTATCCTCTCTCTCCCTCTCCCTACCCTCTCTCTCCCTCCCCCCACCCCCTCTCTCCCTCCCCCCACCCCCTCTCTCTCTCGCATTTTGATTGCGTCCACTTCGTAGGGCCCTCGACTACCGGGGCCCTCTTTCCACACAGCTGCACACAATTTCCTCACTCCTCAAAAAATATCCCCCTCCATTCTCCTCCCCCCCTCCCCTCTTTCTCCACCCTTCCCCCCACTCCTCCCTTCGATTGCAAATAATTTCCCCAGACCCCGTTATCCGGCGGAGTCATTGCCTGCCAATCAATGTAGCCTTTATTTATTTTCGAATAATAGCTCTCCTTGAAATTTCACTCGGCTAAACACCCGAGTGGATCGCGTTATTTTGAGTCGTTCTTTCTTTTCCTACCCCTCACTCCTCTCTCTCGTTTCCCCCGCTCGCTTGTTTCCGCCGCGCATTCCTCCCTCCGTCGCAAGATAGGACGAGGGGAACGGGGGGGGAACAAATGAAGACTACTCGGTCGCTTAGAAATCTTTTAACCTCGATGGGAATTCGAGCGTTTTTTTTTTCATTTTAAACTGCAATGGCGGAGTTAGTCCGAGATGTTGAAAAAATTTCTTTCGTGGATAATGAAGCGGAATAGGTGCGAGGAGCTCGAAGATGACGTATTTGAATAGTACGAGGATTAAAAATATTGGAACAGGTACGAGACAAGTTATCATTCGGCCATTTTGATATGCCCGTATTTTCGTCCACCTATAAAAGAAAATACAGTTGTTTTCGAAGGTGGCTACGTTCATTAATCTTTTCCTATTTGATATGCAATTTCGTCTCCCTTCACTCCGTAGAAGAGGAGAAATTCAAGTTTTTTAAGATTATAATATGGTGAACTGAGATTTTAAAATAGGAGATCTTTCCATTGCTTGTGTTCAGTGTAATCCTTTATCGTTTGGACGTCATCGTGCGAAATGAGAGAATGTTTCATTTCCCGCTCCAAATTTATGAAAAAATTCTTTCCTGACATCGAGAGATAGATGTCGGTTGGTGGCCTGTTTGTATTTGGGATCGCTGGATTTAAGTTTCTTGTCTTTACAATTGAGGTTAAATGCAACATTATTAGATGGTGTTATGTTTTCTTTTAAGGGTTTCAAATGCCGCCTCCGATTTGACAAATCTTATGCGATGTTTAAAACTTCGCACGGAGTTACGACAATGCTTGTATCAAACAAATTGCACATGGAGCTCTGTAGGCATAAGTTAAAGACGAGTACTTTTAAGCTGAAATGCGTATATGGTTTACTCAATCGTTTTATAGTTGCGGTAACTACCTATATCAGCTAGACTTTTTAAAGTTACTTGTTTTTCCATATCGTTATTTTCCTTAGAGTTATATAAAAAAAAATTCCAACCACCTCTTGCATCAGTTATAGTACTACAATCGTTTCATATTAGTTCTTTCATTATTTATGATCCGAAGTTATCCGCGGAGACAAATTCGGATTTTGAGAGATTATCTCTTCCCAATAGCCACGTAAAGGTTAGAAAAATTAGGCTCGCATTTCCACTAAAAATAATCCGTCGTTATTTATGATTCGCCGTTATTTGTTTTAACCTATCATCAGTTGGAGTCTGTCATTGGTGAATTACTAAAGATGACGGCGTCTTCTTTATATCCGAAATTTGCGTCTGGTTTTCCCTACCATTCACGGCTATTGAAGAGAGAACCAGTTTTTCAACTTGATTTCTGCCGTAATTCGAGCTTGTAAATTCTCTATAGAAATTCGGCTGTAATACAAACCGGTTCAACACATCAACTTAAATGAACCTTTTTCGCTTCGTTTACATTCCGAATGAGATTAAGCTACAGCCGAGGCTCTTTGAATTTCAATTATTTGATCGATTACTTCGATAACTCGAATGAAATATTCCTTCTGGTCATTATTACTCTTATTATTAGAGTTCTGTATCTAAAATATTTTCATGAAAACTTCTGGTTTGTGCTGTAGATGTTCGACCGAATTATGCGTGACGCCTTATACATGGAAGTAATTCTTATATTAACTCCGAATAAACAACTCTTTATTTCGTCGCTCGATCGAGGGAACATTCGATTCTCTGCCACATGGCCACACAGCGCGCTGCGCTATTTATGCTCCAAACAAGTGACTTGTAATTGAAGGCTGAAGTATATCGCTCCATTATCCCTTCCGCACGCTCCCTCACGCCCTAATATTGACTCTTTGGAATTGGACGTATCGGACTTATGTACCTCATTTGTATGTTATATACGATATTTGCTTACGAATATTGTTTGACACTCGCTTGCGTCTGTGTCGGAAGACATTCTCTTTCTCCGTATTAATGAATTCTTTTTTCATATAAATTTCACGATTCTTCTACTGTTTAGGCTCTTGAGTTTTAATACGATTACTTAGTTAAAATAATAATTTTTGCGTTTTTGTAGCTCGAACAAAAATGAAATATCAAATTCGCCATAATATGGCTCGAATACAACATATGATGAAGGTAACTCCCACAGCTACAAGACAGATTCGGGTATCGATTACAAATCGGCCTTCCTCAATGGCGGCCCACCGATCTTATCACTACAAAATATATTGTGTTTATTCTTGGCCATAATTGGTCCATTATCACGCCAAATGACGTAGACGTCTCACCAATTTCACGTTTTCTATCTCATTATAGTACAAATATTTTAAAATTAATGTTTTCTGGTCTGCTTCCCATTTCAGTAGAAAAATCGCCGGTTTTACGGGTGAAAATACGTGACACACAAATGCGTCTCCAACTTCCGGTTGTTTCTCCCTTCCTAACCGATAGCCATTAACCCAAACCATTATCCGCTACGCACCCATTATTTGATACCTAACATTCTCCGCACGCTCCCACCAAAAATCTCTTCCCCCCCTACCACATATCACTCCCACTCCTCATGTCAAATCCCCATTCACTCTTCGACCCCCTCTCCTTAATTTCCCCCACCTTTTATAATGTTCTCCTTCCTCCCGATTTCCTCCCTTTGTTCTTGTTTCCATTCCCTCCCCATTTCTTCCCTTCGTTCTTGTTTCCATTCCCTCCCCTCTCGTCTCTTTATTACAATCTCTCCCATCACTCCGATTCCCTTTACTCCTTCATATCTCCCCAGTATCTCTAATCTTTACAATCCATCCTCTCTTCCAGTCATTCGAATCTTCATACTCCTCATCTCTCCCAATCCCCATTTTCTTCCTCTAACATTTCCCGCTTCCTCCACTCCATTTCTCAACCGTACCATCTTGTGCTTCCCTCTTGTTCAGTCCCTCCGTTTCTCTTCCTCATTTCAATCCGTCCTTATTCCATCATTCTCTCTCTCTTCTCCGCCTCACGCTTCTACTCCCCTCTTCAGTCTAGCTCACATTTTCCCTTCTCTTTTATCTCTTATTCTCCGCCTCTCCTCCCTCTCGCCCTCTCCTTCCATCTTTTTCTCTCTTTCCACCCTCTCCTCCCTCTCGACCTCTCCTCTCCCTCCACGCTCTCCTCACCTTCCACCCTCCCTCACCGTCTACCCTCTCCTCACGCTCTCCTCTCCTTCAACCCTCCCTCACCTTCCACCCTCTCCTCTCCCTCCACCCTCTCCTCTCCTTCAACCCTCTCCTCCCCCTCCACCCTCTCCTCCCACTCTGCCCTCTTCTCTCCCTCCGCACTCTCCTCTCCCTCCACGCTCTTCTCCCTCTCGACCTCTCCTCTCCCTCCACTCTTTCCTCACCTTCCACCCTTCCTCTCCCTCCGCCCTCTTCTCTCCTTCCACTCTTTCCTCTCCCTCCACCCTCTCCTCTCCTTCAACCCTCCCTCACCTTCCACCCTCTCCTCTCCCTCCACCCTCTCCTCTCCTTCAACCCTCTCCTCTCCCTCCACCCTCTCCTCCCCCTCTGCCCTCTTCTCTCCCTCCGCCCTCTCTTCTCCCTCCACCCTCTTCTCCCTCTCGACCTCTCCTCTCCCTCCACTCTTTCCTCACCTTCCACCCTTTCCTCTCCCTCCGCCCTCTTCTCTCCTTCCACTCTTTCCTCTCCTTCTACCCTCTCCTCTCCCTCCACCCTCTCCTCTCCTTCCACCATCTCCTCTCCCTCCACTCTTTCCTCTCCCTCCACCCTCTCCTCTCCTTCCACCCTCTCCTCTCCCTCCACCCTCTCCTCTCCTTCAACTCTCTCCTCTCCCTCCACCCTCTCCTCCCCCTCTGCCCTCTTCTCTCCCTCCGCCCTCTCTTCTCCCTCCACCCTCTTCTCCCTCTCGACCTCTCCTCTCCCTCCACTCTTTCCTCACCTTCCACCCTTTCCTCTCCCTCCGCCCTCTTCTCTCCTTCCACTCTTTCCTCTCCTTCTACCCTCTCCTCTCCCTCCACCCTCTCCTCTCCTTCCACCATCTCCTCTCCCTCCACTCTTTCCTCTCCCTCCACCCTCTCCTCTCCTTCCACCCTCTCCTCTCCCTCCACTCTTTCCTCTCCCTCCACTCTTTCCTCACCTTCCACCCTTTCCTCTCCCTCCGCCCTCTCCTCTCCTCTCCTTCCACTCTTTCCTCTCCTTCTACCCTCACCTCTCCCTCCACCCTTTCCTCTCCTTCCACCCTCACCTCTCCCTCCACCCTTTCCTCTCCTTCCACCCTTTCCTCACCTTCCACCCTTTCCTCACCTTCCACCCTTTCCTCACCTTCCACCCACTCCTCTCCCTCCACCCTCTCTTCTCCCTTCGCCCTCTCCTCTCCTTCCACCCTTTCCTCTCCTTCTACCCTCTCCTCCCTCGCACCCTCTCCCAACTGTCACACTTCCTCTCATCCAATTCTTCCCTTATAATCCCCGCCTCCACCACTCTTCTCTCTTTAGTCTCAACATAGTTTGTATTTCCTTTCCTGCTATCACCTCCATCCCTTCCATTCCTACATTCATTAAACACCAAAATTTTTCGAGCTTCCTCAACAAAAACGAATTCAGTTTAACAGATACTTACCGTAGGTTACAATCTTACCTTGACCGTGAATATTTCCTCGCGTTAAAATTTACGAGGGGTCGCATATATATATATAAATACATTCCTAAAAAAATCTTCCGTTCGGATTTTATCCTTATAAAAATGTAAACACAATGCATTGGAACGGCTTCAAAAAATCCCCTTTTTTCCCCTGTCCATCGCCTCCCTTTTTGATGAACACATTCCACTTCTAACCTCTTCCCTAACTTTCCCATCCTTTTCTCCATCCTCTTCACATCACAACGCACAGCTTCCCTTTAATTATCTCGCATGAGGCGGTTATTCCGGCTGACACCTCTTTAAAGGGATTGAGGATGCTGGAGGTGCCGAGGAGCAGTCGGATATTTAGTGCGGGCGAGGACTGTGCTCGTGGGGAGGAAAGGAGGGAGTGAAGAGAGAGAGGGAGATAGAGAGGAGTTTTGAGGGAAGGGGGGGGGGGGGGAGGGAGTGAAGCGAGAGTAGGGGACAGGTGGTAATGGGGGAGATGTGCATTGTGGGATAGGAATCGCGTGCAAAAGACAGGGAGTGCTGAAGAGGGGATTTAGAAGGAGTGAGGAGAATGGAGGAGATAAAGAGGGATAACAAAAGGGAGGAGGAAAGGGAGAGAGTGGGGAAAAGGAGCGAGGAAAGAGGGGGAGAGGGAATGAGCAACAGGAGGAAAGAGAGATAGAAAGGAAGAGGTGGAGAGAGAGCGATTTAGGGAAGGTTTTGGTAGAGAATGCAGTAAGTGGAGAAAAGAGAAACGGAGAAAGTGGAAAAAGAGGAAGAAAAGGGTGTTGTAGAGATGAGACAAGTAAGTAAAATATAGTAAAGGGGAAGGATTGGAGGGAGTGGGATAATGGATGAAAAAGGAGGGATGGATGAAAAGGAGAGAGAGAGAGAGAGAGGGGGGGGGATGGAGAGGGAGAGAGAGAGAGAGGGAGAGGGGGAGGGAGAGGGGGAGAGGGAGAGGGAGAGGGAGAGGAAGAGGGAGAGAGAGACGACTATGGGTATGCACGAGAAAAGAGATGGAAATAGGGAAACATTAGGGTGTGAGCGGAAGACAAGGGAATACCGGAAGAGGAGAGGTGAAGGGGAGAGGTAGGGAGAGCGAGGAAAAAGGAGAAAGAATCAAGGAGGAAGACTGGCGAGGGGAGGGATGTATGGGGGAGAGGGTGGAGAAGGGGTGAACAAGAGCGGAGCGAAGAGGGGAAGAATGTAGAGGTAGGGGAAGATGACGGAGAGAGGCAGGGAGGACAAGGAATGTGGAGGGAAAAAGATGGAGGGAGAAGAGGGGGAAGGGAATGAGGAAGACAGCAACACAGAAAGAGGGAGGGAGGGAGGAAGAGAAAATGAAAGAGGCCGAAGGAGCAAGGGAGGAAGAGGATGGAAGATAGTGTGCGAGTTGAGTTGAAAGAGGTAGGGAGAGGAAGAGACATCAAAGAAGCGAGAACAGCTAAAGGGAAATGCAAATGAAAGGAAGAGAGTGGATGAGAGAGAGAGGGAAGTGCTGGATGTCCCTCGTACGATTCCAAGCCGCAGCCACCTGTTCCGCCGGGTGACATTTTATCCTGTTTGACACTGTAAATATGCATGCCCTAGTTGTCCTTTCACGAAATAAAACAGAGCATTAGTCGATAGTCCACACACGTGACATTTGGCAAGACTTTAATGACATGCTGGTTCAATTTCTCCCCCAATTTCTCATGAAACGAAGAACGTGGAATTAGATTGCATTGGATTGGAATAAGTATATTGGTAAGTAGGTACTCGATATTGTAGTTTTGAAAAATGAACCCCGCAATAAGATTGAGTAACTCTACTGCTAGCGAGGGGTAATTTATTCCTGCTTGTGTAGACATATAAATACTTCTACATTTTTGGAGTAAAATTGGGAATTTATTCACAATAGAATGTATTCGACATGAGCGGATGACATCTTTTACGACGTGGAATTACGGAACAAGTTTATTACTCTAAAAGTTATTTTCTAATCGGGTTTTGGTTTAACAACTTTCCAGTTTTCGAAGCTGCTTTCTGAATTTACACGTCAATTCTATAATCGACATGATTTGCTTTTCTCGAAAATTGCTTTTTGCAGTCATTTCGTTCACCTTTCCCTCATACATGTGGAAAAGGCTTCCTTATTGGCCGTAACTGGTAGACTGGAAGCCAAATAAAGAGTAAAAGATTAAATTAACTCGCCCAGTTTGACTTTTTATAAAAATCTTTATTTTGTTTCCGGTTCACAAGTTACAGCTAAAGAGGAACGCTTTTCCACATGTAACACCGTAGTCTAAATTCAGTTTTCTTCTTATGGTTATAACCGTCGATTTCAGCCTTATAAAAGTTCTTAATTCTGGAAAAGCAGGAGAAAAATTCTGGAATCGAACCCGGGTCTTCAACTTGCTAACCTATCGGGGCAGTTTAATTTTCATGCGGTTAGGTTGCCCAAGGATTCTTTCCAAGGTTTCTTTGGGCGTTTCTAATGGAGGACATCCGTTTGAGGGATATTGGATAGCCTCATTTCAACGCGTGCGAAATGCCCCATTCTGAAACTAGAGCATTTACCTGCCTATCCGCTAGGTAATTTGAAGACCCTGGTTCGATTCCCATTCAAGACAGAACTTCTCTCATGATTTTCCAGAAATTTCCTCTCCGGCATATGTATCCCTGCCTGCAAAGACGTTTCTCCAGCACTTAAGCCGGTGTCCCACGGTCAAACTTTTTGACAAAAAATTTGTTCAAATACTTTTAATCAAAAAACTACCACAACAGGAATTCCAGGAGGGATTCATTAGCAGAAATCCTGAAGGAAGTGCGTCCTGGAACAAGTTATCGCAGCCGCTATACTTGCGGAACCTGGCGTCCCTGGCGACGAAATGCATAACTAGCGTGAATTTTTTCAAAATTTTGATGAAACGACGTGTCGTGTGAAATGCAATTGTACTTTTTGACAAAACATATGTTTTATCAAATTTTATTTGCTCAAAAATTTGATCACGGGACACCGGATTTACATCGTAAAAACGCCCATGATTATGGAATCGAGGAAAATTTTTCACTTATTCCGATTTTCCCACCTCCTGTTCTTCCTCCTTCTACACCCCATTCGTCGACTCTTCGATTTCTAAACCATTCACCGGTTCCCTCTTTCCCTCCCCTTATCTCCCCCAATCGCCCTCCTACTCCACACCCCCTTTCCCTTCGGCACCCTTACCCCAACTTAACCCTCGGTGGTCTTTCATCCCTTTCCCTCTCCTCCTCTTCCAACTCCCCGGCATTATCTCTCCCACTCCTTTGCGTCTCGATTTCACCCTTTTTATCCCATGATCCCCCTTCTCCAACGCCAATCCTCGCGCCCTTCACCCAAGAATCCGAGGCTTCTCTCTCGGTGACCCGACAGAAAATTGAAATCACTCCCGTCCCGGAACCCTATCACCCCGTATACATCGCCCACCCGCCGTAAAACACCTCACTCTCCCTCAACTCACCTCTAACTCCCTACGACTCCCTCTATCTCAACGCCATCGATTCATCTCTCGTTCGCTTATAATCCTTCGTCGCTCCAACTCCCTCGACAACCGCTCTCTCCCTAAATTTCCCTCAAACTTCTCACGAGCTTCCAAATCCCTCTATCTCTCTCTCTCTCTCTCTTTGACACTTCGCCCTCCCTCAAACTACGTCCGAGTCCTTCCTACTTTCCTTCGTCCTCTCTTTTAAATACTCGTTCCCTTCTTAGAAATCTTCATCTATAAATTGGCTCTCATTTTATTCGCTTATGTGAGTTGTCTTTACAATCTTCGGGCGTATTTCTTGGCCCCTTTGCTTCCAAAACGAGTGACGGTTATCCTAGGATGTTTTGTTGTTAATATTTCAATTAACGAATTTTATTTTTTCCTCCTATGAACTTGTCATTCAAGTCGCCTGAACGCAATCAAACGGGTTGTTTTTTTATCTAGCGTACAAAGAATACTAAGTATACACACACAGATAAAATTTATAGTTTTTATCATTATTGTTTCTCATTCTTTCGTAGCTAATGATCTTGCAAAAGAAGGCCAATTTATGTATCACGATATCATAAACGGGATTATTGATCAATTAAGATCGACTAGCGTAATGTAGAAATGAAGAGTATAAACCTGCGTTTCCACAGCAGAATTCGAAACATGCGACTTAAGGGTTAACACTCAGAGTTCTAAGGGAAGTTCTTTCAAAAAGACTTCGATCCCCTCTTTTAGTCACATTCTCCATATTTCCCATCGACCCCAATATCTCTTCAAACTAGCTCTCCCTCTCATTCCCCTCATCTCTCTCACACCTCCCGAAAAATACTGATATCTAATCCAGGGTTGCACAAACTTTTTACACCCGCGGGCCGCATTTGATGGTATGTACTCATCCGAGGGCCGCACGTAATTAAAAGCTGAATAATGTAAATAAAACGAGAATAAAATTTGAGATATCAAGTTAATCCATTTTTATCTATAAGTAATCAAACGCAAAATTGTCACAAATATTCACGGCAGCGCGAGCTTGGAAACGTGTAGGTACAAACTTTTGAAAGAAGCAAAAATGGAATACAAATTTTCAGGAGTACAAAGTTGCTAAAAGTACTACGTTTGGTTAACCTTAGCATTTTGCACTCTTATAATTTTCACTCAATAATTTACCAAATTAACCTAACCTAAAAATTAATCAGTATTATGATGCAAACTCTTCCACGGGGCGCACAAACATCAACGAAGGGCCGCATGTGTCCCGCGGGCCGCACTTTGTGCACCCCTGATGTAACAATCCCTAATAAACCTCTCCGCCACTGCAAATACTCTTCAGCCTTATTTTTCCTACTGCATATTAAACTCTCTAGGTTCCTAATACCCTAAATCAATGTTTTGCAAACTTCTTGTCGCGTTATACTGAGGAACTAGCACAAAATTCGTGATAGCCCATATGTTTATGGAAAATTCACGGAAATGTTTTTGAAAATTTTCAAGAATATGATTTACGTTTTACTTAATCTCGGTACTAACATTAAACAAGTCTAAATTGGCGGAAATGAACTTTCCGCGGCGTATTGTCCCTAGACCAGTGGTGCCCAAACTTTTCTACGTGGCGGGCCACATCGTTGGTTGTGAATCCTTCGGCGGGCCACATTGGAAGTTGCCAATTATTCGGCGGGCTGGATTAGAGTTTAAATCGGATGTTACCTATACATTCTAAGATGCCATTTTAATGAAAATCAAGTCTAAATGGCATTTTTATGGTAAAAACTCGAATGTTAAAAGTTTTATTATAAAAAATTTCATAAAAATGTATGAATTTGTGTGTTAAATTTTTCGGATTGCTTTTCCATCATGGCTTCGCGGGCCGCACAAAAACCCTTCACGGGCCGTAGGTTGGGCACCACTGCCCTAGACTAATCTAAAATTACCTCTCTCCCTCACTAAAATTTCCTTCATCGCTTTCAAACAACTTTTTAATTTCTTCGATTACCATATTAATGCCTTGCCCGCAAAAAATTCTCGAATTCTATTTAACTTCTAAAAATTTCTTTTCGTCATCCCGGTGAAATAATTTTTCATTAATTGAAGGTGTGTACGTGAATATGTTTTCGTAGTTTAAAATGAAGGTATTCAAATCAAAATTTATTTGGCAAAAAACGTATTGTTTACTTGAAAAGAGATTCGTTGGGCTCGCCTTAAGGCAAAAATCCAATTAATAACCATGTAGTTCTGATAGCCATGAAAATGATTGTGAAAACCGTTTGCACATGTTGACTACAGAGCTATCATCTTCGGTAGTGGTTCACCGATATGATGCACGTAATTTTCCCAACTTTTGACATGTCTGTTGGAACTGCATAATAATGGAGTTGTTTACTTGGATTTAGTAGTTGTAGGCGAGTCCATTATGGCGAAAAGTTTAGAAATTATTACATATTATTAAACTTTTGGACTTAAATTCTCTTACTTTGTTACTTGTTTCCACATTTTATCTTTAAAACATCGACTCCCTCAGCCCTAGTCTCTCCTCAATTTCTCTCATGCCACTTTTTCGCACTTTTCTTTAATTTCATTGGCGCTATTTCTAGTTTCTCTGGCTTTCCATTTGTTCGCTCTCTTCGCGTATGTACTTCAGCGTTGTGATTTTGCGCTAATTAATGTTTTAAAAACCTGACCACACTTGAGGTTTCTAAGTAAAAAGTACTTCTTTCTTGTTTTTTATTTTTTTTTAACTTGGAATTTTACCATATATGTCAGTTATTTTCATGAAATTACATGTTTGTAAAAATATGTACGTATTTACGCATTTATATAAATTGATTGGTTAAATGTTATAAGGAATCATATACCCTCAACTTCTCCGGTAATAGTGCCCTTTTTCTGCCTACCTGCTTTTTATTGTTTGTCTTCATATTTACAAGTCCAGAGGTATCTGTTTATGTTGGCCTGCTAAAGAGAAATAGCTATATAATTTTTTGGTGCTCCGCTTATATTGAAAACTTTTAAAAGTTCAATTATTTCATTGCTTGTTTATTTTTAATTAATTAATTTGACGTGTTTCGCGTTCTATTTTGTTCGGAAAGTATTGAACATATATGAATCGTACTATGAGCGTTCGTTGAAATGATAAATTCTCAGAATCTTTAACCTGTTGTCGCTGAGTTTCAACGCGACGGCAAAATTTCTGGGCGTTTCACGTTCGGTGCTCCCATGCCGATTATCTGACATTCCTGTTTCAGTCATTTCCTACGAAAGCCTCGTCACCCATCTACGCCTGACATTTCTCCCTCTCGCCTCATTCGCCGACGTCCCACGTCTCTGCCTTAACTACATGCCTCTTAAAATTTCACACCTTCGAAATCTCACTCCCTATTAATCCGCCGCAATTCTTCATTAAAAATATTTTATCGAATTTCTGAAGGTTTCCGCTACGAATCTAGTCCGTCAACCACATCACACATTTTAATTTGAATCTCAAGAACTTCGCGTCGGAAATAACAATCCTACTGCTGACATTCCAGAATTCCCGCGTTAGTCTTGTCATATTTTTTTGCCCAAAACTCACGCCCGTTTTTTTTTCGATAAAAGATGTCTCAAATTTGAATTTAAAAATTTGTTGAAATTAAATTGAACTCGGCATTTATATGCATGTACATGCGTACACCTTCAAGAATGGGGGTATTTTTATGACGAATTAAAACCCTATTCGAGTGAAAATTCGTTCAGTGCCCGAAAATTACGCAATTTTTGAGCTTCGAAAATAGGAAAGAAAACCCTGACAAGTGCAAACATTGAGGCAACATCGGAGTCCGCCAATGATGTGAATAAATGTATGGGTGCTTCCGATATTTAAAATTAGTTAATTAGAATATTTTATCTGAAAATTTTTCTAAAAATATTACTTATTCATACCTCGAATTCATGTCAATACGCCGAACTTTCTTTGAATTTACCTCCAGTTGCTTCATCTGTTACACGTAATCTTATTACTTTTTGGATTCTCAGCTTGGTCATTAGAAGACCGTTTCTCGAAGTCATTTCCTAGCCCTATCTCACTACTTACAAATTTTCTTCGGGTTTTTTCAAATTAAAGGCAGCGAAACATAACATAATACACACGGCGCACAATAACGTAGGATAACGATAAAGATATAATATCCATAATATTTATTCGGATGTGTGTACCTACTTTATAAGACAAAATTTCGTGAGTCACGAGAATGTTTTAAACTTTTCTGTGCTTCGGAGAAAAATTTTGAAAAACCATATCTTAGGGTCCAGCTAACCTTCATTGTGTATCAATTTTCCCCTTGGGTTTCATTTCTAGGCTTTCGTAGTTTTCCTCAGTTATCGTGCACCTCAATCATATCACGTTACTCCTCCCCCTTGCTCATCGGCACAGTCTTTCATTCCGTCTCAATTCCACTCAATAATTCTCTGTTATAGTGATTACTCCGCACTCGCCCTCTCTATCCCGCATTCCTCCTCACGCCTCTTCAATCCATTCCCACTCATATCCTCCCACGACTCCCCTCTCTCTCCCTCTCACACTAATAATCTTTCTTCTGGCTTGCTCACGCCTTATTCCACTTCGCTCTCTTCCGTCTCTCCTTCCGCCCTCTCACTTCTCAACTTTCCTCACTCTCTCCGTTCCTTTTCGCAACTTCTCATTCCTCCTCGTCCTCTCCCCCTTTCACACCCTCTTACTTACTCTATTCGGCTTTTCTAATCCCAATTTCTCCTCACCCACCTTTCACTCCTCCTCACATCTCCCCCCCCCCCCTCCATCTAATCCATCTCCACTCCCTCCCTAAGCCTCATAGTCTCCTTCGCTTGCACCACTTCCCCACTTCACTCTCCCTAGCTCTCCCTCCCTCCCTCCCTCCCTCCCTTCCATTCCCTTCTGCAGCCTCCGCTTCCCCTTAATCTCCCTTCCTATCTCCCATTTCCCCCCTCTCTCTCTCCCATTCACTCCCTCCACCGCTTTCTCTCCCTATCTGTCCAACTCTCTAGACCCCCTCCCGCTCCTTCTCTTCGCCCCTATCATTCGCCCCACACTCCCCCGCCACACCCCGCCTCACACGCCTCCTCCCTTTCGCCACCCTCTCTCTCCCGCCCCTTGCTCCTGCCACATCCCACACAGCATCATCCCGTGCCCCATCTCTTCTTCTCCCGGACACACGCCGCTGGCACTCTGCGGGGGGGGGGGGGGGGTTGTGTAAGGGGGAGGGAGGATGGGGGAGCAGGGTCGTCGTATAGGAGCCCTCTCTCACTGCCCATTCTCCTCCCCTCCCCCCCCCCACCTCTCCCCCTTTTCATCCTCGCTCCTCCTCCATCCTATCTCTCCCCTTCCCTGCACTTCCATTCCCTCTCCACCCCCTCCCCTTTCGCTCCTCTTTCCCTCCCGGTTGCTGAATAAGGGCGTCTATTAAGGGAGCTTTACTCGGAGGTGTGAACATGACAACATCCCATCCAATCTGCGAGGTCTCTCTTATTCTGTGCCCGAGATCGATTGAGCCGTGCGAAGAGACGATCCTCTGCCCACGCTCTTTGACTCCAATCCATAATCACCGTTTGAGAGGTAAAAAGGAAAAGCCATGCAGATGACATCCATACCCCCTTCAAATAATCCCTTGCTTCTCTCTAACGTCACTACTTCAGGTACATGCGCCGGAAATAAATTAATTTTGAACGTTTTTTTTTCTCACTCTCTCACTCAGACTCTTCTTTGTCACATTTCTGCAATGACCGCGTTATCTAGGAGTCTTGATTTATTTTTCGTCACCATCGCTTATTTTATCGATGCAAATTTCCTACTGGAAATAGGAAATATTTATTTGAATTCTATTGCGTTTTAATGCACTTCAACGCGTTTAAAAATTACCGATCCATGATGCAACAATTTCTGCCTGGGAAAATCATTTCGTTTGATGATATTTTAAAGTTTGTTTTATGCATCCGTTTTGCTAATAAACAATAGTGAAATCTCTCGTCATTTTTTCCTACGTCATATTCATTTTGCAGGTATCCTTTAGCCTGGAATAATTTTTCTAGCCGTAGATTATGCTACACTTATGATCTGGCGCCATTTTCATTGCTGTAAACTATTTTTTGTCTTGAATTTAAGCCTTCGCGGATGTCTATAAAAGATATGTAACATCATAAACTTGATCTTTCTTTTCTGGAATGATATCTTTCGAAATTTCAGTGAGCAAAACAGAAACGACATTCAAACCTGAGAATAGTATTCTGATTACTAACTTTGGATAACTTTTTAAATCCGCCTTTTCTCCATTTAAATCAGTTAGACTCGCTAATATCTAAGGAAATAAAAATTCGTGATATTTTGGCTCTACTGTAAAATGATTTTTTAAAATAAGAACAATTTGCTTTGGTAAACATATTTTGGAGGCAAAATTGTCAACCGCATTCATTGACTGGTCTGTTAATAAAATTTTTTGCATTTTGTTGACGTTAATTTAAAATGCGTCTTACACGCCTTGGAAAGTTTTATCACGCGGTGTTTTAAAATTAAAAATCGAATAATACAAAAATACTCTGCGTTTCATAAAACCGTCTTCAGTTAATATTTGCATTTCAATTATATTGCATCAAATATAATTTCATAGTAGAGAAAATCCGTGATTACATTTGTGAAACGTGAATATTTGTCGGGCGTTTCAACAGAATTTGTTCATTTATGTTTGAATTTCATCAAATTTACCCACCATATTCCTGTATTGTATACTTGCTTACATCCGTTTGATGACATTAGCTACCTCTAATATTACTTTGTGTGAACACTGGACGCCCTTACACTTTTAACAGAAACATAAAACCTCGTCACATTAAGTATACGAAAAACGCCGTTCACTTTCATGTTCAGTCATGCATTTCATTGTTGCTTCTGATAGATACTAATATTCACAAAAAACAGACCAGCGACTGGACGTCCAAATAATAATCAACGCAACTTTACCTGGTTTCTTGTACATAAAAATTCTTAATTTCGAGTAGAAAAATAAAAAAGAAAGGGAAATGGAATCGAGATGAGTAAAGGCATCAAAGAAATTGGATGGCTCCTACATTCCATCAAAGCGCTTCCAATATCCCCTCTCGTGTTTCCGCTACTCGACCGATCGAATGAAAAGTCGTTAACTAATCAAAATATGCTCGTTATTCAAAATTTAATATATCGGCGCGTTTTCAAGTATTATGAATCTGGCAGACGTAAACTATGTGCTATGCATTGCCTTCCGTAGTATCTTTATTATAGATAAACTTTATGTAATAACTTATATTTATTCCCGATGAAGTACACATATTTGCGACTGTATCAAATTAAAAGAAAAGTATCCCTCTGCTATTCTTTCTCAGCGATATAGTAAATATATAAATAATTAATACCTTCGATTAGTTATTATATTTCAAATGTATTAAGTAACAGAATTTACTCTGCTCAATATGCTACTAATGCATGCAAGTATACTTACTAATAATGTGTCGACGTCTCACGGGGCATTCCATTATATTCCACCCGAAGTTTTACTTGTGACTACAATGTATTGTTAAAAATAAATATATAAATGAAAAAAAAATTAACTTAAATTTTCGTAAAGCGGAGAGATGCTTACTATTTCGTTTCCGAAAAGTCTTCATTCTTAACCCCAAAAATCTTCGCTCCGTCCTCGAAATCGTCTCCCCTCTCCCTTTCTGCCATCTCCTCCCATCACCCCCCGTAATCATCTTTCCCTCCCCTCTTTCTCCCTCCCTCTCGATCTTCCTTTCCTTCCCCTTTCTCTCCCCCCTCCCCCAACCGCCCCTTTCACCCCCAATCCCCCCCTCCTCTCTCCCCCTTCGCTTCCCTTTTCCTTACATATATTCCCCTTTCTTTTAATCTCCCCGCCCTAACAAAAGACAGCCGCTGAATTTGACGTCCGTTGCGACGTCAAAAGAACATTCATTATTCGTGGGCCTTATCTATGAGTGGGCGGTCCAATGAGCTCAAGGCGCCGTGCCACTCACTCGATTGTTTGCCGAGGTCCTTTGCCAGAACTCCAAGATTCTGATTTCCATGGAAGTTAAGCCCTTAAGAAGTTTCACGACCGCACCTTACTACAATGGGCGATGTCTTCTACAGCCGCGGAGATCATTTAGCCCTTTCATTTGCCCGTTTTCCCTGTTCTTTTCTTCCCTTCCAAAGTCTTCCCCGTTCTCTTTTTCGTCTTACCAGAATCTCGGCTCGGTATTTTGTCTGATATTCCACAAACGAGAATCGAGGAGATGATTCAACTATCCAAGGCCATTTTCAGGTTAAGAATGTTCTATTAATGTCATAAAACTATATTCATTTGATGGAATTTCTCATGATCAAAACTTTTACAAAATGAAGGAATAGAATTTCACAACGCCCTTTCGCGCTATTTATATTAATGATTGGTTTCGAACACGATATGTCTGATTGGTATTCTTTAGCTTTATTCATAATTTTTTGTCTTAATCGATTTAATCGACTCAATTTATCATACATTCGATTAAAATATAGTATCTATGGTTTATAACGGAAAGGAGGGTAAAGGGTGAAAGTCTAGGATCAATTAATTCTATCCCTTGTTTGACTTTTATAAGGGAAAAAAATACTCCAAAATTCAGACAAAAATACACAGTGTAGTGTCTTACATGGTTAAATAAAGAAGGAACTGAAAATGATCTATGTTTAATTCGGAAAATATCTATATGTAATTTAAATGGTATAATTTCTTTATTTCTAGGTAATTCTGTAGTTATTATATTTGAATGGATAAGTGTTGCTAAATATTTTAGATTAATTATTATACACTTTTATCGATTTTCACTTGGATCTTGTTTGATAATACAGTCGAACCTCCATAATACGCCATTCCGTAATCCGGCAACTCTCCTAATCCGGCATAGTCTCCGAAATTCACCTTGTTTCCCGTGAACCGCAATGTTTAGAACCGTCGATCGCCAAGTTCAATGCATTATTTATTAACCCCTCAATGGATTAAAGGATTTGAATATGATTTCCTTTATTACCAACTTTTATATTAACTTCGCCAATTATGTATATGTTTTATAAATATTCAACCCCTCAGATATCAGAGAAAATCTTCCTCGAACAGTTTGCATATCACTTCATCTCCAGTGAGTGTTTTTCTATCTTACAGTGGAAAGCGCGTATCCGTGTAATCGCCGTACTTAAAAATTTCGTTTGCACTTATTTTTCTCTACCTTTATTTTGATGATCAGTTTTAACAGTGGCGTTTTTTGATTGTTTATGGTATCAATGCGTAAATTAACTGAAGAAACTGAGATTACGCTGAAACTATCAAAATCGTAATTTGAGGACAGCAATATACTCGCCAAACGCTGTTTTTCTCAATTATGTTGAACAATATTCATTTTATGCTAGCTTCCAAAATTTTTAAAACACACGATATGTACCAATTTACCATAAAATAAACCTTAACTTTTTTGTTTATTACCTTATTATTGTAACTTATGTTTAAATAACATCTTGAACATTTAATTTAATATTTATTATATTATAACGTATATTATCATGAAGAGATGGTCTAGGCTTAACTTTAGGATTAGATACCTCCCGTAATCCGGCAAATTCCGTAATCCGGCCTCGATCACGACCCAAGGTTGCCGGATTAGGGAGGTTCAACTGTACTAATTTTTTTAGAACAGGAATTTGACGGAAAAGTTTATCTAACTTTATATGAAACTAGCAAGGAGAGAATGTATCCATAAATGTAATTTTATATATTTTGCCCATTTCAACCCAAATTAGTTAAACAGAGTAGCAACTATCCGCCCTTTACCTTTAAAGGTTGTCAGTCTGTTTCTCTGCGCCAGTGAGCCTAACAAAATATATGCTTATATTTTGGGAAAGTTACGCTTATCGCCGTATGTTGCTGAGCCTCTTAAAGATAATTACCTATTTTTCAGAATAGAATAGTCCATAATCTTAAGTGATTTGTTAAAAAAGTGAGAGCATTAAATTTCATTTTATCACTGGAAACTTACATTTTAGCAGTACTTAGAAATGTATTTTGATGCATAAATTAATAAATGATGTCGAATTCACACGATCGTAAAAGTTATTCGAAAACAATTAAAAAGATTCCTTTCTAGCATTTATGCCTTTTTGGACTGTCAGTTGTGCGCGAGTGGCCTGGAAGTTGACTTCCGACAGAGGGAAAGTGTCTCGGAATGCTGGAGAGGCGGAAGAATCGACCAGGGGTGCCGAATAATTTCCTTTCAAAATATCTGCGAATTTCGTCAAAATTAGTCTTCGATGTCAGAAACATGAGGACAACTTTGAAAAGGATTACGAGTGAGGTGAAGAAAACGAACGTTCCTTCTATCAGGATTTGCTAAACCATTTCATCTATAGATGGAAACGTTACGAAAAGAAGCATACGCCCGAAATTCGAGCAAACTTATTTTCTACGCGATGCGTTTTTTTTTCTCGAAATATTGTCAAATTTGAGATAACTCATTATCAGTTAAAAAGAGACCATCGACTGATAATGGCAAAATTTATCATTGTCTAAGGAAAACTCAGGATATTTATGTGATGTAAAAAGTAAGCGGGATAATCGACACTAGATATACAAAAAATTTAAGTTGTTGCTTTAAGGATTTCATAGTCTTAATGTGATTTAAATACTTTTCATTTAAGTATTTCAATAAAAATGAATACTTAATTTTCTTTTATTAAGCGAGTGTATTTATTTAAAAGCTATTTATTTGCTCATATACGCAGTGTTGGGAGGATATTTTTTGTGCCCGAATGTGAATATAATTATGCCATACCATTATTATTATTAAATAAAATGGCTATAAATTACATTATTAAGGGAATATTACTAAATATGCTGTAAAATTTTTATTCATTTTGCTGACTTACCAAAATGCATGGCAGCTACTAGAAATTAGTTATGCATTAATAAAGAAATTATCCTGTATGCGGCATAAAGCGAAACGGAGTAAAATTACATTCATTTTCCCAATTATATTATAATAAAATTAAGGTTACGTTACTGGCGAACTTTTTGTACCACACTTCCTAAAAATAAACCATAAAACACTAGTTGTTTTTATTGATCAGCAATGAATTGAAAAGTAAAAACTCGCAGTACAGCTCCGGAAATTCCAGCTTATTGCGTATTAATTTTAGTAGCAAATTATATATATATATATATCCTAATCTCTCTCAGAAATTTCTAATCGAACAGAAACACGGTAAAACGTTCACTTTTCTGCGTCTGTACTTCATTGTGTGAGAGCTCATAAAAATATTTCTTTTGTCAATATATTCTTCTCTGAAAAATCTCAAGAGTTTATTCCAACCACTCGTGCTATTTGTTTCCAAAGAATCGTCACGTCCGTTTTCGCGACAATCAGCTGTAGATAAAGAATAGGGGGCAGGACAAAGCCTATTTTAGAGCCTCTTCTTTTTGGTAGGCACTGTGCAACACCTCTGAAAAAGAAGTACTCGCCATAAATGGCTAGCATAGTGCGGGTGCGTCCAATGTTATCGAAATGTTCGTCACACTTGTAGCCATCGGGGTAACATATTCGTCAGATGATACAAAATATTTGCTACGTTAATAAAGAAGGTGAGTATTATCTTTTTTAATTAGCTTAAAGTTTTAGTTCGACATCAATTAAGACTGATACAGTAAACCACGGTAATTTACAAGTTTTGAAATTCTGGCATAAAACATACATTTTCCAACCTTCATACCTCCAACATAAGGAGATTAATTCAAAGGAAGATTAATATTAAAAGCTATGGAAATCATTTCTCACGTATACCAAAAAAAACGTGAATTGTGCAATTATAAAAGAACATAACTCTATGAATAGCGTCAATTCGTCGCATGCATATGGCCGATTCTCCACACGTGGATAGCTGCGAACGTTTCTGAGACCACCCACTGGTATAGTGGTTAGATAGTTTACCTCTATGAAAGCCCGTTTTCGATCCGTTTGCACAGGTTTCCAGCATATAGAGTGGAGAGAAGGGATGTAAGAGGAGGGGGAGCGTAAACGAGGAACAGCATGCAAGGGGGGGCGGAAAGGGAGAGGGGAGGATGGGGGGGAGAAGGGGCTATGGGTTTAATAGGGGGTCGCCGTTGGACAAGGATTTTTAACATCGGAAGGGGAAAAGAGAATCGGTGGGGGAGGGGGGCTAAATTAATATCAACAGCGGAAGGACAACGGGTGGCTCTCGGCTGCTCTAAAGTATCCAATCAGGAACCCTTCAAAGTTGCAAGAGAGAAAGGGGAATGGGGATCAAAACCACTTGAATGATCGCATTCTCCCCCTCATTATACTCGCTCGGGGGTTACGCATGTAAGTCGTAATTGGAACGATACAGGGATTATTAGCATGGCCCTTGGACAAGAGTGGCGATCGAAAGTCTTTAAACGCACCGCGTTTGGTGGAAGTTGGGATAGAAACGTCGCCATATAACAAGAAAGGACTCCTGACACGTTTACAACGGTCCATTTATCACCAGTTCACTACGAGTGGAGGTTAATTGAAGCCCGAAAAGTAGAGGCTAATAAACAATATGATTAACAGATCATTATGAACGTGCCTTAAAATTCGACATGTAAAAATACATCAAGATAAAGGACACTTTACACAGACTTAATCAAATATTGATTTTAATATAAAGAAGGAAATGTATAAAGTTACACCGAAACTCATCAAGCATTGTATTTAATCGATATGTGTGATGATAAATGCATAAATATTCATAAATATTATCGTATTATGTACAATGCTATAGTTATATTTTTACGAAAAGGATAATTTTATACGCTGGACCATATAAATAAAAGCCTTAGAAAACGTTGTGTGTAATGATTTTTTAAGCTTAATATCTCTCAAACGACTGAACCGAATTTGATGAAATTTTCAGGATAGCATTATGAAATAATAAAAAACGTTTTAATGTATAAGCAATATATAAAAGCCTTATTCTGTTCCTTTGTCCTTTTGCCACTCCCTCTGTCATGCTCTGAAAAATAGATGTATACCTGGCAAGATGGGACTAAGGTCAGCTTTTGAAGCACAATAGATACTCGCGGCGAGGGTTTCGAACCTTCGCTCGGATCGAAGGCAGCTCTCTCAGCAGGAGGTATGATTTCAGGTCAAGGAAGACTGCCTCAATTTTATTTCAGAATAATCGATCATCCCCGTCATTTTTGACGGGCACTTATACTAGTATAGATATAAAAGTATTCAGATTGTTTTATATACGTCGGGAATTGATAAATAACCGTATTACGGTTTAATTTTAATTTTAAGTAAATCATAGGTATATTGAAATTGGAATAAAAATTCGCAATGCCACTAGGGAGAAATCTTTTACGGTCGAAAATTAATAGATGTAAAGCCTCAAAATAAACAAAAATACTATTCGAAAGAACGAATTCGTTATTATCTGGGCAAGATATAAGAAAATAATTTAAAAGGTAGGCAATGGAACGAAAATTTTAATAAAAATAAAGAAGAAGTTTGAATGAGAGAGCAGCTCATGCATGAATACATTTTCGGATGGAAACGAGCAAATGAAAACGACCCTGAGCGATTGTGTTAATAAATCCTTCACGCGAATATAAATAGGACTTGTTGGCTGCATTGACAGTGGCCTCACCTGGATAACGCAGAACATCATTTTCTATATATGTAGTCGACGAAGTACATACTTCACGGCTACGGCAAAGAGAAGTCAAATCATTTAAGAATTTTATCAAAGTAGGTTCTGATAAAAACTAACATTCGATAAGAATTTTCCTTCTTGTTTAATCCACCTCCTTCAAATTCACTCTCTTTAATCATTTCGCTATAATTTGTCCTTTCATTCCCTCCATCCCTCTCAAATCCTTTTGCTACTGTTGTCCCTCCGTCACCTCCAATCCTCCATCTATCTTCAATCCTTTCGCTGTTTTTTGCCCCTCCACCACCTCCGCCACATCCATGTATGGCTGAAATCAAATTGACGAACTATTTCCTCTCCAATAACCATAAAAAAATTTGAGAAAACCATATTGGCGTTTCGGCTACATGGCAGCCACTATTAGTGTCGATTCAAGAATTATAGACCCCTAAAAAAAAAGAATTAAAAAAAATCTATGCTTGCTTTGTAGCCTAAATGCGCATTTGGGTTTCTCAACCTTTTAACGGCAATTGAAGAGTCTTAGTTTTTCAACTCAAGACAGGGAATCGGCAAAGCAAAATTTATGTAATAAAGATAAGAGAAACAGATGGGAAAAGAGATGATAGGAATAAAAAGATGAGCAGAAGGAGAGGGGGAGAGAGAGAGAGGGAGAGAGAGAGAGGGAGAGAGGGATGGAGGGAAAAGTGAGAATGAGAGAGTTGGCTTCGACGAGGCCTTGGGGAGGGTGGAAAGGGTAATCTGAGAGCAAATTAATGAAAAAATAAATTAAGCCTTCGCGATTATTTTCCTCGTCCTCTCGAGTGGGTCCGCCTTTTAGTCGTATTTAATGAAACCGCTTTCCACGCCACGGGATGGGATTTGATTAGGGACAGGTATGGGTTTTCTGCGTGCGTGATATTAGCAGGAATATCTATCAGTGTATTTTTCTCTGGCGTTATTGGTCTCTTATTAGCATTTCAAAGAGCATTTAGATGAATGCAAGAAAAGTGATGGAACGAAGAATTTTTAACTGAATAGGAGAGAAAAGAATGATAACACGACTGACGAGAAAGAAATAGATAAGTAATTCTATTTATTGACTTGAAATTAAGAGTGGTAAGTACCATCTTGCATCGAATCCTTAAGGTGAATCAGGACCGGGACAAGGGTGGGGCGAGCGGGGCTCTTGCCCCGGGCGCATTATTCAAGGGGGCGCCAAAATTGTGATTATATGTATACTATGTATTTTATATAAACATATATTTACAACAGTAAAATTTATTGAAATGACGTGATAAAGTGAGATTGGCGGCGATGGGCAGGCAGTAATTAGAATTATTTTTTTTACATGTCATAAAATACAAGGTTTGGGCTAGGGGCGTGATTCGCGTTCTTCGCCTCTCTGAGGTGAATTGTACATTCCAGTTCTTGAGAATATGCTGCATATCTATACGATATAGACGCTTCTGACATACTAGGATATAGGAGGAGGAGGATACAAGTTATAAGGCACTTCCAGATGAGCTAGAAACTTTAAATTTAGCACAGTTATAGGGTTTTGGTCACAACCGAAGGAAAAAACCCAAAATTGTCGAAATTCCAATTTTGAGAGGCTATTTTGGCCCCATTGCCCCATAAGAAAAGCACATAAATTTGTGTATGGGTTTATATATTTGCATTTTAAAATTATTTCCCTTCGAGATTCAAACCCGGTACTTGAACTATTGTAAAATTTAATAATTTTAATTTCTTATTTTTGAAGACTGCGTTCAAATCCGAGTAGAATTAGTGTAAATATTTAGTGTTTATCGAAAAAAATTGGAAATTTTTCTGGGTCCCAACAATCGGCTGTCATGGCAACGTGCTCAATTTTTTTATATGGGTAACATTTTAAAGGGAATCAGAGGGCTATATCATAATGCCCTTAATATTAAAATATGGCCAATGGAAGAAATTCGTTATTGTAAAAATTCCAATTTTTGGGACTGTTTTGCCCCATTTCTCTCCCATACGAGCGTGAAAATTATAGGGCAATTCTAGAGACTTGAAATTTGGTACGATTATAGGTTTTTGGTTACAACAGAAGGAAAAAATCCGATATTTTAAAAATTCGAAATCTTAGGGGCTGATTGGCCCCATGCTATGATAAAAATTATAAGGCACTTCTAGATGAGCAAGAGACTTTAAATTTAGCACGGTTATATATTTGGACAAAATCTATGCAAAAAATTTGAAATTCTAAATTTACAAATTTTAAAAATGCCTCTAGTTAAAGATGTAATTGAAGGAAAACTTAAAAGTAAAGGAGGAAGAGGTAAGAAAAGAACTCGCCTATTATACATATTGGAAGGAAAAGAGAATTACCAGTTGATGGTTTTGAAAGGTGGGATGATATGGTGATCCTGTTTTTACATTTAATATTAGAACTGTTGATGGGCAAATTAATAATAATACTATCAATTAGAAGCTACGAAGTATTACTATATTATATCTTTTTCTTTTGGTTATACCACTAATGCAGTGTGAATGGCATTTTTTTCTGTTCTTAGTTGTTGTTTATATTAATAGACTGGTCCTATAAGAATGAGCAAATAGCTAATGATATTATTTGCGGTCTAGACCTAGTTTGATTTTCATTGAAAGGACCATCGCAAGAAATTTTAGTAGATACATATATAATTTTAGGTGAAATTTTGTGCTATAAGTATCTGAGTGTAGTTAGTATTAATTATTTTTTTCAAGTTATGGAAAAAAAACCTATTATGATTCTTAACGATTAAATAACTTTATGCAGCACAATAATAGGAAGTTTTCTATTTGTTGTCTGTCATTATTTTACCAAATAAATTTTAGTGATGAAACTTTAAATATGTTAAAAAATTAAGAGTATGTTTATTTCTCATCAGTTAAATAAATTTTTATAATAATATATATGTACTATAAGTATATATGAACTTTATTTGTGATTCTACTCTTGTAATATGTGGAAACCTTTTGAAATTTATGTAAAACTCTTATATTAAAATTATATTTTTCTGTGATAATGCCATTATTTTATCATAAAGTTACTCGATAAATATTTTTCCTGAATATTCACCAAAGTAACTAATTGGCTGTATGCAGTGTAAAATATGATTTTAGGAAAAGCAGAAATATTTGTTGTTTGAAAATGGTTTGTTTATAATTTATATGCTGTATTCGTTTTTTATTAATTAATTGTCAAAATGTTCACAATTTCAAGGAATAAACATTGCCAAGATAACCCTTTTAGGAATCCATAAAAATAACTTTTTGTTCTCTCTTTAGTGGAAAGAAGTGTTGTCTTCATTTGGCTAGGTGAGTTTGAAGGAAGAAATTTTAATAAGGAAAAAAATGTCCTGTATTTCATTAAATGTACCTCAAGAATCCTGTATTTTCTAAAATGAAAAAGTTTTAACAGATATATTGCAGTAAGACAAATATCGCAAAAAAATTTCATATTATATTCTCGATTTTGTTCAAAATTCAAGCTATCATTCCTATTTCGACTGCATACTGAGTTATTCTGATTGTTGAACTTCTGAATGTTGATTGGCATATGAGTATTTTTATTTATGTGACAATTTTTCTAAAAACAATACCTCTGAAGAGAAAATGTGTTTTCAATAGAGATTTACAAAAGGCAGGGGCGGATCCAGAAACTTCTCAAGGGGAGGCGATCGCCCCTCCACCTATCGAATCCGCCCCTGCCAATGGCCATATATTTTGAAAATCCCTACCCCTATCAGAATCTTTCTTTCCCTTGCTATACAGACCTAATCTGCAGCGTATAATTGAGGAATTCTGTATGGAATGAATTTAAGAAAGCACCCAGTGGAGTGCAATGGGGTTATCCAATGGGGAGGGGGGACTGCCACTGACAAAGGGATATCCATTCATTTAGAAAACTATTTCCAGCAGTGAAGTTAAATGTGAGAAGTGTTTTTCATCATTTTCAGTGGCTAATGGTTTTGGTGTCCTGAATTTTCAATGAATAAAAAATTAAGAATTTTGCAAAAGAAATGCTATTCATCAAAATTTTTATTTGAGCGAGAAATTAGAGAAACAGCCGATTAGGGATGAGGTTATAACATGATGTAACATAGCATAGATTCTATTGATATTTTGCTACCAAAACAGTACAACATTAAATATACAGGAAAACCCTGTTATTACAAAACTGGTTTATACTAAGTTCTCATTTATACAAAGTATATATCATTCCCCTTCAAAAGGCAAGGCATTCCATTGTAAAGAATTCATTTAATACAGAATGTGGTTAATATATATTATGAAGTCAATGTTTGCATCATGGGTATTATAATCATACTTTTCAGTGCGGTTAATACAGAGTAGCTGACTATGCCACGTTATCCCACATAGAGTGTAACATCACATTATATAAACATTTTAACCCTTTTTTGGCCCATGCTTTATTGCAAGGGAAAGAAAGATTCTGATAAAAGTAGGGATTTTCAAAATATAAGGTCATTGGCAGGGGCTGATTTAATAGGTGGAGGGTCGATCCCCCCTCCCCCTTGAGAAGTTTCTGGATCCACTCCTGGGTTATAGATTATATACATTTACCTGGAGTGGTAAGGTAAAATGGTACTGTTCAAATTATTTTATCAACCTTTTATTACTATATAAATACAAGGGCTGTTAAAAAATATCTGGGACTGAGTTTTTTGTAGGAAAACTAAAGTGCTTACAAGTTAGTCAAAGCTATATCCTTCAAAGTACGATCCTGCACATTGTATGCAGCGATTCCAGCGATCCCTCCACTTTTCAATGCATGTGTGGTAGGCCTTTTATGGAATGACCTACAGCTGCCGTGTCGTATTTTGTTTTATCTCTGCAATGTCTTGAAATTGTTTTCCCTTCTGGTTGCTTTTCAGCCTGGGTAAGAGAAAGAAGTCCAAGGGTGCCAAATCTGGTGAATAAGGTGAGTGGGGAACCACGAGGATTCTGTGCTTGACCAGGAATTCCCTGAGGTGTAGGGTTGCATGACATGGCGCATTATCGTGGTGCAGAAGCCAAGTGCCTGACGACCATTTGTGAGGCCGTTTCCGACGAACTGCATCTTGAAGGTGTTGAAGAACGGTTATGTAGACAGTCTGATTTATGGTCTGGCCTTGGGGAAGAAATTCGTGATGCACAGTCTCGTTGGTTCTTTAAGAAAAGCTAATATGTCACATAACACATTCATATCAGTATGCTAAAAAAGTTCAGAAAATGCTAAATGCTAAATTATACAGTAAACTTACATCTCTTTATATACATATTCTAGGGTTATTACAGAAATATTCTGAGATTTCACAAGCTATGTGTGACCAATGGTCTCTATACATGCCATTATTAAACTTTAATATTTTAATCTCTACAAATATAATTTGAGTTAGTGACCAACAAACACTTTGTGATAAAATTTTGAAAATATTTTTCATATACATGGGGAGCTATGATTTATTCTTTACTCAGTTGTTACTAACTGCATGTGATTCTACTCCCTCCACCCAAAAATTTGAATTTCAAAATGAATTCTTTCAGAGACTATCACAGTAAAATCGATAAAATATTGCCAAGAGCTCTGCAAGGTTTTCTTTAAATACTTTAAGCCAAAAATAAAATTTAGTACACAACCCTATTAGTGCTGGTGGAGTGCAATAAAAGTATGCACCCCAATAATGCAATATTACTCAAGAGTGAAGGACGATGTTTGCATGTAATATTATGTATGCAAGTAGGTAGGTATATGTTTTTACAAAATAATACAATGATATTTTGACTTGACTTGCAAGTCTTTAGAGCTTAAAAATAAATAAATTTTTAGGAGTTTAAAAGTAGGTTTATTTAGATATTGAAAAGTTGGTGCCAATCTCCTAGCCCGTGCCCTTTGAAGGGCCATGGGCCCCGAAGCTGTGGACCCTTCTGCCTCCCCCCTTGGCAGCCCTGCACATAATATGAGGAGGATTTACGTAAATTTTGAACAAAGCAGCCTATGGTTAGTGATAGTCCTAAATATAACTTTACCAAAAGTATTCAGGAATTATTTTTTATTTTAGTTTTTATGATCAGGTCCATAGATGCAGACCACCCCTTATGTGCTTGTGGGCCACCAGTGGTCTGTGGACCACAGGCTAAGAGAGACAGTTCTAATCTCCAGTTGGAATTTCATAATGGGCCCCAGTACTTTTTTCCATAAATGAATACACAAAACAACATGTTTGAAAGCTTGAATTTTATTTTTTGGCAGATGTTTTAAAAGTTAGAGCATTATTAAACAAGTGAAATAATGGGTGCTGTATTTTTATAGCATTGTGAACAATTAAAAAGTACTCCATATAGAAGAAAAACACTGCACTTTTGCATACAAGTTCAGGAAAAATAGGTAGAGGCAAGTTAGGATACGCTCAATTTAGTGAAGTTCTCACAAAAACAGGTCTTATTTCATGTTTTTTCCTGTATATATGACATTAAGTAATTGACAGTGACAGTGTTTTTGCTCACTACAATGAAGTTCTTTTTATACGCCACATGCATTATACCAAGGTTACACTTATTTGCAGTAGCATACCTATGATTTCTGGGCCTCCCTGCGAAGTTTACCTGTGGGCCCCCCTAATAGACATTTGTAAAAAATAACACCAAAAAATACAATAATAAAATAAGTACTTATATTCTGCAAACTGAACAAAAAAATATATTTTGGCACAAATTTAATAACACTGAAAACAGAAGATTGTGAAACATAGGAATAAAAAAATTAATCACAAAAATTTCTTCTTCCTTGACTTAGCCTTGGCAAAGTCTCTTATTAATAATTCCTTAAGCATAGCAGCCACTTCTTCAGCTTCTATTGAAAGAATTGACAAATTATTGATACATTTCTTGGAGGAGCTATTCTGTAGGTAGTTCTTTATTAACTTCAGTTTTGAAAATAACCTTTCTGCTGAAGCAGCTGTCACAGGAAGTGTCAAAAGTAATGAAAGTGCTAAAAACAATTTTGCCAAAACTAGATGTTTGACTATTGTTTTGTATAAGTAAAAATTTGGCAAATTCTCTGATATCTTTCAATGGAGCAATTTTATTTCTGCGAGGTTTCACTAATGATACAATTTCTGAAGGAAATTCTGATGCTGTATCATTTTAATAATAATACATGTAATGTCTGTGCCAATTGGAAAAGTTCTTCATCAAAATTGATGAGAATTTGTGGATTCAAAAATTAAATTTTTGTATTACCCTCTGCATTGCCTCAAACCTGGAATATATTTGTGTAGTGATGATAATGAACATTCTGTAGTACACATTAATTTTGAAATATTGTTCTACACTAGAAAATCTATAATCATCACAACATTCATTGTACTCTTTTTTGTTTAGGCTGTCTTTTTTCTTGTAACATTGGATTAACATTCCACTTATTTGCAATATTTATTGCTTCAATTTTTAACACCTCGTATTCAGTAGTGTACTGTTTAATATTTTCCCTGGCTAAGTTCAAAGAGTTGGCTGCTTTCATCAAATCAAATTCATTTGACTGCAGAAGTTTAGACAGTATTTATTTCTTGCAGTATTTTAGAACAAATAGTTAATACAAACACAAATTAAAAATTTTCAATAACTCTGATTAACCTATTGGCTTCATCACACTCATCTTTTTTGGCTGTAGTCAAAGTTATTTTAGTCAGTACCTTAATTACATCAAAATATTGTAGCTTTATAGCCAACAAAGAAATGACTCTTTCCACCCATTGAGCAGGGTTTAGTCTTTTGAGCTTAATTGTTGATTCTTCGGTAAAAGAAGCTAATAAATCCCATCTATTTGTAGTTATACCAAAAAAAGTATGTCTTGAACAATAACAAAAAAGCTGCAACTTCCTTTATTTCTGTTACAGCATCATTAATTACTAAATTTAAATTATGAGCAGCACAATGAATGTAATCAGCTCTAGGTTCAATATTTTTGATTCTATTTTGAACCCCAGAATATGTACCACTCATAACGCTCGCCCCGTCATATCCTTGATCTCTACATTTGTTTATGTCCAATCCCAATTTTTGTACAGATTCTATAATTTCTTAAGTTAGCCCAGCAGCACTTTGGTCAGTTACCTTTGTAAAGCCAATAAAACTTTCAATATACTAATTTTTATTGGTTTAGCAAATTCATTTTTTCTATTTGTAAAATAACAGTGGGCAGTTATAACAATGCCTGATGCAATACAGATCTCTTTATCTCTTATAATTTATTTTCATCATTGCCCCTTAAAAGTTATTTTTAGCTTCTCAACCACATTGGCCGATCTGACCCTTTTGGGTTCGGACTTCAGGCTTTGGGCCCCCTGACTGTTCAGGCCCCTCCACTGCCACTTGGGTGTGCTGTATAGTAGCTATGCCACTGCTTATTTGCCAAATGGGCAAAACAAACGTGTCCTGGAAAAAATCCTGCAATGGTGTAAAAGATTAAGAAAATCAATTTTTAGGGAGGTGAAAAGAGAAATTTGAAATGTTGAAATAAAATAGACTTACTTGGTAATTCTGCAGAAACATTTATTTTTATATGACCTAGGTTTGTGCAACACCATCAGGGGAAGTCACACAGCAACAAAACCTAGTTCGTATAAAAATAAATGTTTATGTGGAATTACCAAGTAAGACTTTTTTATTTTGACAATATGAAGAAATTCCATCAAGTTATGCCTGAAACAGTTAACTCTAGAAATTTGAATATTTAATTTAATATTTCTAATTCAAGAAGCCATAAGCACAGAAATTGATCTTTTGGTATTTTTCTTGGATGGGTCACTGGAAGCACTAATCCCCCTCATGAGAGACAGCACCTTTGGATAGCTGTAATTTGATTGCGTGTATTGCTTGGGGTGGTTGTGTTGAGGTGAGTTAAGCTGGTTTGCTTTATAACGTGACAAATCCAGGAAAGAATGCATGACTATGGAAGAAATAGTTTGTAATTACTGCATCTTATTACTTGGGTATTTCATTCTTCATCATTTTTCTAGCATCTCAACGCAACTCATCTCGGTCCAATCCCACCCATTCAGCCCATCTGAAGGCAAACAACGCCACTCAACCATGCAAACATTCAAATCCCCGCTATACAAAGGTACCTTCTCGCCCGGAGGCTACTAGCGCCTTTATTGGGTTCACTGAGAAAAAGAGCAATTCTACCATTGCATAAAGTACCTTTAATTGCAAATATTAAATTAAATCTTCATATTTCTCTTTTTTATGCCAAATATTTGTCTTGGACGGTTTAAGCCCGCTAAATAAAAACGTCTTTTCACATGCGCGGTGTACTAGAGAAACCGTGTATGTGACATTTTATAATGGAAACTTTTTTAATAAATCCAAGATAAGAAGTGCAAATAAATAATTCAGTAATATTTATCCTAATTAAATCAACTTATATGCATAATCATGCTTTGGATCTTGACTCAACCGATTCATTCTTGCTACTTCAAGGTGTTGCGCTAACTAGCGGCGAAAAGTATAAACAGCTGTGGAAATATTGGTTGATCTTTCCTTCTATGCAAATTTAAATGTAATCAAGTGAGTATCCCCTTATGAAGCGCTAATGAGTCACTTGCCGTCAAGTTTTCTGAATTACTTTTATCACAATGATACCTTCAGCATATTTAGTTAGGAAACCACGAGTGCTGTCTATTTATTTTACCATTTACATTCAGTTTTTTTGAAAATGTAAGCTAATTGGATTATCATGTTTATTCAATTTTAAGCCACTTTATTAAGATGTTTATGTTATTTTCTCTATTTTTTCCAGTGGTTTCACTTTCCCTGCTTGTATCATATAGATAAATAATGAGGTGGTCATCGCGGGCAAGCAAATGAGGAAAATGATGAACCCCAATATTTGTCAGATAACAGGCGTAGATGGAAGAGATTTTAGTGAGCAGTCAAGACGACCAAAAAATGTTCGGGATGAATTATTCGCCGACTCTTCCACTTTACCTTTTGGTGAAGCGTCTAGAAAATCCAAAGTTTCTGACCAAAGTGCTAGTAGCGATTTAAGAAAAAGTATCTGCCATCCTTTTTGTAGTCCCACCTCACCAAATCGTGGCAAATCTTTTCAGTATTTCTCGTCTTCATCAAGTGCGTGTTCCTATATTCTTCCTAACACTGATAATATTGTTATGGCTGTGGTTTTATCGAAGTGGGACGATATTATGGGCCCTCAAACTCTACATGTTTGGTTACAAGAAGATTCAGAGAAGCTTTTCGATGGTGCAACTTTTCAGAAAGGAATGCCAGTAAATAGCCGCCCTCCTGAATGTGGTACCAGTGAATCCACCGAAAGTGAAGATCCAAAATTAAAAAGGACAGGAAATTCTATCATTGGAGAAGAGTCTGATGGAGAATCTGCGTTACTATCAGCTGTTAAATATGTCACTAGCCACACTGTGAACTGTTTGACTGTGAGTGCAAACTTTGGACCGAATAACCATTCACATGAAAAGGGTACTAGCTTTTTTGCTGTACCCGATATTAATTTAGTTTTTTTATCACTTCTGTTTCAAGTCAAAGACAAAAAGACAACTGTGCCTTACTCTATAGCTTTAATAGTAAGCTATCAGGATTATGATTATTTTCTTCGGCTACGTGGTTTATGTTTACAGTGGCTAAGGCGGATTTCTCTTCGATTTCACATTTCCCTAGTAAAGGTTAGTTACATTTTATATTGATGTTATTAACCTTCAGTATTGGCTATTTTTAATTAATTAGTTTACATTTCATAATGTCAAATTAGTGCTTAGAAATACTTTAGAATGTATTTAAGTGTAGGGTGCTTAGAATTGCAAATTCTCACCCGAGTTAGCCATTTGTTTTCTTTACAGTTAAATAAAACCACAGCTTTTAGGTTGATTGATGTATCTGGTCATTTTAAAATGTTGAATTCATATAATTAATCAAGTCAATTTCATTTTCATGATATATAATTAATCGTGTTTTGTGGCTGTGATGATCATTTTTAAAGGATTGCTCATACATATCTGTAACACTAATGGGATTATATTTGATTTTTGCAGAATTCCTCAGCATTAGAGTTATGCCTATGGAAGAATTTAAATGACTGGATACTAGAATTTTGCAACATGCTTGTTGAGCTGAGGCAGTCTGGATTGCAGGCAGTGCCTTATCAAGTTCCTGGAAACATTATCAGGATTAAAGTCTTAAGAAGAGCCTTAACATCACATTTGCAGACATTTGGCTGTTCGGTTGTTATTGGGGCTAATGCAAAGGAAATAAATTCGGTAAGTTACATTTTTCCTTATAGACCACTTTTCAGTTATGGTTATTATATAATCAATTATAATTATAACATTTCTATTGATTATTACAGATGATTGCATTCCTTGGGCTTTTCTTAGAAGAAAGTGAGAAACATTCTACATGTCTTGTTAATCCTTCAAGAAAATACTCTTTCCACATGGGACTGAAATTACAGGTTAAAACAAATAATTTTATATAATTATTTTTATAGACAGAATTAAAGTATAATGTAAGGTAAATGATGCTTTACAGTATTCATTTCATTGGAAGATATTGAATGAATTTATTCACAATAAAATTACGTAGGCCATGTTCTTTCACTTCTAGCTAGCAGCTGTCAGCAGCTATATCTTTGGTTGCATTTGGTAAGAAAAAGTATTAACTTGAAGTATTAGCTGTGAAATTTTATTCTGATTCATTAATGTTTTAATTGGGTGGCAGAATGATAGTAAAATCCTTTAAAAAACACAAACGAGCATTTTCAGTGCACTACGTAGTAGAAAAACTTCTGGAAAATTATATGTAATGCCAATAAATATGCTCAAAGTAATACAGTCCTGGGCAAGTTCATAAAGAGTTGGTTGAAATTCGTGCAACAGCTTATTTATGATGGCATATTTGATTTGCCAGAAACCAAGTATTATTTCTACAATCTACAAAGGTGTTTTTAAATTTCTGAATTTCAGTAAGCATTGCTGCATCACAGAATATTTTTATTTAAATGATCTCTTAGGAAACAAAAAAGGGAATAAAATCACAAAGTTCTTCATAACATAGGCTAAATATAAAGGAGACTTTCGTGAAATACAATACAGTAGTCCCTTACCAGCCAAGGTTTCTCCAACCACGATTTGCTGGCCTGCACCTAGACTGTAGGCCGCTAGTAATCTATTGAGCAAAGGATGCTTCAAATTCTTCATCTTGATCACCTACATATGTGTGGATTATGATTTATGATAACGAAATCTAATAGATAAGGGGGTAAGTATAGGTTATACAATTGAGTATTGTTGCTAAAATTTTATAGTTTAATTTGTTTTTTTAAGTGTTTGTCGTCACTTATATTGGTCACCTTTGGTTTTGATCAAACTGAACACCCACTGACCTGAGAATAGCCACACTTTTAATTTATGTTAAGTTTATGTTTTCTCAGTCGTGACCTCCAGTCTTAAGTGCCTACAGTTCTCGACATGGCTGTCGATAATGAACTAATATTGTCAGTATTAAAATTTATGTTATTAAAGAGGCCGAAAGCTCTCTGAAGTGCATTTAGATCATGAACTGAATGAGAAATAAGAAATCAGGTGTACTGAGAAGTTGGAATAAGCGTAAGGGGAGAAAAGGTGAGGTTTTGGAAGTGAGGTAGAGGGAAGTAATCTTGAGGGGCAGTAAATGGATGGTGACACAAAGAAAAAGAAGGGATGACCAAAAGGATCAGTGAGGAGTGGGAAGGAAAGAGAGTGATTTTATAAGGGTGCAGCTTTGTGTAAAGTTTCAAGTTGTTAGTGGTTATTGTGCTTGGTGGGGAAAAGGTTCTGTTCATAGTGAACTTTCTTTGCTTATGGAATAGTATTTTGTCAGACCTCAAACCCAATCTGTAACTGTTAGACAAAAAATCTATTTCTATTTCAACACTGGAGAACGGTAGATTCCACGCTTGCTAGCAATGACCCCCTCCCCTCCAAACTCTGTGGTTTGCTAAAAGTACACAAACTGGATATTAAAATTAGACAAGTAGTGTTGACTTTTGCATCTCCATCCCACAAATTGGCTTTCAAAATCAGTGACCTTATCCAGAGTCTTACAATATTGTCCCTGAAATGCACAATCAAGAAGTCCATTGAATAAACAAAGATACTTAAAGATTTAACTCTACTGCCTAACTCGAAACTTGTGTCTTTTGATGTGTCTAATTTAATTACAAAGGTGACCTAAATGGAACTGCATTAGTGTTGGAAGACCTATTACTGAGGGAACTATAGATCAAGTGAATGTTGCAGACGTATTACCTTCATTAGAGTATTCACCTAACAGAACTATTTTATGTTTAATGGTGAATTTTATAAGTAAAATTAGGGTATAGCCCGTCAGAAAATGATGGGTGTAAAGAAAATTCAAATGATGTTATCATACTGAAATTTCCAAAGTGAGAAGAATCATATCTTAAACTTAAAATAGTTGCGTATATTCTTCCATGAAAGAGAAGGAATTTATATTCAATATGATAATTTACGGAAGTTGTTTACTTTGATTGCTATGAAGTTCATTTCCCCCTCCTTCCTTCCTCTCTCTCTCTCATATTAAAAGCATTCAAAGCACACCTACACTCATAAGAATTGAAGAAATAATAGGATTTCGAGGTCAATGCAATTGGTAGGCAAGACAACATCCCGTTAAAATGGCAAGATTTCTCCAAAATATGTGAATTAAACGTTTAACATGAGCGATTTCAAACTGTAGGTTGAAAAATATGAACAGAATAAGGAACTTAATAATTTTTTCTTTAAAATGGTTTAGATCCGAAGATCGTAGGTTAATTCTGTCTAGTTTTAATCTAAAAAAACCTGCACGTCAAAATGTTGATTTTTACGTGTTATTTTATGGGAAATGGAAATGTCTTCCTTGGAGTCGAACCCAGGACTTTTTTCAAGATTTTTTCATCATCACCTTAAAATAAGTGAATTGAGCATTCCTGCCAAATTTAGAGTTTCTATCTCGTTTCTTTCTTGAGTTATCGGTAGAGGGATGGTTAGTATGTCTAGTTCCCAATGCTAGGGTCATGGGTTCGAATCCTGTCGAAGACATTAACCCATTTACGCCCACTGGGTTGTTAACGACCCACTCATTTAAAAATTAATTTGATAATATCTGTCAATATTTTTAACGGCATACTTTGATATATGATTCTTTAAAGCATACTTTTTCATACTGTGATTTTTTCTGAGTATGTAATGTTTGTATTTCAGAAGAAAAAATACGGTTAATGGAAGCGTTTTTCATCATCGTTACCTTCATTTTGATTATAATTTTTGTTGATTTTATTTATGTGGTAAATGCAAAAGTGAGTGTTGTCATATCATCAGGAAATATGAGAAAATCATAATTAATTTTTACATAGCAAAAAACTTTTATTTTTGCTACAATTAGGATAAAAACATTGAGTGGGTCGTTAATGACCCAGTGGACATACAGGGTATATGTTATGCAGGGTTGCATGACTATGAATTTTACAAACTGATTATAATTTTGTAAATAATATTGTTGTTGAACCTGAATTTATCCAAAATATGACTGTATTTCTAATAAATTCATATTTGGTATGCCTTTTTAAAAATTCAGGCAAGTTCCTGGTTGCCTGCTTTCTATAAATGGGCTTTTCTCACGTACGGTTTATGACGACTTGGGCGCATCCCTTTCTGCTTGGAGAAGAGCAGTGGGTGGTCATGAGAGTAACCTGTAGAGGGGATTAGAGGGGGAGGATGGCTATTCTTTCTTCAGACCACCGAACGTGAGGTCGTGGACATGTGTCCTCAACCACGGCTTTACAGTTGAGGTGGCTTTTTTGAAAGTACAGGTATCCCTCGCCGTTCGCGGGGGTTACGTTCCCAAAGACTCCGTGAACGGCAAATGCATAAACTAATGGAAGAATGGGATTCCGTTCCTACATCTGCAAAAGTGGTCCTAAGTGATTATTTACTTTACCTTACTGACGACTTTAGGCCAGAGAAACAAATAGTAAGCTTAACATATGAAAGGAAAACCAAACCGACGAACGTTTATATTTTGGAAAACTAAGAAAACAGAAGTTTATTAACTCACCGTGAATTATGTAGAGTATACGTAGGATGTTGACAATGGAGGTGTTTCGGAAAAGCATTACACCATTTTATTTTTGAGGTTTTGTAAAAATTAAATTTATTTTACTCATAATCCGTATTTGGAGATGGAAGAGGAAGATGAGGGACTTGGCTTCAGGAATTCTGTGATTTGGAGCTGTTTCCCTTTTGTTTTGATTTTTTTATAAATTTCGTCATAGGGAGATATTGCAGAGTCAATTATTCTCTTAAAATTGATGCTCCTTTCCATAGATGGATCTGCCTGCATTGCTTTCTCTTTCAACTCGTTAGCCATATTTAAAATTTCTGCTAAGGTCTTCGCTGAAAACTGTTTTATTGTAGGCTGTACATCTTCTTCTTTGTTTTCGCTCTCACTTGATTGTGCAAATTCTTCAAGTTCCTCATTTGCTAATTCTTCTTTTTGAAAGTTGAGCAATTCCTCCACTTCTTCCTCTTTTAGATCTTCAAAGCTCTCTCCACCTACATTTCTAGCTATTTCGATGATCTCTTCAAATTCTCCGCAAATGCTGGGATAAACTTTGGAACGAAGAGCTTCGGGTCAAAGTTTCTGCCGACATGCATTTATTGTCGATTGCTTTACTTTGTCCCATGATTCTTTTATCATATGAATGGCTGTTCGAATGTTGAATGAACTCCAACATTCACGAACAGAAATCAAAGAATTGGTGTCCATTTGTTGTAAAATATGTTTGAAAGTTCGGCAAATATAATAAGATTTGAAGGTTGCAATGATTCCTTGGTCAATCGGCTGTAACAGTGGTGTTGTGTTTGGTGGTAGGAATACAACTTCTATGTCAGAATAGACTTTTGCAAGAGAAACTGGATGACCCAGAGCGTTATCCAATACGAGAAGCACTTTAAATGGCAAATTCGTCTGCCTCAGATAGATCTTCACCTGCTGGATGAAGCAGTTGGCAAACCAATCTTCGAACAGTTTACAAGTAACCCATGCCTTCTTATTAGACCTCCAAAAGACAGGTAGATCTGATTTAATCTTCCCTTTTAGAGCACGAGGATTTTCTGAACGGTAAATTACCATTGGTTCGCATTTAAAATCTCCCGAAGCGTTTCCACATAATATTACAGTGAATCGATCTTTTGCAGCCTTAAAACCTGGAGCAGTATGTTCCTCTTTGGAAATAAAGGTCCTATTTTGCATTCTTTTCCAATATAAACCGGTTTCATCGACATTGAAAATTTGTTTTGGCTTATAACCTTTCTCCTCGATAAGCTTCAAAAATTCACTGGGGAATTCCATCGCTGCCTCTTGATCAGCTGATGCAGCTTCTCTTGATAGCTTAATGTTATGCAAATTTGAACGCTTCTTTAAATTATCAAACCAGCCCTTACTCGCTAAAAAACAGGTAGAAGAATTCTCTTCATCATCGTCTTCAGTTCCACTCTTTAAATGTTCATAAAGGTTAAGTGCTTTATTTCTTATTAACTCCGCGCTAAGGGGAGCATTTTTCTGTGTTTTATCCTCTATCCACACACTTAAAGAGTTTTCCATTTTTTCTAACACAGGGTCACGTCTACTTACAAAAGAAACTTTAGCACTGGCGGGGTAGAAGCTATTACACTACTTCATATTTTGTCTTCAACCCTTTTTATAGAATGTATGGTTTATTCATTTTCTCCACATTCTCTACCAATGGAAACATAACTAGCTCCACTTTGTAACTTATCTAATATCGTGATCTTTTCCCTCAAAGTCATGACTTTACGCTGGCTGTTAGCTAATGCGTCCCTTCCACTTATATTAACACGTTTAGATGCCATAATAATGTAAAAGAATGGGTTAATTAAAAAAATTAAAAATGTTTATAAAAGCACTCTACTATAATACAATGCCAACGTCACTAAGGGTAGTCCTGCCTAATTTAAAATGAGAGAATAAAATGAAATATCACATTAATACCACAAACACACCAAGGATATCAAGTCATGTTGCTTGCGGCACTATAGAACAGAAACTGATATAAATGTGGAAAACGGAAGCTTGCGAAGGTCCCCTCATATTCCCCTAAAAGTCCCTTTTTCAACAAGCCGCCTGTCTTTTAGTCTGATGGCCATATTTATTCCGTGTAAAAACAAACAGACTTAATACTGTTTACACAGGTGGCGAGAAAAATAAATAGAACATAGAGTGGAGCAAACTGTGAGATTTTCCCGTTCAGTATTCTATGGATCCTTCAGGAAACGGGAAGATTTCCCCATTCGGTACGACAAAATGAGTAATGGGTATTGCTGAGAAACCGCGAATAAGCAAAACCGCGAACGGCGAACCCGCGAACGGCGAGGGATATCTGTATGTCTCTTCTATGTGACAGTATCTCTTGGTCTTTTCACACATTTTCTGCCATCTTTATTTGAGGCCTCTCCTTTTTTCCGTGAACTTCAGTAGTTCTCCTTCGCCATAATAAAACTCCTCCTCTATTCTCCCATGCCGCCTCCTTCGTACTCGAAAAGGAAAATACGCGTTTCTTCCTGTAAAATCAAGTCGTCATCCTGTTTTGGATTCCTGTTCTGTTCACATCGTTTAGTGAGAAGTCTGCGAAGAAAAGTTTCCGTTTAAACATTGATTGTGTTATTTGGATATTCATCTGTTAAAGGTTGGTATGTCTCATAAATCATTTAAATTATATTCCTTTTTAATGGCGTTTTTGTTTTTATGTATTTCTTGAGAAAGGAAGAGAATGCGTTCATATTTTCTTGCAGATTGTTTGTTTTTGTGAAAATACCCTAATATTCATTGGCGATTGAAGAAACGAAGAAGGTGTGAAATTTTTTAAAGGTAAGTTACCATTTTTCATTATCTGAATATGGTTTTTTAATCAAATGTCCGGAAATTACTTTTTGAATTTACTTTTAATTGATTTTTGATGTATATATTCAATTGCTTTTATGTATAGTGATTTTAATAAAATTGTTCTTGATTTATATTTATAGTAAGAGATAAGAAAATGATGACTACGGAGGAAATTCTTGTTGAACTGGAAGCAACAGACCCAAATGATATACCAGGGGATGTGGACATTTTCATTACTCCACCTAATGATGGAAATGTAACAGATGGAGATTTCGGAGAAGAAGATTATAATGATCCTGATTGTTTGAATCACAACATCCTCCAATCAGTAGCAGAGGTCTTATTTTCAGGAAAAAATGCACAGGATGACGGCATAGATGACTTCGAAGGGGAAAGCTGTGCATCTTCTGTAATGATTCCTTTGAAATGGAGAAAGAGGAACAATTTGTCATGTAATCCTCCAAAATTTATTTCTCCCCCGCCTCTTATTGAAACCAATCTAGAAATGGATAATCATCCTCTTGATTTTTTTGAAGTTATGTTGAACCAGGATATTGTTACCAAGATAGTTAAAACGTGCGTTTTATATGCAGTCCAAAAAAACTGCCTAACATTTCAGCTATCGTTGGAGGAAATGTATGCTTTTATTGGAACCCTTTATTTGAGTGGTTACGTTACGGTGCCTAGGAGAAAAATGTTTTGGGAAGTCAGTGAGGATTCGCATAATGCATTGGTGACGAAAACTATGAGGAGAAATCTCTTTGAGGAGATATTTAGATTCCTTCATATAGCAGACAATAATAAGTTAGGAGAAGGAGATAAATTTGGTAAGGTTGATAGCCTGAATAAAGTTTTTATGAAACATGCTCCCATTGAAGAACAGATATCAATTGATGAAGCCATGTTACCTTATTTTGGACGTCATAGTTGTAAGCAGTTTATTCATGGGAAACCTATTAGGTTTGGATTTAAGGGTTGGGTTGCATGCACGAGACTCTGATACTGTTTGCAATTTGATTTATATCAAGGAAGGTCTACTGCAGTCAGGTCTGGAAGGAATTTAGGAGAATCTGTAGTAATGGATCTTGTGGAAAAAATTAGAAGTTATTATCTCCAGTGGAGTTTTTCTCTTTGATAATTTTTTTACTTCATTCAATCTTTTGATCATATTATCAAAGCAAGGACTTAAGGGAATGGGAACCGTTTGGGAAAATCGCATTCATATTTGTCCATTGTCCGCCAAAGAAACTAATGAAAAATCGATGAGGGGCACATACAGTTCATTTGTAGAATTAAATAACAATATTGCTGGTTAATCCAATTAGTACGGTCCAAAGATATTCCACTGCTGAGAAGAAGAGAATTTCTATTCCTCAGCCACATCTTCTTAGCCAGTATAATAAATATATGGGTGGCATAGACCAAATGGACCAAAATATTGCAGCATATAGGATTGGAATGAGGGGAAAAAAGTGGTATATTCCTGTATTGTTTTGGATGTTCGATGTAGCTATGAACAATGCATGGCAACTCGCTAGATCCTTGGGAGTAATGATGGATAATTTATCCTTCAGGAGACAAGTGGTCATGGCCATGCTTCAGAAATACAGACTACCAGCATCTTCTCCAGGGCCATCAAAACTGATAAGATCAGGTCAGTTGATTTCTGGCCCTGCCCGTCATGGTGCTGGTCATCTTTTAGTAGTAGGTCAACCACGTCGTAGATGTGCAATCTGCAGGAATAAAACTACGAAAGGATGTTCCCATCCATTATGCAATGTACCTCTGCATGATAAATGCTTTGCAGAATTTCATTCTTAATATCTTTATATTATAATGCATATTGTAGTATCCTGAAATTTATGCAATAAAATGTTTATTTGAAATCAATAATCTGCTGTGTGTTCACCTTTGATATCCCATATGCCCACTGGGTCGTTAACGACCCACCCTAGAAAGCCTTGTTAATATCGTATTTCAGCCAAAATAAAAAAAATACATAGCATCAGCATCATCTAATGATACAGTGGTATACATATTATCATTATTTTCGAAAAATAAAAATTACGGGCATAAATGGGTTAAAAATATTATTATTTGAATTTTTTATAGCGAGTGGGTGTAGCCAGGGCCGTTTTATCCATTAGGCACAATAGGCACAGTGCCTAGGGCCTACGAGCCTTTCAAGGGCCTACGAAGATGTTTGATGCTTGAATAAGTGCTGAAGTATTGTTGAAATAATTTCAAAAGCAAAATTATAAAAATGCTTTCGAATATCTTTAATAGCAAAAAATTAGATTTAACGTGGGTGCATTTTAATATATTTGATATGATGTAGAGTTGAGCCTTCGAATGCAAGATTGCCTAGGGCCTATGAAGGTCTTAAAACGGCCCTGGGTGTAGCGTTACATCAGACAAACCAACCAACAAACAGATTGCGGAAACTATACATAGAAATAGGACTTGGCTATGAGATCTTCTATTGCCAACATTTTCATGGATTGATTTAATGTATAGTACAAAGTTTATGACAGAGCCTGCAATTTGTTTTGTGCTTAGCTCAAATTAAGTCCAATTTCCTATTATAGTGTCCCACCAAATACTGGCCCCTTCTGTGAATTATATTCTCTCTAAAAGTCTCGAAAATGGAATTTTCTAACAGTTACTTCTTTATAAAAAAATATCTTTCCAGAACACTAATTTGTTGAAGCAGATAATTGTGCTGTATTGTCTTTTCCAAAGTATTTTTGAGAAATATCTAGTTACTAATAAGTTTGAAAAAGCATCTTAATTGTTGAATTTTTTTCAGGAAAATGCAGTGGAACTACATTATAATGTAGATGTGGAGAGACAAAGAACACTAATGCTCTAGGAAAAACAATTTTTTTTCAGGAAATACATAATAAAATATGTAAATGAAGGTGGTGGATTATTCTTGGTAGTCAATTTCCATGTATCTTTTAGCTATCTGAGCATGCGCATTCAAACACAGTGAGTAACTTATAGCTGTCTGAGTGTGTGTGCTTTCCAGTCATTGCTTCTAGCCTGGTGAATGAGAAATTCAATGCAATAAATGATCCACTAAGTCAAAATGAAACTCATTCCATAGCTGGTGGTTATGACATGAAATTTTGTCAGTGTTGTCAATTCTTGCACCTTATCACATTCTGTCAACAGTACAAATTGTTGCTTGAATAGATGTATTTTTTCATTTTTAAAAATCATATTTGAATAAAAGTGCCCACGTTATGAAGGAATTTTTGTTTTCCCATACCTCCTTTATCAAACGATTTTGATCAAGTTCATTTTTCGTTCATTTTTAGATGTCCGTAGTATTGTGAGGTCCTAAGCTGTACCTCAATTAAGCAAGTTGAGTGAAATACAGTAAGTCCCCAACTTACACTTTTAATTCGTTCCGAAGGTGACCGTGTAAGTTGAAAACCGTGTAAGTCCAACAGTGCTTAAATACGATGTATTTTTTGACACATACGTTTGTTTCAGTGGATAGTTAAAGCTAAAAAAGTAGTGCTTATAAAAACAAAATGTTAAGAAAATGAAAATATATTCAGTACAGTACATATATAAAAACGTAATTGTAAGAAAACTTACACCCACGGGATAACAAATCTAAATGCCAAAAGCGACGCTGTCAGCTGTGCGTCAACGTACAGTAGTCCCGTGGTTTACGAGCTTAATTTGTTCCTCGAAAACTGCTCATAAGGCGAAAACGAAAATTAACTTCCCAATACACCCTTATGTTATAAATTTTATAAACAATAGTTAAATCATTAAAGTTGGGATGCCATGACATTCTGCGCATTCGGGAAGATTCGGGAATCGACGACAGCCGAGAATAGGCGCCGGGAAAAACGATCTGTTTGCGAGAGGAAGGAGATCATATAAGCTCGTAAATTGAAAAACAGGTATTAATTTGTGCATCTCGTATAATCGTAAACCGATTGCTCGTATACCGAGGGATTACTGTACTAGTAACGCCATCTATTGAGCGGCAGTTTAACTAACGCTCGAGCGCGCTGATAAGTTACGTCATGTATCCGTGTATCTACGAATCCATCTAACTCGGACCCGTGTAAGTCGGGGACTTACTGTATCCTGTACAGTAATTTCCTGCTATATGTTGCCCCACTATACGTTGCTTTGCATATACGTCATCAATCAATTAAGGTACCTGTTTCAATATAAGTTGCATCGCTTTGCATATACGTTGTTTGTGAAGTGCCAAAAGCAAAATTTCAGGAATTCCAATTGCGGTGCATCAATTATTACTATAATTAAAAACTCCTTTCTTCGTCTTTTTAATTTCATGTTCATTATTATTTATATAATTTAGTTTAATTTTGTGTTTAATTTCATTTTGCGACCCCATCTGGGCCTGCTCCCTACTGAATGACCAAATATGTATGGGCAATGATACACAGTAGTTTGAACTTCACTTGTTAATGTTAGCCACAGAAATTTCACTCATTACTTATGCATTTTATCTGGTAAGCCTTTATCTTCATTTTCAGCAAATGCAGCTTTCCAGCATTTTTGTATAAAAATACCAATGTTATAATTTCATAGCTGTGACTGATTTTTTTGTCTGTTTACAATTGGATTAAGCTTCGATATGGTGATTTTGAAGAAGAAAAAATAAAATTTTTTTAATAGTTATTAATTTTATTTATCTGTTTTAACACTAATGTACAGCAAGTCCTCAATTTATGTCGTCCCGCTTTATGTCGTTTCAAGATAACATCATTGCCAAAAATTCCCACCGTAACCATGGCAGTACATTGTGCTGCTTTGCCACTGCAATAACTAGCTACAGTGACAATATCTACGTGATTTCTTTAATGTAGCTAAATCTTTCCTCATATGTTGCTAAAAGGATTCTCTATAGTAAAAAATCACACGAAAAACATCACAACACAATGATTAGAAATAAATTATCTTATTTTACAGCTGGTGTATTTTTTTCATTGAAAGTTGTTTTAGAATGTTTTTGAGACTTATTGGACCAAAGAGAGCTGGTGGCTACTTCGTAGTTGCCAAGTTAGCCTCTTCTGCCCTCTCATAATATCGGTTCATTTAACATGAAGGTCGTGACTTTATTTTTACCACCATTTCCCTCTTTGTTATTTTGATTTAACGTTGTTTCAGACTGTTTTAAATGAGAATTTCATGTAAACATCAAATTTACCTCAGAAAAATAGTTTCACATAGCGTCTTGATATTCACAAGCGAAGTACATGTTTCCATCCTTAACTTTGTTACTAGATATATCTTTTTGTATTTAAAAGCAATGTCGATTCGAGTGTAGGAGCAGACAGATGTGAAGAATAGGGGGAATGATATTTGAGTTAGCATACATGCCTGAATGTGCTCACCCTCTCAGTAGAAGAGGCACTATCATAGAAGAAATGCAGTATATCTCTTCTCTCATGACGCCTACAAAGTCATCTAATTTGTAACACCAAACAGATCGGGACATGTATTGAGTCAGTTTTTTTTCGCCCTGTTGGCATCGCTTGTTCTGTCAATGCAGCTCAAAGGCCTGCCCATTTTTTGTGTTGTGTTCCGATGTAATTACAGTCAATTTTTTTAATTTGTTAAATTGCATACAACCCTTAAATATAGCTGAAAAACAGGCAGAAACTGCTTCAGTGAAGAGGTTTTGTAAATCTATCAATTAGGAGGTTAACTCAGGGGTGCTACTTTGTTTTGATGCTGGAGAGGGGTGGCACGAAAATCGGGTTTCATTATACATTGTTTCACTTTATGTTGCATTTCCTGGGAATGCATCCTTGTCATAAATCGAGGACTTAATATACTGTATTGATATGTATTATTTGGGATACAAATGTGTCACAAAATACCGTCAGGAATGTAAGCCTTACTTTTATCATTGTTTTTATGAGAAAATAGGCTTTGCTATACTTTGTTTTGTTATAAGTCGCAGTTTTCAGGAATACATCTCAAAAGTATAGCAGGGACTTACTGTATATTAATGTAAGATATTTTTAGTGCACAAGCAGTCCTTTCTGGTTACTAAAGTGACCAGATGGACAGTTTTCCCCATATTCTGCCACATTATCAAGCATTCCACTTTACCACTTATTTAATATACATCCTTATACAGTAAAACCTCTATATATCGAAATGGAAGGGACCAGATTTTTAGGCATTTTGATGAATGGAGGTTCACTATAAAGAGGTTTACCGTAAGACCTTCATATTATTATTCATAAATGCACAAACTGGTAATTAAAAGTACTATTGTCTTTTTAATTATTATATTAGTATATTTATATATACACAACATAAATTTAATATATTTATAATATAAATACCAACCTAACTGAACAAAAAATGAATATGTACTCTACCTATTGTTTACTGGAAAAAAGCTGGTAATTTCAGTCTGTGTCATCTTTTTCTTAAATTCATTGGATGCAACATTTTCTATTTTATTTAGTAGCAAGAGATTATCACCACTGCAATCCTCCATATTCATAAAAAATCTTTCTAGCACACTCAAAGCCTCTTGCACTTCACTCTTTTTTGGAGATGGAATTATTTCCTCTTCATCATTTTCTTCTTCTTCCTTATTAGTCTCTGTTATGGTCTCCCTTTCAACTTCTATCTCCACTTGTACCATTTCTCCCTCAGCTGGTGCACAAGTTAATAGGGAAGTGTCAACATTAACAAAATCATTAAATGATGTTTGAAGATGAATCATTTTATTGATTTCATCCCATTCCAAAGGTTCATAATCTGATACTTCATCTTCCTCATATGTTGTCCTCATAAATCCTGCCTTTATGAAGCATTTATTAATAGAGGCTGATTGAACATAATTCCATGATAGGCAGAGCCTATGCATGGCCTGCAATATATTCCATTTACATTTTATAAGATCATTTGTTTCATCCACATTTCTTAAAATATAGAGCACCAACTGCTGTCTGTAATTTCTCTTAACACTAGAAATTATGCCCTGATCTAATGGTTGCAGTTTACTTGTGGTATTTGGAGGAAAATACATTATTTTAACATGTCGCAACACGATCCCCTCAACTTTATGAGCAGTGCACTGATCCAGAAAAAGAACTATTTTTCTGTTCTTTATGCCCATCTTTGCATCAAGCATGCTTAGCCACTCACTAAATAAAGCTGCAGTTATCCATGACTTTTTAGAATTTCTGTATAAACAGGGAAGTTTTTTTATATTCTTAAAACATCTGGGTTTTTTATATTTCCCAATCACAAGTGGTTCTAATTTCTCAGTGCCATCTGCATTGGTACAGAAAAGCACTGTAAATCTCTCCTTGCTTTTTTTCCCTCCATGGCAGGGTTCTCCTTTAACTGCAATAGTTCTATCTGGGAGTAAGTTATAAAAAAATCCAGCTTCATCTGCATTGAAAATGTCTTTAGGATCATAACTCACTAAAATTGTTTGCAGTGTTTTTCCACTCTTCTACCACAATTGTACTTACAGAAGCTTCTTCCCCACACATTTTTAAAGTTCTTAGGTTCTAGCGCACTTTAAACTTCTGTAGCCATCCATTTGACCCTTGAAAGTCATCTATTCCCATTTTCAATGCCATTTCCCTAGCCTTCTGTTGTGGAATAGGCCCAGATATAGGTATGCTTCTGGCTCTAGCTTCCATCAACCAATCAAACACACATCTAATTCTTCATTTTTCACTGCCCGAGATCTTTTATTGATGAAACCTTGATGTGCTGCTACTTCAGTTTCTTTACGTTTATTTAAAATAGATGTTAGAGTCGATGGTGGTATGCCAAAGGTTTCTGCCACATCTATTTTTCTTTTCCCCTCATCAATGGCTTGGAAAATTGCTAACTTCGTTTCTATTTTCAGCAGCCGTCTTTTTCTATGATTTACCATGTCCATTATGGGTCTAAAATTAATTTATTCATAAACATATTCATTAATTACTTGTGTATTATTTGTAAATATTGCACTTAATATTATACAAGGCATAATGAAGTATATTGTTATACACCTAACAAACTTTAATTATAATCGGAAAATTAATGCATTAATAATTACATGAAAGTTGTGATATAATAAATAATATACTCACGTGATTAAGGACAAAATTAACGTTAAAAAACACGTATTTGTAGATTATGTATCCACTATAGCTTAATGAAACAAATCAATGTGGTATAACCAGTAATTTTGACAAGCTCCTCGTATTAGGCAAACATAAGCACTACACGCTCATAGAAACTTGACGCATACCGGCGTATAGCTGGACGTCTGCATGAAGGGATAAACCGAGACGTGTGAGGGGATTCACCAGGCGAGAAATCTTCGCAGCAGAAGCAGTATCTATCTTAAATATTATGTCTGTGTAACATTATAGTCATGTATTCACGGCTCTTTTCAGATGTGGTAAAAAGTGATACGTACGTAGCAGTGGTGCGTTGTTAACCTCAGGACCGCGAAAGAATTGACTTAAATATTGTCTTTGCAATGTTACAGTTATATATTCGTGGGTTTTTCAGAGGCAGTAAAAGTAACATGAGAATCACGAAAGAATTGACAATTAAATGCCTTTGCAACACTGTAGTCATATTTTCGGGGCTCTTTTCAAAGGCCGTGAAAATTAATAAATACGTAGCAATGGTGTGTTAGCTGAGGATCGAGAATTAATTTACGTTTAAATGATATATCTTTGCAACATTGTAATAATATTCTCGTGACACTTTTCACGAGTGATTAAAATTGATACGTACATAAGTAGCAGTGATGTGTAACTTGAGAATCACGGAAGAATTGACTATTGGTGCTTGCCGTTGTTTCCTTTTAGAAGGGGACCGTAAATCTGAGCGAGTTGAACTCGTAGGGTCTGGCATAGGTAATAAACTATGCAACCTAACTTTAACTTAAATTGTGCATATTTGTTGCATTATGATAATATTTTGGCGACTTTTTCGAGAGGCCACTACGGTGGTTGCTTCAACGGGATAACCTTGTACGTACGTATGCATATACCATCGACTGATTTCTTTTGGTTATTCACATGCAAATTTTCATTGCAAACTAGCTTAATTATTTTATCCGTAAACAGGAATACATTATTTTACTATAGGGAGGTTGTTTTTTATCAGGGGTGCATTTTCCCATTACGATATACGGAGAATTACGAAAATACGGAGGTACGATATTAAGAGGTTTGCCTATACCGTAACATACAGTTTTGGCGGGACCCAAAAGATATTACGAAATACGGAGGTTTACGATAAACAGAGGTTCACTAGATAGAGGTTTTACTGTAATAGAAAATTTTCTTTTATTCCAATTTTATACATATTTCACAGTACAGGCTTTGAAGGGATCCTCTTGGCAAGGAAGAGGTACAAAAATATAAACATGGAAGAGTCTAGACTCTCACCAAACAATAGTTGCTTTATGTCATAAACTTGCAACTTTAACAATTTATGTTTGTTTTATTTTTTAGGGCTTGGTACTTGATGAGTTTGGTGGTAGAGATTTGGCATCTATGGAGCTGACTTCCAATCCCATTCCTGTAACACTGATTGACCTAACTTTGGGAGATGTACCAAATGCAGTTAAACAAACATCAAACTTTCACCTGCACCTGATAAACCAACAAGAAATATACAAGCAGGAGTATCGCTATTTAAATCAAGGCAGCGGTTGTTCTGAAGACCATGAGTATGTATTCTCCCAAATTATTAAGATTTGACATTCACTTGCCTTTCATTCTCAATTGTTTTTTTTTGTTTAATCACATTTATTTTATACCATATCCAGGAGTGTCATGCGCAATGTCCGTGGAAATGGGAAGCTCGTTATTGATCTCTTAAAAGAATTGAAAATATTACCATCCAAACATTGGGAGAAGTTTGTATCAATGTTTTTACAAAGACTGAATCATCTGGCATTGACTCTCTTAAATTTGGTCAGTTGGGTTAGGTAAGTATCATAGCATAGTATTTCCTGTTGTAAGATATTTACCAGCTCCATTGATTTTTTTTAAACCTATGATTTCTCCAGTGTAAAGCATGATCTTCGCATAAGATAAGGGTTATATGTTCAATCTTTAAAAGCCGAGTTATGTGGTGAGAAATTTGAAAAGAACTCTTTAAACAGTGTGTTTAATTTTTAAAGATCTAACTGCTGAAGCTAACATTTTCCTGCATATCTATAATTTTCAGCCATGTCAACCAGTTTTTCTCATCCAACTTTTCTTTTTTCCAAGTTTGTTTTACCTTAGATATGATAATGTTAATGATTGAACTTCTATGCCAAAAAATAAGACAATTAAATTTTTGCCATATAAAAATGTACCTTTGAAGAACAGTGCATTTAACATTATTGGGAATATTGTTAAGAAGCATATCAATTAAATAATAGATTCTAAATGCAAGAAAATAATAGTGATGAAAATTCCTATTCAAACCCAGATTATAGTGTACAATTTTAGATGTGACTGAATAAGCTGGAGCCACATTCAAATGTAACATTCTAGATGCTTATTTCAATAAATGTCCACTTTAAACCCTTTTCATTACAATTTATGCATTTAAATGGTCCATTAGTTAATTATACTTTAATTATAGAATATTCATAAAAAGTAATACAAGTATAATACCGTTTCTAACTTTTAAAGTTTATATCCAAACTTTTAACTTAAGTAGTGTATATTGATTTATCTCATTTATCCAAAGACTGTTTCTGAGTATTTTATTATGTTTCATGAGCAATAAATTAGCCATTATGCCTACAATCTGTGTGTACTCCATATCAAAGACTGCAGATGTATACTACTGAAGATGTACAATTTTTGCATGCTGTATCTGGTTGAATATAATACAGGCAGTCCTCGGTTATCCAACAATGCGTTCCTCAATTAAGTGTTAGATAATGGAGCCCTTTTTCCCATATGAACAATGTTAATAATGTTGGTTAGGTTACTGACCAAGGATCAGATACCCTATTTTCACCAAAACAACTCAGAAAATTGCAATCCAAGTCATGGAAAATCTTTAATAAATCAATAATAAACATTGCCAGCCTTGGTAGAGGGGTGGTTAGCGAGCCTAGCTCTTATTGCTGAGGTCACTGGTTTATATCCTGTCAAGGGCATGGTAGTATGTGTTTCGTTGTTGTTATTGTTATTCTGCTCACTGTAAAAGGCCATAAGGTTCTGTTTATGAGCTAGTAAAAATAAATAAAAAATTAAATTAAATTAAAAAACACTTTCTTTTCGCGAACATGGTTAAGGACTAACAAAACTTTAAAAATCACAAAAATCCCAATAAGGCCACAGTAAGTATTGCATTAATTAAAATGGCATCGGAAAAGGAACTGACTGGCGAGCTGTGGTGCTGCAGTGAACATACAAACTACTGTATTGATGTGAATGTAAGGCAGCAGTGAATATAATGCTACCCCCATTATAGAGAAATTAAATCTAGGAATTTACGAAAAACTGAAAAAAGGAAAAAATGCTTTTATGCCACAGAGAGACATTTATTCAGTGACTGTTTCCTGCTAAGTGTCATTTCAACAATACCGTACCAATTCAACACATTGTCTCGAAGTATTTATTGTGGGATGTCAACTATGTTTCTACAATGTTTAATTCTTTAGTTCTGAATTGGTATGATAAAATGTACCGTATATACTCGTGTATATGCCGACTCCATGTATAGTACGACCCCTGATTTTTTGGTGAACAAACCTGATTTTTTCATATATCTCGTTTATAGTACGACACCAGCTTTCCACCAGGGTCGATATATTTTGTTTCGATAGCTCGATGGTTACGAGCGAGATATGTCGAATGAACTTGATTTTCCACACCACCATAGGATAGACCGTAAATGTCGTAAATATTACAAAGTAATTTCTTTTTTCAAAGATGTCGAAATTCCATAAAGTTACGCCATCTACAATACTTTTAGTCCAACTCGTTCCAATCCATCCCTTGTAAAAAGACGCAAACAAAGATGCGAGTACACTAAAATTTGGATAAGTGAAGTATCTTACTCCTAAAACATTTAATAAAAAGTGATATGAATCATGATTGCACAAGATGAAATAAAATCATTTCAATTCTAGTATGTCTGGATTACGTTCTGCGTATGTAATGGTTCCACTCGCTCATCTACTTAATAGGTAGGGATAATGGATAAAAAGAAATTACTTTGTAATATTCCACAGTCTTTATTGTTTCTTCAATCACACACCGACCGGTTTCCACTACAAAATCATTCTAATGGCGTTACTAACCGACATAACACCTTTAGAATGACTCTGTAGCGGAAACCGATCGGTGTGTGATTGAAGAAACAATGAAGACTGTTGAATATTACAAAGTAATTTCTTTTTTCAAAGATGTCGAAATTCCATAAAGTTACGCCGTCTACGATACTTTTAGTCCAGCTCGTTCCAATCCATCCCTTGTAAAAAGATGCAAACAAAGATGTTCATACATAAAATTCAAGAAAGGAAGTGCCCGTAAATCTTCACTTATATCAAGTATTTGTGAATTTGAAGCTGTATATATGAAAAAGATTCTACTCTTCAAGAAGCAACATAACAACGATAAAAGACCTCAGTGTTAAGGTTAGCCTACCATTAGAATGCGTGCGGGTGGCATAACTTCACCGAAAATGCCCGCGAAGATACATGAATTTTAAATCCTGAAATGCATTACTCGTGTATAGTATGATCCCCAATTTTTACAATAAAAATTTGGTCGTAAAAACTCGTACTATACACGAGTATATATGGTATTCATTTCCAAAACATTTGCAGTGTTTCCTGTGTTAGGTCTGAACAGGTTTGCATATTTGTGTAATTTTATCACACGAGCTAAAAAAGTTTCACCATCACTGATGATACTGTCGGTTATAATAGTCAGTTATAATAGTTGTTTTGTATATTCAGCGATTATAAGCCGAGTATGAATTATTTGACTTTAGTTTTAGGGAGAAATCCTTGCCTTATATTCGGGCCTGTAAATCATGTTGAAAAAAATCGTCAGTTAAATGGGTTTGGTGCCTTATAAGTGAGTCCATGGTTGGATACGAGAAATGTTAGAAAGTGAACTGTCGGATAACGAGGACTGCCTGTGGTATTATGACTTAAAGGCAGTCCTGTATAACCTTTTCCCATGAAAGTGTCACATTACCTACCATTCCGATGGTTGTAGGCCACATGAGGACTTAAAATATGTTATACAAGTAGAAAAGCCTGTTGTGGTTGTAATACAATGGGCCTAGCATTTCCTTTGTTTGCAGAAACGTTGCAAGATGTTTCCCTTCTGCTTGCTGCCTTTTTTTTTATTTTTATTTTTCTGTATTGATTTTTTTTATAAAACTTATTTTGGATTTTTGATAAATAGATAAATTTAACTCCGAAAACTCCCATTAATATGTACACCATCCATGAAAAACCTAAAAATTAAAATAGATTTATTTGTTTCAAAAATTTATTCCAAAAATACCTTCTGGTATGGAAATATGCTTATAATTTTTTTACAAAAATAAATACAAAAAACATTTATTTTTATAATTTGGTTTAATCAAATATTTATGTGTTGCCCTTATTTACTAAAAATTTCTTTGTACACAATATTTTTTGTGTATATTTTGTGAGAATTCGGAATTAATTTTCCCTGATCAATACCGTCAATAATTTTCATTTTTGCATCGCAGAAAAAAGCATACTGTTATCTTTTAAATTTTAATAAATCATTATATTATTAGGTAGATAGGTACTACTTACCTAATTTTAATGTTCTCAAAGGTAAGAACTCTAATATAATATTGTCAAGACAACAGAAAATGGTTCATTTATTTCCGAGGAGAACGTCACGACAACAGAAAACAAAAATCATTAGGAACTGTGTAATTATTCCTAATTCAAAATTTAAGTCCATATTATGTTCTTACACCATATATATATTATTAAGATTAAGATAAGATAATGTTCCTTATTCAAACTTGCAAGTATGTATACATGCGCCAAAAAAATCCACAGCGCACGCTGGTTGGTTTAAGCAAATTATATTATAGATACCAAAATATAATTAAAAAGGGGATGGAGACTACGGCAAGATGGATGTTTTAAATGTGGAATAAACTCTTTAACCATATGAGGCAAATATTTAGAGACATCGCAAACAGAGAAGGTTAAAAAGTGGGTAAAAGGAACAAAAATGGACACGAAAAAGGGGGGTACACTTACAGGTTTACAGGGTACAAAACCTAACCCAAGAAACAGTCAATGATTACATACACCTGACACGCCTCTACATGATATCGAAACTTTTTCATGTGTCAGTTTTCTCCTGTGGCGAATCTTATTAGATTTTGTATTTTCTCCAATTTAAAATATTTTTTTGATTGCGATTTTTCCCTCCTACTTTTTTCTCTGCGGTTATTTTATTCTGCGGCTCCTTTTTCCGGTAGCTAATATTTTTTCCAATGGCTCAGTTTTTTGATGATTAACATTTTTTCCGATTGCAAATATTATTTTCCGATGATTAAGATTTTTTCCGATTGCAAATATTGTTTTCCGATGATTAATATTATTTTCCATTGGCTAATATTTTTTCTGCGAAGAATATATTTTTCTCCGGCGATGTTTTTACTTTCTCCATACGTAGTAATGGGAAAGTATTGTGATCACAAAAAAAATCGAATTCGAGATTTCAACGGAAATGCACGTTTTGAGGTCCCTAGAACACGTTTATACTATTTTCGGAATGATGTGTGTATGTGATTGTGGGCACTCTAACTCAAAAAGTACTTGCCATATCGTTACCAAACTTCATATATAACACTTTAGCATGAGCACAAAGAACTAATTAGTTTTTGGACAATAACGGTTAACGGGAAGTCAAGGTTTATTCGAAACCCGATTTGGTTTAGGCGTAATTTCTCCGTTAAAACAGCATTATTGTATATACAATTCTTTACAAAGGTTATAGAGAATGTAATTTCCTACAACTTTCATTTGAAACAATTTTCCGTAGCAGTTATTGTTTAGGAATTATTTATAAAAAATAATCAGTTTTTTCGGTTTCCATCAAATATCTCCTTAAAAACGTGGTTATTGGTTATTGAATGTTAACATTTTTAGTTATATCAACAATTAGTTAGAGATAAAATATGTAATTTAACACCATTACCTTTAGAAACCATGGAAGAATGTGAAATTTCATTGCTTGAGACTAAAAAGAAAAAATTAATTAATTAAAAAAATGTTTTTAAAATAACTTTTATATTATGCACTAAAAAGAAAAAAATAAATTTTTATTTATTTATCGAGCATGATTTCGACTGGTAAGGAGGAACAAAATTTACAACAATTTCAGTGGAATAAATTCCATCTTGCTCAACAATGTTTATTTACTAAACTTTATTTAGAACTTTTGTAAAAGTTATATGGTACCTTATTATCTTGCGCCATATAACTTTTACAAAAGTTCTAAATAAAGTTTAGTAAATCAACATTGTTGAGCAAGATGGAATTTATTCCACTGAAATTGTTGTAAATTTTGTTCCTCCTTACCAACTGAACTCATGATCGATAAATAAATAAAAATTTATTTTTTATTTTTAGTGCATAATATAAAAGTTATTTTTTAAAAAACCTTTTTTAATTAATTTATTTGTCCCTTGAAGTTCGAAATAACGAGGTTTTACTGTATATGGAACAGAGCTGCAAACCACTTCAAAATTTGGAAGTGGTTCGGTTCGCGGTTCGGTTCTACATTTTTGGAAATAGTTCGGTTCATGGTTCGGTTCAGACGGGAAATTTGACAAGTGGTTCGGTTTGCGGTTTGGTTCGGTTCAACTAAATTAATCATTTGAAATACTATCCAGAAATAATTTATCCAATATATACATTACACATTCAGTATCAATCTATAAGTAAATCAATCAGCAGTCATTATTATTTTAAATGAAAGAAGAATTTATTTAAAGAAAGGAAAAATTTACATTTTAAATATATTACAATCCCATCATCATCTTCATTTATTTATTTTTAAAAAATGGTATTTTTGATCGTAACGTGATTTTTATGTGAATAACAATAGTATCAGAGAATAAAGAGTTAGACACTTTCCTTTGAAGCAAACCCGCTGGTTTTTCCAATGGAAATTCCTGGTCTTTTCGTTGGTCCGTACTTTGTGGATTGAGATCGAACCGAAACCGAACCACTTTTGCAAAAAATTACGGTTCGGTTTTCGGTTTGTTGAAAAATTAATCTGGTTTTGGTTTGGTTTGCGATTCAGCAAAATGACTTGGTTCGATTCAGCGGTTTGTTTCGGCTCGGTTTGCAGCTCTGATATGGAATCATAACAGGCTTCTAACAGTCCTCTAATTCTTAGATGTGGGAGGAGATGCCGTTCTCTCTTCAGCTTATGATTAACAAAATTCTTAAGAGATAATCATCTGTTATGCTTTTTTACTTTCTCCATACGTAGTAATGGGAAAGTATTGTATTCATGAAAAAAATCGACTTCGAGATTTCAACAGAAATACATGTTTTGAGGTCCCTAGAACACGTTTAGACTATTTTCGGAATGATGTCTGTGTGTGTGTATGTGTGTGTGTGTGTTATTGTGGGCATATTTAACACTTTAACATGAGCACAAAGAACTGATTAGTTTTTGGACAATAACGGATAACCGAAAGTCGAGGTTTATTCGAAACCCGATTCGGTTTTTGCGATATTTCTTTGTTAAAACATCATTATTGTATATGCAATTCTATACAAAAGTTATAGAGAATGTCATTTCCTACAGTTTTCATTTGAAACAATTTTCTATAGGAGTTATTGTTTAGGAGTTATTTATAAATAACCGGTTTTTCGGTTTCCGTTAAATATCTCCTTAAAAACATCGTTATTGGTAATCTTCGTAAGGACCAAAGTTGTAGAGAATAATATTTCTTCCAAGTTTTGTTTGAAACTAATTTTCGTAGAACCGTCCATTTCGGATATATTTCGCTTTATCTTAATACCAGTATACAGCGCCAACACCATGTAGCGGTGAATTCTGTAAACATTCAAAATATACGTAATTTACGGCAACAAGGACGTGTCTTCTTTTACGATACGAAATAATAATTTTGCCTCGTAATATTATTCATAATAATTTCAATATATATACCCCAAATATGGAGAAAGTCGTGTTGGCCACATCAGATTTTCTTTATTTAAATTGGTATTTAATGTAGACCTCTGGAAACCTTCAGTCTTTCATATGATGTTGTTGGTTTCTGTACCATCACCAAATGACAGTATTGTTATTGTTGCACTACTTATGAAATGACAGAATGCATTGGCCTTTGGTGAAAGAATAACGTTTGGTTGGGTGGTCTAAGTGTTAGATTGATACTGGAAAAATGTAATTTTAAAACATTGTCTGGATTGGAGAGATTTAGGCTTTGAAATGTCTGGGTTTTTGGCTTTCTGATTTATTTGTTTTATAATTCACCAGAAACAAAATTTTCTGGGTATTAACTTGTATCTTAAAACACTGGTAAACTTGTTAAGCTTTGATTTCAGGAGTACTAGATTGTCTATTATTTATATGGTGAATTAACTAATTTCATTGTGGGGACTCGTGGTCTTTTAGCAATTAATTTTTCATCCTTTGCATTCTAGAAAAACTGGAGGTGTGACAAAACTTCCAGGTGAAGGAAAAGGAGGAGGAATGACATTAGTTAAATATTTAAAACAGACTTTGAAAGTTGATGAAGCAGACTTTCTAATAATATTATCGAAAGCAGAAAAATTAAAACCTGGAACCTATGCATATGTGATGGAAGTGAGCAATATGTAATTTCACATGCCTTTTTCAAGAGGTCAACATATCGAGATGTAAATTTTATTGGTTGTAACACCTAAGAATGGTTCTTTTTGTACAAATTATTTTTGTTTTATTTTGATTTTAAGTGATTACTGCCACTTGACGTAACTCAGCAATAATTTTTATTTCTTAATTGACAATTGGGAAACCTGATGAATGGAATTTGGAATTGCCAGTAAAGACTATCCATGAATATTTTAAAGAAATCCCATTATCTGAAAATTATGTGATAGTATTTCCATTGGAATTTTACAAATACAGTAGAGTCTCGATTATCCAAGCCCGCTTATCCGAGGTTCCAGGTTAACCGAGGCGGCGGCGGTGTAACATGGCGGCCAAAAAGCGATCAACCATACTTTGGCAGAAATCATTAAAAACTATTTTGTTTAAGTAATATCAATAAATTGTTCTTTTAGTTTAGTTAGGTATGTATAAAATAAATTTTCTGAACATACATGTACGACATAGGCCTATTTTTAATACCTAAAAATGAACCTTCCGTTTTATCCGAGTTTATCATTATCTGAGGTTAGTTTGGTCCACTTTACCTTGGATAATCGAGACTCTACTGTATAATGTCTTTTATGAGGTTATAATTTTATATTTTGTTCAGTCGTGTTATTTCCAATAACATTTACGAATAAAATTTTATTTTACTCATTTGATTTGTGGTGAGTCTTTATATACCATATCTGCCTGAATAGAAGCCGACCCTGGATTTAAGCCAACCCCCCAAAAATTTCCACAATTTTTTTGGCAAAAACGTAAATTTTGTAGATTTTATGCTGAAGTGTGCCGGGCATTCATGCACATCTTAGAATACATTATTCGAGATCGAAGAAATGTGGGGGAAATGGTTTAGTTGTTGACATTTTGAAATATTACTCCAATTAATAATTTTGCGTTGCTGAATAATGTTCCACATTCAGTGGCAATAATTTCATTCATCTTCATTTTCACAAAAGGTCAAATATAGTAACAGCGATCTTGCCAAGATATTTTTTCATCCAAGTCTATTTCCAATGAAATTAGCATATATATTGCCTTAAGAAACTGCGTTTTTATAATTATACACGTTCCATGTAAAGTTTTATCGAAATTCAAACAGTTGAGCGTTCAAATCCGTCAACGTATTTTGCATTATCGTCTATTTACGCAAGTGATCTCACCAAGATATTTTTTCATCCAAGTCTATTTCCAACGAAATTAGCATTTACATTGCCTTAAGAAATTGCATTTTTAAAATTATGCACGTTCCATGTAAAGTTTTACTGAAATTCAAACAGTTGAGCATTCAAAGCCGTCAACGCATTTTGCGTAACCGTCAATTTACACAAGTGATCTCGCCAAGATATTTTTATATATATTCATCGTAGGTCAAATATTTACATTATGAAAAATATAGTCCTATCATTTGAATGCGAAGGCAATGGGAGACATAAGATTTAACCATAACCCAAATTTTCCTCAGACTCACATTTAAGCCAAGGGGTGATTTTTTCATGATAAATTTTGACAAAAAACATCGGCTTGTATTCGGGCAGATACAGTACTTTTTACAATGTTTTCCTGCAAGGAAGCTGTTTTTTTACTTAAGCAGATTTGGGAAAACCAACTAGTGATTTGTTCCTTGGATTAAAATTTTAATATGTAATGTAATCGGGAATGGCCTAATCAGGTTGTCATTTCTTTTTCTAGTTCATATTATAAGTGGAATTTATTACATTATATGTGCAATTTTTCTTGTATCAAATAAATGTAAGTTGAATTTATAAGAATATTTGGCTGTAATTCTCACCAGCACAAAGTATTTTTTCACCCAAAGCAAAATTCAGTTTTTTAATATAGATATTTGTTTATTGATGTGATTTATTGGCATATAATGTAGACCCTTAAGTTGTATTACAATGCCAATGCGACTTTCTATACCTTTATAAATGCATATTCATCAATGATGTTGTAATAGAATGTTTTATGCTGAAATATTCAAGGGCAAGAATGTTCAAATCGGATATCCAGTAATATTCTATAGATCAGTGGTTCTCAAACTTTTTTTTCCGCATACCACCGAAAACGCGGTGACAAAATTTCTTCGTACCACATAGTAAGTACAAATGTAGTGAATGTACTAGTGAATGCTGGCACTAAACTCGTGTACCACTGGCAAAAGCTTCGCATGCCACTAGTGGTATGCGTATCATAGTTTGGGAACCGCTGCTATAGATCATAGGTACTCAGAATTCAAATAGGATCTATTTTTACCAATTTCATTGTGGTGCAATCAGGGCCATCAGGTGAGGTGAGTTTGAAAGGAGACCACCTCAGGTGGCACTTTTCTAGAGGTGACAGCTGTATTGCAGTTGGTCAACAGTCTTGTGTTGTGAACTTTGGGTGGCATTATGTCTTTTTGCCACAGGTGACAGATGTCCATGCAACTGCCATAGGCACAATCAGGGATTATCAAGTTTGCCAGAAGTTACCTGTGCGACAAGTTTTACTGTCTACTTAGAATGCCAGATGGCCAGAGAGCTGATGTACGCTCCGGCTGCTAACTTCTGCCGAACCTGCCCATGTCCTCCCTCTCCAAATATACCCATAGATCCACAGGTGGCTGCGGATCTGGGCATATCTAGAGAAGGATGGCCTGGGAAGGGCGGCCTGTGAGATTGTCATCAAGATGTGCACCCAGGTCACATTGCATGACAATTTCTTTATTATCTGAAGATACATTGTTACATATACATTACTATAAAACAACATTCCGTGGCCTTTTGATAATGCTGCTATCACAGATATTATCACATAAAATCTTTACTTCCATATGTGCTGTGGCAAAGTCCATTACACGTAACGCTGCATATAATGCCATATACCCTTCACCCTTATAAATGGACAGCTCCTCCTCAAAGGGTAGAAGATCCATTAGCTGCATCCTGGATATGTGTATCACCCCCTGCCATGGCATTGCATCACTATATACCACTAGTTCTTTTGCTGCACACACTTTCAATATCCCAAATATCACTTTCCCGAAAATCATTTTACTGAATGATCGGTTTCCCGAGTAATTTCCTGAAAATTATTTATTTTGTTGTATTTATTCTGATAAAAATAAACTTATTATTCATTGCTTCTGATAATTACATTTTTGGACACAAAATGGTATACTAATAAAGGCAAAGTTGTATTTATTCTGTTTATATAAATACTAAATAATAAATACTAATGAAACAACCAATATAGGTGTCCGTTGACTGAAAATAACATGTAGTTCAAGATAATGCATTAAATTAGCAACTTTAGATAACGAAGTTTGGGGGGGGGGAAGCAAGGCAGAAGGGTGGGAGAAATCCTTATTAAACAACGGCAATATAGAAGTCTATTTTATGGTTAACTCCCCCCAACTTCATTATATAAATTTGCTAATTCATTACATAATCTTGAACTACACATTATTTCAAGTCGATAGATACCTATACTGCTTGTTTAATAAGTATTTCTCCCACCATCCCCCTTACTCTCCCTCCCCCCACCTTCTAAATTTGATAATTTATTGCATTTTACAATGCTATTATAAAAATATAGAAACACCATTAACACTAACTTTAGCTTTATCCCATGTACGTCTGGTCAGATTATTACCTTCCCCACCTCACCTCTGAGATTTTCAGATGCATTTGGTTCTCCCATATCACAAAACCTTGTGGATTTTTCAGGCCTAATGATAGTAATGGTTTGCTCCCGTAGCACAAACCGAAAGAATGGTCACAATTCATAATAGCTTTGCTACCCTCACTCAAGGAGGCCATATTCGAAAAATATGTACATATTCGGAAAATGAAACTTTTGGGAAATACACTATTTGACATAATAACTTTAGGATAATCCGTTTTCAGGAAAATCAATTCCTAGGAAAATGATTTTGGGAAGTTGATATTCATAAGGATGGTTTTCGGTGAAAAAATGTTCGGGAAAATAATTTTCGAGAATGTGGTATTCGGGAAAATAATCATTCGGGAAAATGATATTCGGGAAAGTGATATTTGGGAAAATGATACCAATAACTTCTGCTGGTGGTGTGTAGCTTCTTCATTTGGCGAACATGTTATCATCCCACAATTTTACCTTGGCTGATCTCGTTAGCCACAGTTGAATTAAATACGTGTTCTATAATGCATTTTCTAAAATTAATGGTAATTCCTAAGTCAGTTTTCATAAACTGTAAAAATTTCTAATACTTTATATCTAGTTAACAACATATAATACCCAATTATCTAAGTAACACAGGCAGTCAACATTAAATCTTTATCTAATTTCTTTAGCTATCATACTACCCTTGGCTAGCACTGCATAATTGCTGGGGCAAGGGTGTGACCCATGGGAAATCATGGGTAGTATGTCTTTTCACTGTAAATGCCATAATATTTAATGCGGTCACTGCTAATTTTTAATTGATAGATTGCATCCTGTAGGTCTCTTTCTGCCAATAAACAATTGTATGGAAATATTTCCATTGCCCTAGCACAGTCTTTGAGGCAGAATTTTGGCTTTCTATAATAGTACTGTGCCCAGGGAGATAAATCTAATAATAACCTCAGAAGAATTTTCTTAAAAACACTAGGGGAGCATGGTGGTTTCAGTAGGTTGGCACAATTTAACACTAGGTATAGCACTGATGGGTCTGGATATGGGGCAGCTGTGGCTGCTTTGGCTCACCATTTTGGAGAGGTTTGGGTGTTGGAGGTGGCTGCAGCAGCATGAATGGTGTCCCCAGGAGTGCAGAGCAATCATCCTAGATTTCAACATCAGATTCGTCTCTAGCGGTGTCCTCGTCCAGTAAGCCGTTTTTCTCCTTGTCTGATGTATCCTCTGGTGCAGCAATGTCTAGCTCCCCAAAATCCATCCACACGAGCACTTCCTTTTCCAGGTCCAGTGTATTAGTGTCTGGCACGGGAGGACTCAGTGCCAGAGGTCCTGAGAGGTGTAATCTAGGAGGCATTGCATCCGCAGGACCAGCAGCCTCCTCATCCCCACATGCTGGTATGCCTCCTGGAGTAACTGATATATGCTGCAGTGTTGGGCTGCACTTGCACTGCAGTGGGCTGGGGCAGCAGAGGGATGAAGTTGAGTGGTATCCCCATGAGTTCTTTTTCCCCCAATGGGTTCCTGTCATGCCTTGAGGTCATATGCAGCCAGGTGGTTTTATTCTGAGAGCACAGAAAAGTGGGAAACTGCTTTAGAGAACTCCTGATTCCACAGTAACTGGAAACCAACGATTTTGCATTCCCTCTTGCATCCCAGCCTTACCCATCAGTACACTTTTGTTTACATATTGTATTCATTCAAAAGAAATAGAAATTCTCCTTCCATATCCTTTTCTTGCCTTCATATACTTTGTGTCCCCGATGCTGTACCAAAATTCCACTCTATCACAGGCCACAACTGTGGAACCACAACATTTTATGATGGGTTAATGACCATGTGGCTCAGTGGTTTCCAGACTGAGGGGCACACACCCATATGGGGATCTAGTGGGTAGATCATGGGGCACAAAAGATTTTTACATTGTATTTACTGTCTGTTTAACCATCCTAATCTTGAGACCTGCTATATGCAGCTGTCTAATTCTTTTCCTTAAGTGGCTAGGACAGAGGTCAACCTTTTTCATAAGAAGAGCTACTTTTTCAAATTATGCATAATACGCAACATAAGAAGAGCCAAAGTCTTTGGCGAATCCAGTGGGGATGATGGGGACCCCCTTAACCTTGGCATTTTATCTTTTGTGGAACAGAAGGCAAATGTCATGTTATTTTTTGTGGAAACAAAGAGTGTAGCAAAGACACAGAGGCATTTCTGCATTCATTTTGGCACCAGGTGGGCTCTGAGTAAACAAACAATTTACAGATTGTCCAAACAGTTTGAAAATGAAGACTCCAAGTTAGAGCGCAAACGACCTCGCAACGCAAGCATTCAGACTGCAGAGAACATCGAAGCTGTGAGGGTGGCCTTGATGCGAAGTCCCATCAACGAGGAGAGCCTCTGCAGAGCTGAGAATCTCACGTTGATCCCTTCAACGAATTCTCTATTCTGATGTCCACATGTTTCCCTACAAAATGATTGTAATGCATAAAATTGGTGCGCTGGACAAGGAACGGAGGTTGCAGTTTGCAACTTGGGCAAGCGATGAAGATAGTGTGCTTCACAACACATGGTTTACTGACGAAGCCTATTTCCATCTGAACGGTGTCGTGAACAAACAGAAAGTTCAGTTCTGGGCCATGGAGCACCCCTGGTAGATTCACGAGAGAGACAGTTACAGGGAAAAAGTTTCTGTGTGGGTTGCCATTTCAAGCCATGGAATCATTGGGCCCTTTTTCTTTGATGATACGGTGAACAGTGACCGCTACCTGAACATGCTGCATAACAGCTTCATGCTCCAAACTCTGGCAAGCGCACTTCCAATCCATACCCAGTGTGACTGCACATAGCCAACATTGTTCATGACTTCTTACATGAAACGTTTGGTTCCCGGGTGATGTCACATTGGTTTCCAGAATGTCATGATGGTGGTCAGGTGTGGCCTCCCCATAGCCCCGACATTAATCCATGCGATTTCTTTCTCTGGGGTTTTCTGAAAGACTAACTGTACCAAAGGAGACCTGCAACTGTATTGGAACTCAGGGCCCTAATCGTGCATTTGTGCGGCACACTATCCGAAGATTTGTGCCATATGGTGATCACGAATGCACAAGTGTGCCTTTTAGAGGTTGTGAAGCAAAATGGAGGCCATATTGAACATATTGTGCACTGAAAAAATGATTCCTGGCTTCACTGATTAATTGTAAATGTAGCATGTAACTTTTCTGTTCTTAATAAACATTCTATACAAGATAAAAATGGTATGAAATTTCGTACGCCACCCTGTATATGATGGGCAATTAATCTAGTTTTATTTATTACTATTGCCCTTTATCAGGCATTTGGGCTCATGTAAATGGCGCCGGAGGTGATTACCAAATGTTTATTCCGGTTGGAGTGCCTTCTTGCCTCGCTCGTATCGTTTTGGGACAGTGCTTTTACTTTCTCATATACGAAGTATATTGAGAAAGTATTGTAACCGCGACAAAAATTCGATCTCGAGATTTTTACGGAAATATACGTTTTAGGTGTAGCTGATTCCGAAATAGTGGTTTCTGCAATGCCGTCTGTCTGTCTGTTACTGGCTCTAGAGCCTAAACAGTAGAGCGAAAATGAATGAAATCTTGTACTTAGGCATTTCATCATACAGAGCAGAGGCTATAAGGAAATGGTTGACATTGCTCAATAATTAATGGAAGTTTATTCTACGCATTTTTAACAAAAATTTGATTTTCTCAAAAGCGGCTCTAACGATTTTAATCAAATTTCTTACAGTTACTTGAGTTTACATCTTCAATAATACTAAATACTTCATCTTTCCAAAAAATGATTATAAGACTAGTTTATTCTAGGCAGCTTTAGCAATAATTTGATTTTCTCAAAAACGGCTAGAAGGATTTTGATAAAATTTCGTACCGTTAATTGAGTATACATCTGCAATAATACTACATATTTCATTTTTCTCAATGAATGAATATAAGGTTAGTTTATTCTTGGGCAACTTTAAGAAAAATTGGATTTTCTAAAAACCGGCTGATACGATTTTCATTTTCTAAAGATAACTAAACGACGCATTTGTACCCATATATGAGAAAGTTTGTACAACATATGTTGTACCAATTTTTTTAGTCAAGTAACAGTACCCCATAAGGTTTAGCTAGTATCGGAGAAATTTACTAATAGTCCTATGCAAAGGAACAGAAAAAATGCGCAACTTTGGATTTCCGTAGGTACAGTATACAGGCACGGCGAGCAGTCGGCAACGCAGGTGACTTATACAAGAGACGTGCTCGTGTGCGCCAGCTGATCGAGATGACCTTTAGATAAGATCCAGCTACGGTGAGCAGAGACGACATTCAGCAGCCATCTCGGTACGTTTTGTATTATCCCAATTACTCGTATTATTTTTACTGCTCTATCTACTAAAGTCTATTTTGTATTAGTTGCTGTAATTAAATATGAAGTTAAAATTGAATTTTGCAGCTTGTGCAGACATTTGTGGGTTATGGGAGGAGCAATGAGGCAGTTCGTCTCAATAATGGTGGTCCCACCGAGATCCAACTAAGGTTCGTGTTTATTCTGTTCTTTTCTTTTAATTGTAGTGATCGCAAGTTTTTTGTTTGTAATTTTTGCTTTTTTCTGCAGTGCCTTTGAGTTATCCTCATAATTTAAGCACACATAAGACCTTACGCAAGGGAATTTTCCATGACTGCGGTAGAGCCCTGATTTATTATAACTTTGCCAACACCACAGCTGTTTAGAGTCAAATGTCTACCTGTCTGCGTCATTATTCCCGTCGGCTTCGAGTCACACGCAGGTAGTCGGGTAGTCAATCGTTGGCTAAATTTCCTTTTGTCGAGGTCACGGTCGAGTGAACCTTTCTGTCTCTTTCCAAGGCACGATATATTCGAGAGCTGTGATTCTTTTCTGACAATTATCTATTGATTCTTGCCCTCACTGAAATCCCAATTACTATGTGAGATTTCTGGTTCAATGCTATCTCGTGTAATCTTCCTAGGGGTTAATTTCTTTCTAAGATCTGGGATACACTTTTCACAAAAAGGAACTTTGAATGCCTCATGTTGTCTTAAGGTCGAGATTTCAACGCCCATGTGAATCCCTGACCAAATTCTTGCAATTGGTAAAATTCTCTATCGCGGCATTATTTCTTAATTATGCAGAGTCGGAGATCGTGGAACTTATCCTTGACAGCGTGAATCGCTTGGAGAAATTCAGACTCAATAATCTCGTCAAGGTCGATAACTTCCACACACGATCCAACAAACTTCTTATGAGAAGGAAAGATTCAGGGAAAACCACATCAGTATTCCAGACACCTGGGATGTTACCTTGCAGTAAATTTGTAATTGTTCTTGACACCTTGGGCGTATCTCATTTAATATACTGACTCATTCGTTTGTCAACCGCTGCGAGGATTTCCTAAATACTGAAGCTCGAGGTGTATATTAATTCATAGCTGTGGCAAACTCTGATCGATATAGAATAATCCAATTGTAGTCATCAGTTGCAGAAAATGGTATGTTAAAAAAATGACCAGAAAGTCTCCTGTCCCACCCTTCTCTATTTTGCTTCAGGGTTCAAATTAAAATTCGAATCCATAGATTTTCCTGGAGGCATTTCATTATATTCTAAGCCATGATTTCATTCTAAAATAATCTATGGTAAATGACAGTCTTGCCTGTTCGGCATCTTTCTCCTTCGATCCTCAGTTGCCCTTGCCATTTCTCATTCAGGCCTGTTTGCATACGTCGACAAAAGGTGTCAACCCAATGCATGCTTTCTCGACCAGGTTAGAAGATTACCACTCCGCAAACATTTGGACTCAGTGGCGTAGCAGAACCATTCTGGGTCCTGCCCCCTGCAAAGGACCTTGGCTGTCCCCCTCCCCAGTCACACACTAAAGGTTGATTTACACCTCATCGTACCGTACTGTATCATTGCTGTCCGTGCTTTCTGACATGAGTCTACGATTTCCGTGCATCTGCCTTGCTGTATCCATAGTGTCCTTATCTTTCTTTACAATTTTCACTTTGGACATTTTAAACTTTTAGTGACTCCCTTATTACACTTTTATTGATTTTCACTTGGATCTTTTTTGTCACCAACATTTAGGGGATCTTGTTTGTCACCAAAATTTAGGGTTGCCAACTCACTTCTTTCTAAATTGAAAATTTTCAAAACAAATCGAATTTTGGCTATTTTTTATTAAATAATATTTAATAATAATATTAGATAATTTTAATAAAAAACCTAATAAGTATAAAATAAAACAAATTAAAAATAATTTTTTAGGGAATACACTTTTATGTGAATTAAAATGCACAAAGCAAAAAATAATTTTTTTTCTAGATAAATATTGTTATTGAAAAATTTGTATGCTTCATAAAAGTGGATGGCTTATTGCGGGAAATGTTACTGGTATAATAGAAGAAATTAGTTGGCTTTTTTTTATCAACCAACTAATTTCTTCTATTATACGAGTATCATTTCCAACAATAAGCCATCCACTTTTATGAAGCATACAGATTTTTCAATAACAATATTTATCTAGAAAAAAAATTATTTTTTGCTTTTGAGTGCATTTTAATTCACATAAAAGTGTATTCCCTAAAAAAATTTTTTTGATTTGTTTTATTTTACTATTCACTTCATATCAAGATTTTGCTAAAAATGCTAATGAAATATTTCAAGCAAAAGTATTTGTTTAGTTCTGTTAAATACAGTGGAAATAGCACAATTAGAATTTCAGCGCAACACACGCAAATTCACTGAAAGCGCTTTGCCATGTGCCACACACATCGCAGGTCCGATGGGAACAGTACTATCAGTGTCATGTAACATGACAGTGAAAACTTGAAAAATAGCTGATGAAAACTTGCCGACAATATCTGAAAATATGGCACGAACACACTGTCATTGGACACCACGGTGCTGGATATGTGTAAATGCATTGGAGATACATTGGACAATAATAGCTTCACGGTGCCAACATGAACAGTACAGTGAAGTTTTATTAACTTATCTGTTTCAATGCATAAAACTCGGAAAATAAACATAGTTACATTTTTTGTGGCAATTATCTCTAACAAGGCTTATTATATAAAAAAATATAAACATGAAAATATAAATGCATCATTTTTTCATCCTCATGGGATAACTTGAACCACTTGGACACTATTGCAGTTAGAAAAAGAAATTTAATTTTCTGAAATGCTTGAGATATCAACTTCTAAATCCAAAGGAAAAAAGTAATTTCAACTTCCACATGTATCAAAGAAGATATCAATCCTAGAGTGATCTCTTATGTAATAGAGTGATAAATATTCCTACCTTATTTTAATTGTTGTCTTCGTCTTGTCTGACTCATGGAATTCCATAAATAGCTTTTATTAATTTTAACTTTGAGAATGATCTCTCAGCAATCGCAGTGGTGACTGGCAATGTCAAAAAGAGCATGAAGGAGGTACATCTGGAAGGCTGGAAGCAGTGTTCTCTACTATTAGCAGATTAGCAGATTAGCAAGGTCTGTAACACTACTTTGTTTTTGTATAGCCGATCTCAGTACCATTCTAAAAAGCTGCATCTGTTCTGGGAATTGAGAGGAAAGATCAGTGGGGTAAATGGACCTAATTCCTTTGCATTCTTGTGTAATTCCTCATTAGTGATGTTAGCCAGTATTGTAGGGCATAATATTTTAAATCTACTCTATATCTTTCATTGACTTAAATCTATTCTGTATTTGAATAATTACAATGTCCAATGTTACATAAAATAGTTACTTTGAAGTGAAATTCTGTATTCTTTAATACTTCAACTTCACATGCAGCAATGGTACCTTTATGGCACAATCTATTTTCAATAAAACTTGGTTCTATGCCCCAACCTTCAGCTAGCATTTTTGCTGATAATTTAGCTTCCTCAAACTGTCCTCTATAAGAAACTAGCTCATGTTGTGCATTCTCTAGAAGCTCGGTGCTTTTTATAAGATCTGCATCATCTGATTACAGCAACTGAGACACAGAGTTGATAATTTCTAAAACTGTGAAGAACTAATAGAAAAACAAATCAAAAATTTTCCAGTTTAATTTTGAGATTTTGCTTCTTCGCGCTAATCTTTCTTTACGGATGTCAAGATTATTTAGTGTTGAGAACACTCCACCTCTGAAAATTCTTCACTCTCTACCACTAAATATTTTTCGCTGGTATTGATACTAGAACCTCATATCATTAAACTACGTGCATTACCACACTGTACATTACCCGCATCCTTCCATATCTCTTCAGTGTAGCCATTACGTCTGACAAATTCTTCATATGCATACAGACGGTTATTCTCTTTGGCTGATGTGTTTTTCTCATCTGTCAGCAGTTCTGGAGAGGGAATGCTTTGGTAGACAAAAGGATATTCTGCTCTCTGGGCCTAGCTTTACGTTTCGTTTGCCTTATTGTATCTTGAAAGCTATATAGTGAGAGAAGAGAGTGATCCATTGTCCATGGTTAATTTACAAGCAAGTTCTTCAAAAATATTTACGATCTGCCTCTAATGAAGACTGTGTCTGAGTTGCACAGGAAATATTCTCAGTTCAGCTAGCCTCGGTTCGCCTTGCATCGATGTCTTCCAGATGCCATCTAAAGATACACTAAGGGAAAATGACATAACAGCTCAAAATGATGACTACGCAGGCAAACTTCATTAGCTTTGTGAGTGGATAATAATGTACCCTTATGTGCTGTTTACGAAGCTGAAACCTGCTACAAAACAATATAATCCTTTAACTCTCAGACAACCCAGTCGGCAGGGCCTGGTCCAAAGCAAGCGAGCATATTTGAGCCCGCTTTTCAATGTTCCATATTTAGGAGAATTCTCGATCGCTTAGAATGCATGGTTCTTTAATCTACCTCCTAATAATTCTTTTTCTTTGTCTCCATTAGCCGTGAAGCCTTTTAGCCGTGGTTTGCTTTGGGCCCCCTTTCGGTACCGGGCCTCCCCGCCATGCGGGAGCTGCAGGGGTGTCTGCTACGCCACTGTTTGAACTTCTACCACCTTTGGGAGGAAAAACATATGCCTATATCCTCTCTTTTTGTGATTTCCAGAGGTTATTACCCATAAATTGGGGCAGACGCCCTTAAAAGAGTATAATATCAAATTATCTGATCTAACACTGCTTTGCTCACCTCCTTACCAATTGTTTCCTCTTAAATTAATGTCAATGAATGAAAAGGTGACTTTGCTGCTAGATAATGGGGTAATCGAGTAATTGAACTATGTTTGCTAGCACATCCTTTCTCATCTTATAATATGAAAACGTTGTTCTGTAAGGAACGCAAGATGGCCGACAGCAAAATTTACTTAGACCACTTGAAAATATGTTTTGTCAGTTAGCTAAAACTGAACGCATTCTATCACAATATATTTTTCGTAGTTGTTAATATTCGAGTGGCACATTTATTTGTTAGTGTAAATATCATACCTACCTATGAAGAAAATAACAAATATTTTCAAAAATAACCATGCTATCAGAAATACGTGATGATAAACGACAAGTTGTCGTTATAATTATTAGATTTGAAACAAAATTGCAAATGACGTACAGATCATATTTATACTTCTTAATATTAAATTTGGTTGATATCGGTTAAATGGTTCTCGAAGTAACTCTATGTAGAGTAAAATCTCGATACAACGTATCTCTATGGAGCATGAGTTTTTATACTTTATACTGAAACTACGGTATACTGAAGCACCCATAAGGAGTACAGTATTTTCTCTGGAAGTGTCTCGGTAGGGGTTAGGCATTCTCGCAACTCCGGCTCAAACCGAAACCGTCAAGAATGAGAGTCTAACATGAGAGATAATTCCTAGAACTTAAGATTTTATCTCAATGCTATTGTGAAAATACGATAGGGATAACTGATGATCGGTTCTAAATTTTTTCAGTTCAGAAAATCTCGCCTTTTGGGATTTTGGTAGAGTTCCGTAGATCTTTTCGTGCTAAAGACTAAAGATGCCTTCAAAATTGGTGTGAACGACTTGAATGTGCAAGAATTGGTTATAGTTGAGTCATTTACGGATGAAATAATACGTTAAAACCACAATATTTTTTCGGGAGCTCTGAATTTAATACGTAGTATTGAAAAGTAAGTTAAGTTGAAGAACCTGATTTTGAAATATTTATACAGTATTTATACGGGAAAATTGATGGGGATTTAAAAAAGGTACGTTAACTTGAAACATACATAATTGTGAAGAACGTTGTGATGAGATTTCACTGTAGTACACCGCTCCTCGGTTATAACACCGTCGGTTATACCACGGGGTCGGATATACCACGGGTCTTCCTCCCTATTTCTTGGAAACAAAGTTCTGTCTTTTTTACTTTCTCCATACGTAGTAATGGGAAAGTATTGTGATCATGAAAAAAATCGACTTCGAGATTTCAACGGAAATACACATTTTGTCCCTAGAACATGTTAGACTATTTTCGGAATGATGTGTGTGTGTATGTGATTGTGGGTGCTCTAACTCAAAAAGTACTTGCCATATCATTACCAAACTTCATATATAATACTTTAGCATGAGCACAAAGGATTAATTAGTTTGTGGACAATACCAGTTAACCAGAAGTTGAGGTTTATTCGAAACCGATTCGGTTTTTGCGATATTTCTCCATTAAAACATCATTATTGTATATACAATTCCATACAAATGTTATGGAGAATCTAATTTCCTACAACTTTCATTTGAAACAATTTTCCATAGCAGTTATTGTTTAGGAATTATTTATAAATAATCGGTTTTTTTGGTTTCCGTCAAATATCTCCCTAAAACCGTCGTTATTGGTAATCTTTGTGAGCGCCAAAGTTGTAGAGAATAATATTTCTTCCAGGTTTTGTTTGAAACAAATTTTTGTAGAACCATCCATTTCGGATATATTGTGCTTTTTCTAGCATACAGCAGCACCACCATTTAGTGGTGAATTCTGTAAACATATTCAAAAATATACCTAATTTATGGCAATAAGGATGACAGTATTCTTTTATGATACGAAATGATAATTTTGCCTCATGATGCTATTCATAATAATTTAAATATCTATACCCCAAATATGGAGATAGTCATGTGTTGGCCACATGACTACAGCATATGTTTTTCCTGTTCACTATAAATGAATTTAGTATTCCTTGCTTTTATGATAGCAATGAGTTAGTATGGCTGTCAATTTTAATTAATTATGTATTTTGATTATTTTTTCAGAATCTGTCAACAGCAGACTGGAGGTGAAGAAATTTTCAGGCTTTTATAAATTTTGTTAGCTTAGAGTGCCACATTAAGTGGGGACTAAAATTTGAATGGCATGCAGGTAATAATCTTATTCCAAATATGTTTATTCATAATAATTCCTTCCTCAGGGACCCAGCTATCAGGACAGGTTTGTTGAAACTAGAGTCAAACAAAACACATTGAGATATAAAAACTACTATAAAATAATGTCTTTAAATATTCTTATCCAAGCACAGTGTGGTGGCTTCAAAAATCCATTTAGATGTCAGTCTTTTTATAAGGAATGTTACTAAGAGTTTGACTTGCTTATAGGTAAATTTTGAACTAGTTGAAAAGAAAGAGTATATATTAAAATAATATTTAATGAATTAAATGTGCAGTTAACCCTTTCTTTATGCAGTTTACATGGTTTGCAATTCATTTATTGTGATCTAATTTAAAAATGCCTCCATACTGACCAGTGTTTAGTCAAAAGATGTTGCATTGATTCAAAAGCATCTTTTTCAAATGGGCTTGCCTAAAATCCCATTATTATGAACAAGAGCATCATAGAAGAATGGTAATATAAGCTCTAACTAGTATTCAGGGCATATGAGACTGGCTTTTTTGGAAAATAGATACCATTGAGAACTTAGGCATGCCTGTCCCAGTGCCATTTTTGTGCTTCAATTCTAGCCATCGTTAAATAGTAACTTTAGGATTTGAATTTAGGTGTATTGTTATTCTTTTTGGAAATTAACTACAATTTTACAGGAGAATTATGAACATTCAGATCATCCAGAAAGTGCAGCATTTGTAATTTGTTATATTTGAATATTCCAATTAAGCATTTGATAAGCATTTTGTGTTATGTTAGTTTATGCCATCAACATACCCTGCTCATTTTCTTACAACTTGATTTTCCAATATTTTAGTCCATTGTTTGTCGGTTTCAATTGAATGTTTTGGTCTTTTTCTTAAGCTTGATTTAACATTGTAAGGCTAGTTTCATAGATTAAAATTCAACTTTCATGAAAAAATCAATGCAGTGAATCATAAATGTTGAAATGAAAGAATGAGATAAGGATATGTTCTAAGACAGTCATCTGATTTAGGAATTCATACAAAAGAGGTTCAATTCTCTAAGAGAGGTTTTATATCAAGGTGTTTGGTGATGGTGATGTGATTGTGATTTTAAGGTAACTTCAGTTGCTCTTGGACAACACATTCATTTAAATGGAGCCATTTATACCAAGTTGAGGGAAATGTGATGGTGACGCAACTTGGAAGCGACTCGGCAACTCTAGTCACTGAGTGACTTTTCCTGCCGATCACCCGTGATTCTATTCACCTGCCAGTCGCCTATTATCACCTTCAAAAATATAGTCACCTAAACTTCCAGTGTCTATAATTTCACTACCGCTTATGCTGTAAGGAAAGCAAAGACATTTTTAATGCCTGAACTTAAGCCCAATAATCTATGCATGTCAAATTTTGCATACTAAAAATTTTCTTTTCCGAAAGCCACCCAGATAACGGCAGCATAGGCAGGATATTTCCTAAGTGAAAAAATTGTAAAAATTTAATTATTGTATGTGAACGCTGAAACTTTCAACCCCATAATTAAACAAAATAGGTATTACTATTATGAATATACTAGCAGGTTTCTTATTTATTATTAAAAACGTTTTCTTTAACATTTTACTTTTTGTAAAAAACCATGCAAATTTAAGTAAATTTTAATAATAATATTTTAAAATGTAGGGTCCAGTACTTCATTATAAGCCGTACTTTTTGTTTTTACTTTTGGGTAAAGTGACAAGTTTTCAGATCAGCTAAACCGGTACACTCATTTGTTGCCCCTGGAGTGTAGGCAATTTCAAGAAGGGTGTTTGAATACGAGTTCCTATTTGTAGAACATTGGGTAAAGCTTTCCAAAAACGTATTATTAAAACAGTAATCCCTGTCTCCTTTTTCTTTGCTCATTCGCTAAAACAAGTGAAATTTTTAGGTTGTTGGTTGTTGGTCACGACTTAATATAAAAGAGCTATGTGGCAAATTAAAAATATTAATTGGGTGAATACTAAATCTTCTATCATTCTGCTTACTACGGCGATGCTGCCATCGTAATGTGCAGTAAAGGAATATATCCTCTTCGCTTTAGGACATGTTTGACACTAGGGAAAAATAAATATCATATCACCATCAAAAATCAGTTGCTTTGATATAAATACATTGGTGACAGTGATTTGTTGGCAACTTCAGTTGCCGTCAAGTCAGATATAAAACCTCCTTAAGCAAAACTTCAAATTTGTATCATACTTTAACATTCTCAGCAGTTCTATTAACAGAACTTAACAACAATACTTCTACTGTGTTTCATTTTGTATTTCTCTGTTAGCTAGTTTAATCAAAGGCACTATAATATAATTTAAACATTTAATGATTTTCCTTCTTTATAAACTACTTTAATAATAACACAGTGGTTATTCATTAAGTTTAAATGTGATTGGAGGAATTTGAACCAATGCATAAGTGTCATGCAGTGAGATGATGGGGTCTAGATTATACATATTATAGATAACTAGTTAATCATCCATGCCTGATTTTAGGATTATGTATATGTTTGTCACAAAAGGTGATCTCTTAACAAAAAATAGGCGCTGCTAACCCAAGTCCCTTACTCCCTATTTCTCATTTAATCAAGGTCTTGTCGTTCGCTATGTTTCCTTGAGAACTGCAAGGGTTTACTGTATTTTGTAAAATACTACACTATGTATGTTTCAGTTTCAGTTGTACTTGATCAACAGACATGCTAGGAGAAAATGCACAGAAAGACAATGAGACTTTCATGATATGAAGCCATAAGTTGAGAAATTTCTTGCGGGGTTTCATGCACACTGCAATTACTGTATGACGTGGTTAATTTACATTTTTCATTCTGAACATTACCATTGCTTCAAATAAAGTAGTGCTGACCAAATTTACACTTAAATACGGCTTGTATTTTTATCAGGATCGATGTAGACAAAATTTATAGTAATTATTTACCTTTGGAAGTGTTAGCTGAATTATTTTTTTATTTCCGTTGGAATTGAGTGAAGAATTGTCAAAAAAAATAGTAAAGTAAAATGACTTGAATTTTCGTGAAAATCAGGATTTGGATTAAAATTTACCATGGATGGCAAATCGATGGCATGCATGCCACTTTAGGTATGTGAGATGATTTTGTTTGGCACTCAGCAAAAATCGTTTATTTGCTGTCTACTTAATATTTTTCCATTTCTGACTAAATATAAAAGACTATTTCTAGCGAGATTACAACTATTTTGATAAATAACTATACAGTTAGTACAGTAGTATAGTAACCTTTTGCACAGGGTCGAGAAACTATTTGCTCCATAATTGTTGTCTGTTCATAAATGATCTTGGGCAATGTATCTTTTTAGATGAATTTTATGTAAACAATGCATTGTTTTCCGAGGTCTAGTCTGTGAAAAAATGATCATGGTTAAACCATAAAATTATTTCTTTTTGGGTGGATTTTCAATTAATAGTAGGTTAAAGAGAAGCCAAATTTTGTAATTTTAGTATGCAAGCAAAAACTGACATCACTGGAATATACCATATTCTCCACAAAGAAAGAAACATCGAATTTAAGAAAACTCCTATTTAGATAAAAGTCTGAAGGGAATGATCTTAATTTGTACTTTGTGATCTAACTAGCATTAACTGATGTGCGTTACTTGTCTCAATGTTTACTCTAATTCTCTCACGTGCGACAGAAAATGAATTGCAAGGCTAAAGGATGTCTTTGTTCCCATATTCGCTATTGCTCATTTTCTAAATAAGCTTGTAATATGCATGTTGAATCTTCTGTATTAGAGTTTAAAAACTGACCAGACCATCATTTGCAGATACCGTATAGCAGTGTTTTCCAACTTTCTGTAGAATTTCATGGCATCTTCAACTTGAAAAAAGGTTTTATATTTTTATTGGTACAGTGGGTTCCACTTATTAGAATCAGTGGTTAATTGAATCAGCCACTTTATTGAATCAAAACCGTAAAACCAAAACCATTTTGTATCTAACGTTTTAAAAAACCTCCCATTATTGGAATCACTTATTTCAGTTTATTGAATCGTGTGGCAATGAATGAATGCAGGGTTGTATACCTAAAGTTGCGAAATGCTACGGAAAAGCAGATTTTCATCACATCGAGCAGAAATGAAAACCTAAGAGGTGGAAGTTGAGGAAGAGTTCAGTAGATTGAATTCGATAGATGACGACATTGTTGAAGCTCCTATTGACAGAAGATGACATTGTCATAACACGAAAAGTGAAATTTCTGTTTAAAATTTTATTTGTTATAAACTTTCTTATATTATATATCTAAAAAATTAGCATAACCATGAAATTTTTATATACGAAAGAGATATGAACTTTATTCTAACATTTTCTTATTTGCCATAACTAAAATATGCAGACTCCGGATTATTGAACCAGCCATTTAATTGAATCAAATAACGGATTCCCGTCTTGATTCTAATAAGCAGAACCCACTGTATCACAATGTTTGGACACATTCATTCCTTAGTGCTACATCATTATCAATTTATTAGAGGGAAATTGTTGACTTAATGATCTATCCTCATTTCTAAATTGTTAACTTATTTATTTAATCACTTTCCGCTGCTTCTCTGTTGAGAAACTGCTATACTGTATAGCACTGAGTAAGAACTCCCTGGATCATCCAAGTGCAGAGTAATTCGTCAACCAGGCAACTTCTACATGGCTTACTGGGAACCGTACCATAACTGGATATTTTATTAACCAGAGCAAACTACTAAATATGTAACCTCTCCCCATTTAAAAAATTATTTTCTATAGTTTATTTAGTTATTATTTTATTACTTATTTTTTGCATCCCTTACTTAGTTGCACCTGGGGCAGATGTCCTGCTTGCTCCCCCATAGTTACGTTACTGACCGGGAATGTCTAGCCTGAACATCAGAATGAAACACACTGCATACAATCCAAACCAGCGTTTCCCAGTGTATGGTCCACAGACCACTTGTGGTCCATGAAGGTTTTGTTGGTGGTCCGTGGAGGTTTCCAAAATGTAGTTTTTCTTTAGTCCTCACCTCATATTTAGTTGGAACTATTTTGGGAAAAGTTATGCAAATTTTACACTATAACGTATTGAATATTGTTATTAATTAAGTTTGAAAAATTATTTCATATTTAAAAAATTTTTCCTGCACAAATGTTGAAAATATTTCTTTGATTAAAACAAAAATAATCAGATGATCGTCAAACATACTGAAGCATGTGTAATATATTTCAAAATGGTCAAATAAAATACGTAACCAAGTAACTCCTTTTCTTAAACATAGATACAGTAAGTAGGTTAGTGTAAGAAATGAGGTGGTCAGCAGGGCTTGGAAGGTTTGCTGAAGTGGTCCACAGAGTTGAAAAGGTAGGGAAATGCTGATCCAAGCCCACATTAACAGTTTTTGAAATGGGTAATAGAAGAAGACAAACGATTTCGAGGGAAATTAAGCAATACAACAGATGAAATAGAAAAGCTAATATAGTGCAAGCACTTTAATCCAGTGCCCTTGAGAAATAGGCCATGCCGGACTATGGAATTTTCCTGACCACGGTAGTTGGCCATAATGAAAGGTAAACAAAATTTATGCAATCATTTTTTGTTTTATGATTTTATTTCACATAACTTTTCAGATTCACTTTGTTCACATCTCATTGTTCAGATTTTGTTTTATTACAGTGTCCATTTGGATGGTAAGTAGTTGAAACAGAGAGAAAAGGGAAAGATATTAACTTGTGGTGACTTTATATTTAAGTGATTAGATTTGAGTTTCCTCCTTCCTGTTGTTAGAGGGATTTAGTTTGTTATATGATGTGCATGAAAGAATTTAGTGAGTTTTTAAAACCGGTATGTCAAACTGGCGGCCTGTGGGCCACATGAGTCCATTTCTTTCCTTAACTACAACCCAAAAACTCGATTGAAGCAAAGCACTCAATATTTTATATAAATGCTTTATTTTTATGAAAAGGACAATATTCTGTCATTGTTACTGAGATCGTATAGAACACGTTTGATAAATTGCTGTTTTTAATGCCAAAAAAGGCATCCAGTCTTCTAGAATAAATCATTTTTTTCCAAATCCTACTCTCAAAAAGTAACTATAATCCTAATGTGGCCCTTCTATAACATTCATTGCTTTAATGGGACCCTGCTATCTCCCCGTGTATATGGCAAACATCCTCCTGCCAGATGGCTTACAAACTTCGAATTATATAGACTTTCCATCCAGAAGAGACATCTAGCCTAAGCGGGCGTTGTCCTTAAGGACGTGTAATATGAGGTTCAATTGTTAAATGTTATTTGTTAAATCTATTGTTAAAAGACATGTTATTTCCATGTTTTTTGAGGCAATAAAAACTTCTAAAAGTCAAAGTCCTTTCTCTTAAGCAAATATACAAAATTTGTTTATTCGAATCAGTCTTGGTCCCAATTTTATTATTTCAGATAATCTGAGTTTTGTTATATACTACTGTAATGCCAGTCAAAAATGATGGGAGGAAAGATACGATCGTTCAAACTATTTAGGGAGATCATGTTAACATCAGAAAAAAGTCTTGAAACGTTTCTCCCATCTCTCCCCCGTCCCTTTCCCCCACTCTCTCTCTCCCTCTATCTCGTATTAAAAGCATTCAAAGCACGTTTACACCCATAAGGATTGAAATAACAATATGATATCGAGGTCTAACAATGGAATAGGTAGGCAAGGTAACATCCCGTTAAAAATGGAAAGATTTCCTCAAACTGTGTGAATTAAACGTTTAAATTGAGCGATTTCGAACTGTAGGCGGAAAAAAGATGAAAATAATAAGAAACTTTATAATGGTTTCTTCAAAATGGTTTATATCCGAAGATTGCAGGTCAATTATTTCTAATTTTAATCTAAAAAAAGAATGAAAGCCTGCACGTCGAAATGTCCATTTTTACGTGTTACCTACCTTATGGGAAATGGAAATTATCCCCTGGGTCTTTGATCTCGAGTTGGATACATTAAAACTTTTTTTATTATAATGCTATCCTGAAAATTTCATCATATTCGGTTAAGTCGTTTGCGAGATATTAAGCTTCAAAAAGCATTACACACAACGTTTGCTAAGGCTTTTATTTATATGATGACCATTTTAGCGTAAATTATATAGTAACTATTTTGAAGTACCTCCCTAAATTCACCTTAACTTCTTTGACAATATTTTTTCTAACTATGCCAACCAAGTTACGGACGAACTTGTATACGTCTCTATCTTACTACTGCGCTTATGACTTATGCATCTCCTTCCCCTACACTTCCCCTCACTTGTGGCTCGTAGTATCTCTCTGCGTACGTCCAAGGTCACGCGTAGCAAGCTAGCCAAGCAAAATTATAAATATAATTATTGAATTAAGCACCTCCAAATTTTGTATCACCATATAGTCTATGTTCTCGCAGTGTAAAATTATATACCTATGCTAAGTTTCGTGATGATATCTTCAAAGGTGTGGATTTATATAGCGTACAAACAAAAACAGAATTGCGCGTAAATTATATGATAACTATTTTGAAGTACGCCCCTGAAGTCAACTTAACTTCCCGGAAAGGGAGTAAGGAGTATATACTTCAGGCAATTAGTTAAATTATTACGCGGTTCTTTTAATGAAGTGATATTCAGAACGAGAGGGATGAATGTATATATAGACAAGACACGTCAAACTCGAAGAGGCGTCAGCGCCACATTAAAGCTATAGATGTTATAGAAGGGCCTTAGAATTGCAGTTCCTTAATGAGGGCCAGATTTGGGAAAAAAATTATCTAATCTAGAAGATTTGACGGAATTTTTGGCATTAAAAACAATAATTTAGAGAACATGCTTTATTGGTCCTCACTAATAATGACATAACATTGTATCCTTTTTCATAAAAGTAAAGCGTCCATATAAAATATAGAACGCTTTCATTGTTTTTGTATGTATTTTTGGCTAACCAGCCTCTAAGATCATTATAGCCATAACTACTTCCACACCGGACAAACACAGAAAAGATTAGAGAAATCCGGTGCCGGTAATAGGCTACTCTTTACAAAGAGCACCAAGGGGGCCAACTGCTTAACGTCGCTTCCGAAGGACGGAGCGCTGACAAACGCGTTCTCTTAATGTAGAATCGACCGAACATGCCTTCATACATACAATTTTCGTAGTTTTTGCCGGCTATAGTTACCGGAAACGCAAAAGATGCCGCGAGAGATGGCGTAGTCCGACATATGCCAAGGTATAATCATAGTTCTTCCAGGTAAGCATTTCGGGGGTATTGGTTCCGGTTTGGAATGTGTTCCGATTTCTCTTCTCTTTGCGGTTTATCTATTTATTAAATAATGCATTATAGAATGGAAGATCTGCGCTTAAAAAATAGCCGCATCGGCACTCGGAATGCATGCCACGCGTAAAGGTTTTTAAAAAAAGACTATAGTATTGCTATTCTATAAGACGAAGATGCTTGTGTAAAATACTGTGCGTCCCACGATTTTCACGTAGTTCTTTCAGCTGTATTGTCCTTTGTATACGGCGATGGGCATATGTTCCTGATCGGTCCCAGATAATTCTCCGAAATAGTTCATTATTGTCATTAATATTTATATTTTGTACATTTTTCTGGTGTCTATTACTGAATTTCAGTTTTTTGAAATGTTTTATGCCTGATCTTTGTTCATTTTTTCATTTGTATTCTATAGTTTTTTATATTTTTGTGGTCGCCACGTAAAAACACGGGAAATGCATGTCTTACGGTGATTCCCGCAATGAAATTTTAAGTCCTATGTCTCAGGTTATGCGGTATTTTACGAATTACGCCTCAATAAAGATCGTTTTGCACCTTCTCACCGTTGAAACTAATAAAATTAGAAATACAAGATTTAAGCAATTTTTAACTCATGTGTCAAGACTTCGATCACAAAGAGGACGGTAATTCCATGTTAATGCTTTCTTTGTGTTTTTTACAGCCTCAGGATGTCGTCGCCTACTTGGAGTGTTCCGAAGATCACTGCTTCATTTTTCCGGCCATGTACTTCGGGTGAAAACTTAACCATCATAAGCAGCGTCATGAAGAAAATACTCGGAGTCAGCCGTTCAAACGCGTAGAGCGGACCTGAAGGCGCCACGGGAATGACCCAGTCTCGGGAACAACGAAGGAGTTTGGCCGATTTACTGACGTGTTCGCCAACTTGAAATTGTGTACACTCCACGGATTTACGACGCAGTGACAGGAGTGTAATTATGTACTTGTGATATGTATTGTACTACTAAAATCCGGTATTTGTATATATGAGTAAAAATTGTAAATAAATCTACTTGTATTTAAAGTTTTCGAGTCAATTCTACGTCCTATCCTCAAAATTCTTCTGGGTAAATACTGCAAGCGAAAATCGATTTAAAAACGTTAAGTTTATGACGCATATAAGCGATATAAAATTGGAGAAATGCATTTAAAATATTCCATTTAGTGGAAATAACTCTAATTAAAACTTATAGTCCACTATGGGTTCGCCGAGACCATCTTAATATATAACAAAGGTAATCACGAAAACAAATCCAGTCACACGGGATGATTCGAACTCGCGCGCTTAGTATTCGTAACCAGATATGCTAGTCAACCCTCTACCGTGGCTATTAGAATAATACCGCAATGACAACCTGGCCTATTCACCGCCTTCAACTAGTCATGCGCCATTTACTGGGCAGGTGGCGGAAATCGGAACTAATTAGAGGTGACTTAGTGGTCGAAGAAGGTTAAATAAAGGTCAAACGCAGTTTTTGGTCTACTTATACAGGTTTTTCAAAAATTTCGGTTTTTCCTCAAAATTTTCAAGAAAGTGAAAGTGAAAGTGCCAGTGAAGGTCACTACCTTTGACGTCACAGCTCCCCTCCTCCGCCCCTATGACGTAGCAGCTCCCCTCCTCCCCCCTCTTGACGTAACAGTTCTTTGACGTCATATTTACTTATTCAATATTCTCGCTGTTGGGGAGAGTTTCGCCATGTTATTTTCTAGCTCAGCGGTGGAGCGTTAGCATAACAAGTGAATAACGCTTCTATTCCCATTCTTGATGGGCAATTGTCACGAAATACGAAGAAACCATTGTTTTGACAAGGTTAAAGATTTTTTCTATCTAATTCTCTTTATATTGTAAAATCTTTCTCTCAAATTTAAAATAATTTATTAATAGAGAATATCTTCTCTCAAATTTAAAATAATTTATTAATAAAGAATATACACTATATAATAGGTAATTGAAAAATAAATAGAAATCTTTTTTGACAATATATTATTTCACACATTTTTATTTATGCAGTTATAATGATGTAACCTACAAAGTTTTAAAACATTTAAGTAATAAACATAACACTTTTAAGCAACAAAAAGGAAATCAGTATACAAAACTTTTATTAGAACAGCTGGCTGCTCAGGTTGAAGATACTATGATCCAAATGACCCCTTTATTTTCCCGGTAGCCATTTGGAATGCTCTTCAAATTAGGCATTCACCTAATTGCATAAAATAATAACTGAAGGGCGACAGTGATTGGCAGAAAATCAGCAACTTCCACGGTGCTCATCACGGTGGATCTGAAACAAGAAACAGAAATCAGCTCAAGAGGTCACCCGCTCCTCTCACTTCAATTATAACGCACAAAAGTATGGTGTTTTTACCTTTTCCACCAGCAAAAACAATCTTATGATATTATTACAATCAAACCTATTCAAAAGAATTCCCCTTTACTTTGAAACGTGAATATATCTTACTCGTACATTCGTTTCCAATATCTTTTCTCAATTCCAAAACATTTAACGGATTTCTTTCTACTTGAAAAAGCTATCCATATCAGCTAAAAAGGGAATTAATGGTATTCAGAAGAAACTGAATAACATTTCGTTCCTTTTTGGTAACTTAGAACTTACAAATATAGAAGCATCACCTCACACAAACCAACGTGCAAACATGTATTTTGTATTCGTCATTTGAAGTCCAGGAAAAACTTTGCCGTATTCTCTGTAAATTAATGAAATTCATGAAGAATTTCCGTTTCTGCTGTAAGAAAGTGATAATTGCGTACCAATTCTCTCAATAAATCAATACCTTCACGTAAAACCGCTACTTATCTGGCTGATATGCGGCTATTTTGGCAGTCGCTCGGGTAATTTTGAGACTATTACAGTACACCCCTTCGTCGTTCACGTAAGGCAAGTATGTCGAACTTCCGGCTGCACTTTCTATGCCTTAGTGCGGCCCGAATGCGAATTTTCGTTTCGACTAAATCGTTAATTTTACATAAATACAGGTTCCCGACTTACGACCATCCGTACTTAGGAACGAAGCTCCATAAGGTATTTTAATAAATAGGGCATACGGTCGCCAACTCGCACGTACGAATGTTTTTCTCTCGAGAATTGATTGCGACGGCGGAGTGTAGCGTCAACCCTCTGCGGAAGTGTTCTTCGACACATTGGCCCGTTACGTTCTAAGTTACTTGTACGTCCGACGATCGGAAGGGTAATGAAAGACAAAACGAATGTCTACAACAGTATTGTTTTATACTATTATTCAGAGCAAATATAGATGTTTAATTGTGGGTTGAATAGGCATTTGTGGAGTGACGTGGGAATCTAACCACCAATTATAAAATATTGTCTATGGTTCCGAGTTCCGAACAAAAGACTAACTTTTGGAAATCGGCGACCTCCTGTAGGTACTTCATTTTTGTGAAAAGGTGACAATTTTTTTCATAGCTACTATGGTACAATATAACGCGTTTTCTAAATTATGGGTTTTTGTAAAATAGACAATCTTCCAGAAAGTCTTATTTATTTACAACTATGGGTCTAATTAAACAACTGTAATCCTAATGAGGCCCTGATGCATCTTCGAGTTTTTCATGCCTGGCGAATGTTGTTCCGGACAAAAGTGAAAGGTAACGACACAAATCACTCGTTGAAACGAGGAAATCTAAGATCAGTTTACGTTCACTTGAGATGATACTGTAACTAATAAAACGCGCCAAATTCTACCGCATGATTATATAAAAATGAGCTCAACACTTATGCAATAACATTTTTAAAATATCGCCTATTATGGTGGGTTGCCACTACGATTAACAGAGTCACCCCGAGGAAGCACGAAAAAAACTTCAATAAGGACTCTGAATGAGAAATAAACCACAGTAACGTACCAGTCGAGTAAACAGGGCTTATCGAAAATGCTCGATGCCTTGGAGCTCCAGGGTATTTATTTACAATCCCAGTCATAATCGGAGATTTAAGTGATATGCAGAACCGTATAGGGAAATCGCGGGACCCGGTGCCAAGTGAGCGCGCGAAGCCTCTTACGCGACAAAAAATTTTAATAAAGCAATCTCTTTCACTATGGCAGTGTTGATATTTCCCCGAATTTTTTTTAGATGCGTGGGCTCAATAACTACAACAGATTTTTTTGAGCGCGAGGCCTCTGTAAGTACCGGGCCCGGCTCAGTCGCACCGTTGGCACTGCCATCACACAGACCCTGTTAATGTCTTACTAACAAATGCGCGCACATGCAGAAAGAAATGGTAGGAAAACGCCGAGGTAGGTATTTTTAGCCGTCCGCTTTTTAGGGGCGTTTCGCTTCCAGCATGAGCGCTTATTCGGTTTGTCCGTCCGCATGTTTGTTCTCGACTTCTACCGAACGGATTTTCATGAAATTTGTTATTAACAACTTACAGTCAAAGAAGAACACAAACGAATCATGTAAGCCAATCAGGGGTAGCACTTTACTGGTGACAAAAATGAAATTTCCGTCCTATCTCGTCTAGTATTGCCCATATCAAAATATTTTTCAAATAAAACTTGTAGAACTAGTAAAATAGTGTGTTTCTTTTCCTATACATTTTTATCGTAGGAGTAGCTGTTATCAAGAAAATCAAACAAGAATGTCTTAGTTCGAGTTGAACTTAGAAAATTTCTTGCATGGTTACTTCATTGCTGTTAACATAAACAATATCAAAAAATACGTTTAATTTCCCTATGTGTGCATGAAATATTTGTAAATAGGAAGAAAATTATTTATGATGAAGAAAAAGAACTTTAAAACGAACATATCATACATTTCAAATACTCCATTGCATGAAACGCCCCCATTTGTAATACGCTGTACACTTTCATAACTTGTTTTCTACTTATGAGAACTTCCTCTTCTATGGGGATATTAGCGCTTTCTGAATTTTTCACAACCCCATCACACCGGCTATAAACTCTTGCAATGTCAGGAATTTATCTGAAATATCGCTGGAATGCTTAAAAAAATAATGAAATCAATATTTATTAATTGAAAATATTTGAATGAGGCAAAATTGCATTTATCATTATCGTTACCTATAGTATATTAAGCAAATTCATTGTAAAACTAAGACAAACATTAAATATTAAAAATGCCCAATACAAATAAAAGAAAAACAAAATTAACAAAACTTTCTAATTTTTCATTCCTATTTAGTGAGTTGGAATAATTATAAATTGAAAAATCAAGTCGCTTTGCGACAGCATAATTTTTATGTAAAATTACACCGCTATAAGAACAACACTTCAAGAGGTCACCTAGAGCTTGGACTGATCCTGTCTCCAAGTGAGAGAACTAAGTAACAAGCCAAGAAAACGATTAAAGGATAACTCGACTCAGTATAATAAAATTGCATTTCAGTACATTTAGTGGGTTTACATGAAGAATTATTACGCTCCCAATTATTTAAAAAGTATAAAAAATATTTGTTTAAATTCTATGTTTTAAACGTGATTCCAGTCACATAGATACTGCCTGGGTGAAGCTCGTAGGCCCGGAAGAGATTGAATGTTGAGACCAAAATGTTAAGAGTTAAACTCTGACGTCTGTCCATTTAAATCAGGCATGTAAAATTCGAAGAGATAGCAGGGTCCCATTAAAGCAATGAATGTTATAGAAGGGCCACATTAGGATTATAGTTACTTTTTGAGAGTAAGATTTGGAAAAAAATGATTTATTCTAGAAGACTGGATGCCTTTTTTGGCATTAAAAACAGCAATTTATCAAACGTGTTCTATACGATCTCAGTAACAATGACAGAATATTGTCCTTTTCATAAAAATAAAGCATTTATATAAAATATTGAGTGCTTTGCTTCAATCGAGTTTTTGGGTTGTAGTTAAGGAAAGAAATGGACTCATGTGGCCCACAGGCCGCCAGTTTGACATACCGGTTTTAAAAACTCACTAAATTCTTTCATACACATCATATAACAAACTAAATCCCTCTAACAACAGGAAGGAGGAAACTCAAATCTAATCACTTAAATATAAAGTCACCACAAGTTAATATCTTTCCCTTTTCTCTCTGTTTCAACTACTTACCATCCAAATGGACACTGTAATAAAACAAAATCTGAACAATGAGATGTGAACAAAGTGAATCTGAAAAGTTATGTGAAATAAAATCATAAAACAAAAAATGATTGCATAAATTTTGTTTACCTTTCATTATGGCCAACTACCGTGGTCAGGAAAATTCCATAGTCCGGCATGGCCTATTTCTCAAGGGCACTGGATTAAAGTGCTTGCACTATATTAGCTTTTCTATTTCATCTGTTGTATTGCTTAATTTCCCTCGAAATCGTTTGTCTTCTTCTATTACCCATTTCAAAAACTGTTAATGTGGGCTTGGATCAGCATTTCCCTACCTTTTCAACTCTGTGGACCACTTCAGCAAACCTTCCAAGCCCTGCTGACCACCTCATTTCTTACACTAACCTACTTACTGTATCTATGTTTAAGAAAAGGAGTTACTTGGTTACGTATTTTATTTGACCATTTTGAAATATATTACACATGCTTCAGTATGTTTGACGATCATCTGATTATTTTTGTTTTAATCAAAGAAATATTTTCAACATTTGTGCAGGAAAAATTTTTTAAATATGAAATAATTTTTCAAACTTAATTAATAACAATATTCAATACGTTATAGTGTAAAATTTGCATAACTTTTCCCAAAATAGTTCCAACTAAATATGAGGTGAGGACTAAAGAAAAACTACATTTTGGAAACCTCCACGGACCACCAACAAAACCTTCATGGACCACAAGTGGTCTGTGGACCATACACTGGGAAACGCTGGTTTGGATTGTATGCAGTGTGTTTCATTCTGATGTTCAGGCTAGACATTCCCGGTCAGTAACGTAACTATGGGGGAGCAAGCAGGACATCTGCCCCAGGTGCAACTAAGTAAGGGATGCAAAAAATAAGTAATAAAATAATAACTAAATAAACTATAGAAAATAATTTTTTAAATGGGGAGAGGTTACATATTTAGTAGTTTGCTCTGGTTAATAAAATATCCAGTTATGGTACGGTTCCCAGTAAGCCATGTAGAAGTTGCCTGGTTGACGAATTACTCTGCACTTGGATGATCCAGGGAGTTCTTACTCAGTGCTATACAGTATAGCAGTTTCTCAACAGAGAAGCAGCGGAAAGTGATTAAATAAATAAGTTAACAATTTAGAAATGAGGATAGATCATTAAGTCAACAATTTCCCTCTAATAAATTGATAATGATGTAGCACTAAGGAATGAATGTGTCCAAACATTGTGATACAGTGGGTTCTGCTTATTAGAATCAAGACGGGAATCCGTTATTTGATTCAATTAAATGGCTGGTTCAATAATCCGGAGTCTGCATATTTTAGTTATGGCAAATAAGAAAATGTTAGAATAAAGTTCATATCTCTTTCGTATATAAAAATTTCATGGTTATGCTAATTTTTTAGATATATAATATAAGAAAGTTTATAACAAATAAAATTTTAAACAGAAATTTCACTTTTCGTGTTATGACAATGTCATCTTCTGTCAATAGGAGCTTCAACAATGTCGTCATCTATCGAATTCAATCTACTGAACTCTTCCTCAACTTCCACCTCTTAGGTTTTCATTTCTGCTCGATGTGATGAAAATCTGCTTTTCCGTAGCATTTCGCAACTTTAGGTATACAACCCTGCATTCATTCATTGCCACACGATTCAATAAACTGAAATAAGTGATTCCAATAATGGGAGGTTTTTTAAAACGTTAGATACAAAATGGTTTTGGTTTTACGGTTTTGATTCAATAAAGTGGCTGATTCAATTAACCACTGATTCTAATAAGTGGAACCCACTGTACCAATAAAAATATAAAACCTTTTTTCAAGTTGAAGATGCCATGAAATTCTACAGAAAGTTGGAAAACACTGCTATACGGTATCTGCAAATGATGGTCTGGTCAGTTTTTAAACTCTAATACAGAAGATTCAACATGCATATTACAAGCTTATTTAGAAAATGAGCAATAGCGAATATGGGAACAAAGACATCCTTTAGCCTTGCAATTCATTTTCTGTCGCACGTGAGAGAATTAGAGTAAACATTGAGACAAGTAACGCACATCAGTTAATGCTAGTTAGATCACAAAGTACAAATTAAGATCATTCCCTTCAGACTTTTATCTAAATAGGAGTTTTCTTAAATTCGATGTTTCTTTCTTTGTGGAGAATATGGTATATTCCAGTGATGTCAGTTTTTGCTTGCATACTAAAATTACAAAATTTGGCTTCTCTTTAACCTACTATTAATTGAAAATCCACCCAAAAAGAAATAATTTTATGGTTTAACCATGATCATTTTTTCACAGACTAGACCTCGGAAAACAATGCATTGTTTACATAAAATTCATCTAAAAAGATACATTGCCCAAGATCATTTATGAACAGACAACAATTATGGAGCAAATAGTTTCTCGACCCTGTGCAAAAGGTTACTATACTACTGTACTAACTGTATAGTTATTTATCAAAATAGTTGTAATCTCGCTAGAAATAGTCTTTTATATTTAGTCAGAAATGGAAAAATATTAAGTAGACAGCAAATAAACGATTTTTGCTGAGTGCCAAACAAAATCATCTCACATACCTAAAGTGGCATGCATGCCATCGATTTGCCATCCATGGTAAATTTTAATCCAAATCCTGATTTTCACGAAAATTCAAGTCATTTTACTTTACTATTTTTTTTGACAATTCTTCACTCAATTCCAACGGAAATAAAAAAATAATTCAGCTAACACTTCCAAAGGTAAATAATTACTATAAATTTTGTCTACATCGATCCTGATAAAAATACAAGCCGTATTTAAGTGTAAATTTGGTCAGCACTACTTTATTTGAAGCAATGGTAATGTTCAGAATGAAAAATGTAAATTAACCACGTCATACAGTAATTGCAGTGTGCATGAAACCCCGCAAGAAATTTCTCAACTTATGGCTTCATATCATGAAAGTCTCATTGTCTTTCTGTGCATTTTCTCCTAGCATGTCTGTTGATCAAGTACAACTGAAACTGAAACATACATAGTGTAGTATTTTACAAAATACAGTAAACCCTTGCAGTTCTCAAGGAAACATAGCGAACGACAAGACCTTGATTAAATGAGAAATAGGGAGTAAGGGACTTGGGTTAGCAGCGCCTATTTTTTGTTAAGAGATCACCTTTTGTGACAAACATATACATAATCCTAAAATCAGGCATGGATGATTAACTAGTTATCTATAATATGTATAATCTAGACCCCATCATCTCACTGCATGACACTTATGCATTGGTTCAAATTCCTCCAATCACATTTAAACTTAATGAATAACCACTGTGTTATTATTAAAGTAGTTTATAAAGAAGGAAAATCATTAAATGTTTAAATTATATTATAGTGCCTTTGATTAAACTAGCTAACAGAGAAATACAAAATGAAACACAGTAGAAGTATTGTTGTTAAGTTCTGTTAATAGAACTGCTGAGAATGTTAAAGTATGATACAAATTTGAAGTTTTGCTTAAGGAGGTTTTATATCTGACTTGACGGCAACTGAAGTTGCCAACAAATCACTGTCACCAATGTATTTATATCAAAGCAACTGATTTTTGATGGTGATATGATATTTATTTTTCCCTAGTGTCAAACATGTCCTAAAGCGAAGAGGATATATTCCTTTACTGCACATTACGATGGCAGCATCGCCGTAGTAAGCAGAATGATAGAAGATTTAGTATTCACCCAATTAATATTTTTAATTTGCCACATAGCTCTTTTATATTAAGTCGTGACCAACAACCAACAACCTAAAAATTTCACTTGTTTTAGCGAATGAGCAAAGAAAAAGGAGACAGGGATTACTGTTTTAATAATACGTTTTTGGAAAGCTTTACCCAATGTTCTACAAATAGGAACTCGTATTCAAACACCCTTCTTGAAATTGCCTACACTCCAGGGGCAACAAATGAGTGTACCGGTTTAGCTGATCTGAAAACTTGTCACTTTACCCAAAAGTAAAAACAAAAAGTACGGCTTATAATGAAGTACTGGACCCTACATTTTAAAATATTATTATTAAAATTTACTTAAATTTGCATGGTTTTTTACAAAAAGTAAAATGTTAAAGAAAACGTTTTTAATAATAAATAAGAAACCTGCTAGTATATTCATAATAGTAATACCTATTTTGTTTAATTATGGGGTTGAAAGTTTCAGCGTTCACATACAATAATTAAATTTTTACAATTTTTTCACTTAGGAAATATCCTGCCTATGCTGCCGTTATCTGGGTGGCTTTCGGAAAAGAAAATTTTTAGTATGCAAAATTTGACATGCATAGATTATTGGGCTTAAGTTCAGGCATTAAAAATGTCTTTGCTTTCCTTACAGCATAAGCGGTAGTGAAATTATAGACACTGGAAGTTTAGGTGACTATATTTTTGAAGGTGATAATAGGCGACTGGCAGGTGAATAGAATCACGGGTGATCGGCAGGAAAAGTCACTCAGTGACTAGAGTTGCCGAGTCGCTTCCAAGTTGCGTCACCATCACATTTCCCTCAACTTGGTATAAATGGCTCCATTTAAATGAATGTGTTATCCAAGAGCAACTGAAGTTACCTTAAAATCACAATCACATCACCATCACCAAACACCTTGATATAAAACCTCTCTTAGAGAATTGAACCTCTTTTGTATGAATTCCTAAATCAGATGACTGTCTTAGAACATATCCTTATCTCATTCTTTCATTTCAACATTTATGATTCACTGCATTGATTTTTTCATGAAAGTTGAATTTTAATCTATGAAACTAGCCTTACAATGTTAAATCAAGCTTAAGAAAAAGACCAAAACATTCAATTGAAACCGACAAACAATGGACTAAAATATTGGAAAATCAAGTTGTAAGAAAATGAGCAGGGTATGTTGATGGCATAAACTAACATAACACAAAATGCTTATCAAATGCTTAATTGGAATATTCAAATATAACAAATTACAAATGCTGCACTTTCTGGATGATCTGAATGTTCATAATTCTCCTGTAAAATTGTAGTTAATTTCCAAAAAGAATAACAATACACCTAAATTCAAATCCTAAAGTTACTATTTAACGATGGCTAGAATTGAAGCACAAAAATGGCACTGGGACAGGCATGCCTAAGTTCTCAATGGTATCTATTTTCCAAAAAAGCCAGTCTCATATGCCCTGAATACTAGTTAGAGCTTATATTACCATTCTTCTATGATGCTCTTGTTCATAATAATGGGATTTTAGGCAAGCCCATTTGAAAAAGATGCTTTTGAATCAATGCAACATCTTTTGACTAAACACTGGTCAGTATGGAGGCATTTTTAAATTAGATCACAATAAATGAATTGCAAACCATGTAAACTGCATAAAGAAAGGGTTAACTGCACATTTAATTCATTAAATATTATTTTAATATATACTCTTTCTTTTCAACTAGTTCAAAATTTACCTATAAGCAAGTCAAACTCTTAGTAACATTCCTTATAAAAAGACTGACATCTAAATGGATTTTTGAAGCCACCACACTGTGCTTGGATAAGAATATTTAAAGACATTATTTTATAGTAGTTTTTATATCTCAATGTGTTTTGTTTGACTCTAGTTTCAACAAACCTGTCCTGATAGCTGGGTCCCTGAGGAAGGAATTATTATGAATAAACATATTTGGAATAAGATTATTACCTGCATGCCATTCAAATTTTAGTCCCCACTTAATGTGGCACTCTAAGCTAACAAAATTTATAAAAGCCTGAAAATTTCTTCACCTCCAGTGCAGCTTTCCTTTCCTCATCTGCTGTTGACAGATTCTGAAAAAATAATCAAAATACATAATTAATTAAAATTGACAGCCATACTAACTCATTGCTACCATAAAAGCAAGGAATACTAAATTCATTTATAGTGAACGGGAAAAACATATGCTGTAGTCATGTTTATCAAATTTATTATGTCTGATTAATCGCATTACTGTTTCAATACCATTAAAAATTGTTTTATTATATTCTGAACCATCTCCTGAGAACCTTTTGCAGGACACTGTTTGATACATAAATAATTAAAAAGAAGCCTCGAATATATATGCATAACATTTTTTCTGTCTAGGTGTACAGTTGTAATTTTCAAATCTCAGTAATAACCACGGTCTTAGAATATAAGGTCTGGACTGTTCCCTTGCGTTCTATTCTGAACACGTGACCAGAAACTGACGCCGTAGTTCTCATTATAGTTGCACCGTTGACAAGTGCGCTGGTTGTCATTGAGGTCTGAGGCTTAGAAGTTCATGGGTGAGCTCTTGCATGAGTCCCTCGTGGTGATCGATGTTTTCGGTTTATTCTCGTTGTTTAGAAATGATATTTTAATCAATTTTGATTAAGAATATGTCACAGAAGTGCATAGTACCTGGCTGAAACACAGGTTATAAAACCTGCACTGAGAAATTGTCAATTTTCCTTGTCCCTAAGTACAGTAATACCTCGATTTACGACGCTTCTATTTACGCCGATTCACTTGTATGCCGGTTTCAAAATCAACCCGCAAAAAATTTTTAATTTTGAAAAAAATGTAGAAAAATCAAAAAAAACTATGTATTAAAGTTATCTTGCAGCATGAAGCAGTCTCGGACATCATTGCATTATATTGGAATGCAGAGTGCAGTTGTTTGATCACTTGAGTGGAGAGGAGGTGGATTGCTACAATGTACATTAGAGGTCTGCACGGGCCGAAATCTTCTGCTGGATTAATACATTTTCAGGTGATGACGAATTTAAATCTCGAAAAAATTCCTGGGTTCGATTCCAAGGAAGGCATTTCCATTTTACATCAGTTAACATGTAAAACACGATTTTTTTACGTGCAGGCTTTTATCGTTTTGGAAATTAAAATTAGAAGTAATTAACCTACGACCTTCAGAAGAAAAAAATATAAAGTTTCTTATTCCGTTCATCTTTTTTCGCCCACATTTCTAAATATCCCATGTTAAACGTGTAATTTACTTATTCTCCTTTCTTTTGCAATACATTTATTAAATTTAATGAATTTGTAGTTATTTTGTAATTTCCATTCTTTTGCGATAAATTTATAGTTATTAAATTACGAGTTCTTTTGTAGTTCCATGTAGGGAACATTCTACAGATATAATTAGTTATGTAATAAGATATTACATTACAATGAGGATGAGACAGTATACCACCCAGTTAAATATAAATAATTTAAAAGTTTACTGCCAGAAGAAAGAAATAGCTAGACTTAGTAAAACAATGTATTTTTTGCTACATTGTAATAAATGTCTTTGTTTTAGTATAAATGCGGTAGTTTGTATGCTTAAAAAAGGCCTCAACGACCATCAGCGCCATACGGTCAAAGGCAGAACTAGGGCTTCACTTATTTGCCGCATAAGATTTTCTTGTGTCCAGACCTTATATTCTAAGACCGTGGTAATAACCATACCAACCTACTTCATGTCTCAGTGGTAAATTTAATGCAAGTCAATATTCAAACCAGTGCTCGAAATGAGCCGGAATACCTCTCTGGCTGGTCATATGAACCGATGATACCCTTCCGTTTTGTCAGACATTTAGAAATGCTGTCCCTTATAAAAAGCGTTCCGTTTTGTAAAAATTTCCATTCCACTACCAATACAAGCGTTCCGTTGTGTAACATTTTCCATTTCAAGCACTGATTCAAACAGCCTTGGCCCTTTGAAACGCTAACAACAATAGGTCATTTTATTTCCAAACTATTCTTTTATCAGAGTTTCCCAACTTAAATTTTCTACTATCATGGAAATCCATTCAAACGTTAATTGGCTAAGAATAAGAGCTTCCTCTTGACTGAAAAGTGTAGTTGACATAGCTAAATTATTTATCAATCTTAATCAGATAATTTGATGGAGCAATGCTAAAACCTCATGGATTTTAAAATTAACTTTTTCATGGGACTCCAAGCTTTAAATAGTGATACTCAAATTCAAGAACAAACACTAAAAAAATACTTGCCTCCAGTATCACCGATAGCCACAGTAAGGTTACAAAAATAACGTGCATTTAAACTACAAAAAATCCATCTTCAGTGGTAATACACCATCGGTTAATTTAGCCGAAATGTACGTTTTTTTTATAACCTTGTTGGGGATATTGGAAATACCTGAGATAAGTATTTTTTTCACCCTTTCAATGCTGAGCTGAATGTTTTGGCAGTATGTGCCATTTTGAAAACCATTCTCTTAAAGTCAGGAGTTTTCGCTATTCTCTGTAAAAGCACACTGCTATAATATGATGCAAAACTAATCTGCTGAGGTGAGACTAAGCAAGTGACAAATTGTTTTGTCAATAGCACTGAAAGGGTTAAAGTGCTTGTTCTTAAATTTTTTTCTGCCACAAGACAAGCTCAATAATTTTGTTGAATTAGTGATAGCCAAAAGCAAAATACTTTTTGAGAATACAAATGATTAAACTTTACCAATACATTTATAGCTATGGTTTGATTCTTTGTTAACTACCATAACGATTTAAAAGCTCAGCTCTCAGAATCCATTTTCCAATTAACACTCACTTTTGTTATAATTGTTTGTTTTATTGAATTAATGACCTTAAAATGATTTTTGTTGACAATGAATGTCGTAAAATCATCAGCATTACTGAGGAATTAATAAAAATAAAATACTGTATCCTAATTCAAATTTTTAAAAATATTATGAAAAACATACTCTTACCTTGGTGCGGAAGAATCTCGATCAATATGGAAGGCACAAACTCATAAGAAAGACGTAACTCTATGGACATCAAAATGGAAATATCCCATTACAATGACTTTGTTTCTATCTTCTTTACTCTTCTGGTAATTTTTGCAAATTAAGATTATCTTGTTTACATTGGAATACAGGATATCTTAAGGTGACTGAGTTTTCTAAATAAAATGGAGTACATATTTACTTTTATTAACAAAATGGAAGGATAAATTACAAATACATGGTTACTCCATATTTATTTTAATAAAATGATTATAAATGGGTCCATTTACTACAACAGGCTTAAGGCATTTGTATTGAACATTTTATAAAATATTGTATGCTTACAAGAAGAAATGAATGCCATCTGGATTGACAGATGTTCGGAAATACATCGTAATTTACAACATAATGCGTAGCATTAAATATACTTCACCTTTCCGTGAGCGATTTCCATTTTAAAAATTTCACCCATTGACCACAAATTTTCCTCTTGGGGCTAATGAAGTAAAATAAATACAGAATAATTACGATGATTAAACCATCCGCATACCGCTACACCATCAAATACAAAGTAAGTTTCATATTTCTGCCTGTATTAGCGCTGTAATCAGTAAAAGAATATCGGAATGTGCACACAATTTGTATGAAAAATTTGATGTCAATTTTGTTTTAGGATATTTTTAAATCTGAAAACTGTAATAATAAATCTAAGCTACTGATATTTTGTGGGATTTATTGAAACGGAAGAAGAAACTGCTGGAGGAATATAGGAAAAAGAGAAGGATAAAGTATGAGAGTATGAAAGGAGAGAACGCGGTAGGTGTATAGACAATGAGAATTAATATGCTGCGAAAGAAGGAATCCTGCTCAGGGCATGGTTGCTCATTTTCTTGGCAATATAATTATGTTAAACATGCGTTTGGATGCATTTTTCTATGAAATAAGTTAATCTTAATTCGAGTTTTTAAAAAAAAGTTCAACTCAATATGATTGGAAGTTTGGATATTCAAGTTTTCTAACTTACTCCATTCGAAACAAAATGACTAGCTTATGTGTCAATTTAAATATATCAAAAAGAAATAATTTTATGATTCAACTATGATTATATTATAATATAAAAAGTTTCTTCTGTTGCATGTTAACCTCAATTGTCTTGCATGCAATAGGTTTGCTATCCCACTTAGGACGGATTTTATTTTCCCAAAGTATAACACAGGAATAGATAGCGGAAGAATATCGGGTAATCATGAAGTTTAGTCACTTTTATTATGAAGGGGTTATATCCAGTGGTAAGCTGCAGCGGGTTCGCACCAGTTCGTGAGAACCGGTTGTTAAATTTTGAAGCAATTTTAGAACCAGTTGTTAAAAATTCCTACAGAAATCCGAGTCCGCTCGATCCCAGTGGATGTTTGCTTTCATAAGAATTATTTCCCAGTGTTGATTTTCGTTACAGTAATATAATATTACAATTGAATAAAATATAATCCAGAACATTAAAATATCACATGTAATTTGTCTTTCAACAATGTTAAATTAAAGATACAGTCCAATAAATACATATGCCCAGGCTTGCCTAAACATTCTGTGAAAGGTTGCCACCTTAAAAATAATATACTTAATCCTTCTTCAAAAAAACAAAAGCTAATAATATTTTAGTATAGCTTATTCTAAACATTTTGACCACAACATCATAAACTATTTCATTCCATAAACAATGTTCTTTTTCTATTACATTTTACTTACAGGGGGCCTGTAGGGTATCCCCTGAAAAAGGTAATTAAGGTGACAGGGGCCTGGGAAGCTCCTCTACCCAAGGGTGCAGAAAAACCTGCATTCAACACTGCATACAAACAATATCTTAAAGCAATTTCATCAAATAAATATGATACAATATCACAGAAAATATATTCATTCTGCAGATCCAAAACATATGGTGTGGCTAAATATAGTTAAAAAATCAGCCCACTAAACAGTATCAAGATTAACCTACTTCCAGAATATTTAACACTGGAAAGCCAGGCACATATTTAATAACAAAAAATCAATCAGATATTTATATCAGTTCCCTCCCATATTACTTATTCTGATATGCTTTTTGTGCCTAACATAACAGCAGTTTTCAATTCATTTAAGAAAGTCAATTTAATGAGAAATATTTTATGATAAAATTATTATAAAATGAACAAATGAAACGTTTGAAATGTTTTGAATGAAATGTTCATATGATTTTGTATTAGCGTTTTTTCCAATTGAAGGGCATATGTCTCAAACTCACATTGGTGCATGGGCCACATGAAAGCACAGCATCAAACCCATGGGCTCCATGCCACGTTCCCAGATTTCTTAGTCCTCAACACAGCCTAAAATTCTCTTGGCATTTAGTCTCCCCATTTACATCTCCCCTGCTCATCCGTGTGCTCTTAAACACAATAATTACAAAAACACTGGAATCAGTGTCATGGATTAGTTCCTTCAGATTTGCTGGCAGCGGGAAAGCTATGTAAATCAATATTACAATTATTTTAAATTACATTTTATTGCAATTTGTATTATCACCTCTAAGTTAGGGTTCCACGAGAAAAAAAATTGAATATAAGGGTTCCGTGGCTTCAAAAAGTTTGGAAACCCCTGATCTAACACAAGGATCTCCAACCTTTCAGCACCCAATATCTACTGTTCATTTGTAAATTTAGTGAGGATCGACCCAGTGGAGTGATAGTAATAACGAGAAATATTATTGAGCATGGGGGAGGGGGAGGTGGAGGGGGGATCCCTGCAAATTTCTCCCAACTATATGACATCTCCAAATCAAAACCAGCATCATAACATGTAATGTCCCACTTATGTCAATCCAATTTAATCGCAAACAACTTTTTATTGGAGGTAAACAAGATGGAATTAAGTTTTATTCGAGTTTTCGTTCTGTACAAGAGAATATTTTTGTTAAAATAAAATTCATTAAAATTTTATTTCACCTTATATTCATCGTCGTTAATAAACTTTCTATGTATGGCAAGACTCCGTAGATGAAGTTCATCCATGGGTACCTCCTTTTTGAGTAAGAGCACCCACAATCACATACATCCACACAGACATCATTCTGAAAATAGTCTAAACGTGTTCTAGGGACCTCAAAACATGTATTTCCATTGAAATCTCGAAGTCAGTTTTTTTCGTGATCACAATACTTTCCCATTACTACGTATGGAGAAAGTAAAAATAAGAAGGTGTCCATGATTTGTAGATCTAAGTGTTAGATTTCACTACACCCATTTTTTCCTCTGATTAAAATTTCTGATGTAGTTTTTACATTAAAAGTATATTACTATGGAAGATGGATAAGAGGAGGTGGAAGCAGGTTAATATGGGAATATGGACGTTTAAACTATAAGATTAGGAGGGTAACTATAAAACCAATAGCGTTATGATGGAAAGGACAGGAGGAAATGGAGAAACTGCAGGGGCAAGGCAAAATAGACTTTATGAATGGAAATTTAAAGAGTTAATGAGAAAACAAGAAAGGAAATATGCTGGCCACAAAGAAAAAACTGAAAACTATTATTTGATCCAGATGATGTGAGGAATAGATGGAAAGATTATATTGAGTTATAGGCTAAATATCTGTAGCCAGAACCTATTAAGATGGAGAGATGGGAAGATGTAGACTGCAACAGTATTGGGCTAGGAATATTGAAAAGGATCTCAGAGATATGAAGTCAAAGACAGGGATTTTTGACCCATTGGAATATTAAAGGAATTAGGAAATGAGTTTTTATAAATTATGCCAGAATATATATGAATAAGAATAGAGTGGCTATAGGACTTCACTAGATCAATTTTGATTTTACTGAAGAAAAAATATAAATCAAATGTGTCACAATTATAGAAGAATCAGCTTGATATTACATGCAGCTACAGTTATTTTTAGGGCTTTGAATAAGCTAATAAATAAACATGTGTAGACCAGTTTGTGTTTTAGAAAGGATGTGGCTATAGGGAAGACGACAACAATCATAGAAAGAAATATTGAATGTAAGCAGAATATATTTGCATTCTTTGTAGATTTTGAATAAACCTCTGACAGAGTTTCATAGCTTAAGCTGATGGAGGTATCGAGATGTTTAATCAGAAATCTGTATATGATCCAAGCAGTGACGGAAATGAGGGGAATGCGGGGGGATGGTGTACCCCTAGTTCCGATGATAAAAAAAATATATAAACTGATAAACTTAGGGATTTTTAATGTTTACTAACAATTGGTTGCAACTTGCAACCCGGAAGGGTTCTATTCAGAGGTGTAACACACATATAGCCAACCCGTGCGATGCACTGGGGCCCCAAAACACCCATGACATTGGTGGCCTTAGGGGGGCCCGTGCCCAAGGAAGTGCAATGAAAGAGAGGCGATGTTAATGAGATGTTCCCTATCTCTTCACTTCCCATAGACAACTCTCCAGATGAGCCATCCAAGTGTATATGCATCAACATTGCTTGACAGATATGTAGCTAAAGACAGAAGCATATTGTTCTGAATGAAATCACAAGAGTGCAATCAAAATCAAAGGTAGACCTTTTACAGACATGGCACATGACACTGAACTGCAAGAAATAAACAAAATGGATTTAGGCCGTGTTTTACATTCTTGGAAATCTTGTGCAGATATTACACACCACATAGGACAGGAAATGCATAAGGCAATTGTTAACAGTATTATGACTACACAATCAAAATTTTTGGTTATGAATGAATGAATGAATTGCCTACTAACAATGGAAAAAACATTCTTGTAATTTCCTCAAGAGGCATTGTTGGTGTATCTGATCCACTCTCATTTTAATTTGATTTGGTACATTTACAATGTGGTACAAACTCAAAAACCATTTGTAATACACTTTTAGACTGCCTGAAAAAGTATGGATTTACGATGAAATGTCCGAAAGAAAATATAATTTCTTCTGCATCTGATGGTGCATTTTTAAGAAGTCTGATAATTAATATGAAATCATGGCTACTAACAGCGACACCAGTGGGCAAAGAAAAGTGTGAAAGCCTAATACGACAGTCGCAGTACCTTCACACTGAAGACTGGCAAGAGAATTTCAATTTTACAGATGGGGATAAAGAAATAGAATAATTGTCAAGAGTATTCTGGATTTAATGGAAGACAGTCAGTAAGAGCTTACATAGAATATAAGGATAACAAATGAACTATAATAAGGGAGGTTCTTAAAAAAATAACAAACAGTTAATACCATACCAATTTCCACTGCAGAATGCGAGTGGAGTTTCAGCGGAATGAATTCATGTATGTCACCACAACATGCATGATTGGATGTGGATCATCTAAGAAATATACTTTTTACCAAGTTGGTTGGGCCACCTCTTTCCCGGTTCAATCTAATAGAATATGTTAAGTCCTCGCTTGTCCTCAGCAGGTGTAATGCCGAAGAGACTGCATGTAGGAAAAAAGAAGAGGTACGACATGACAACTCAGAACATAAAATGTTGTGGGATATTCTATAAGTTAATAAAGGATTATAATTTTAAAATGTTATTCTATTTTTATCACCCAAATGAGAGGTAACCAGGGGGAGACTTTGAGTATGAGTGATTTATATGTTACACTGTTGGGTTCGTCCCGTGCGGGGAATTTTACGCCAAGTATTAATGTCAAGCATCGACAAGGAGGAGCCGGTATCTAGTAAAGCTGGAATTTTTGCGGAATGAACATCGCAATTTACAAAAGGCATGTCAAGTTGGTCATTTACATTCGAAAACGAAAAGGCTGGGCGGTTTCTCGCGGATCTCGCGGAGCGACTTTCTCTAGCTCTTCGCCGACACTCGCGGAAAGAATGTCCGCGATTATTACAAAAGGAACAAATTGTTACAGGTGCAACCGACTGTGAATTGGGAGAAGGAAGTGAGTTTGCTAAGTTTAACGGTACCTGGGCCGCGGAATATTCGAGGCGATTCATGAGCCCCTTCGCTGCATGACTCATCTAACCCTCCAGCTGAACAAGCGTCTGGGGGCGGGTAGCGATGGTCAACGTGGAATGCGAAATAGGATTCAGCCCTTCCAATACCTATTCTATAAATTATTCGTCAGAATACGATTTTCCGAGTGCTTTCGCGGCAACTTGAACGGAATAATAAAAGTCGCGAGGAGACTCGTGCCGCATCTGAAATCGTTTGACTTTGGTTGTTAGAAGTCGTTCGTATTCCCTTTTTGAGACGAAAGTATCCCATACTTTAGTTATTATATTATCCCATGGAAGTCTCTGGTTAACAACCGCGAGCCAGAATTGGCGACAATTAGCCGGAAGTTTAGACAGCAACAGAGTAAACAGATAATGTTCTGGAATCAAAGACAAAGACAATACATCGTATACCGCTGATATGAAGTTAAACCAATTCTCCGAAGTGGGTTCTTGGAAAGGGGAAATTTCAAGCAACAGCTGATTAGCGACTTTTACACAATCCGCGAAATGAGGCTTCATTTCACCCCCGTTCGACGGGGTCTCTTCTGCAGGTTCAGGAAGCAATCCAACGCCCCTTTTACCGCGTTCTTTAGACATATTTAATACGAAATAACAGGATATTAAACAAACGGCAATCTCGAATGGAGATGGAATTAATGAGATGACAAAGCGGAATGATTCACAATACAATCAAATACCAGGGGTACTATACCACGAAAAACCAGAAATACTCTTAAACAAACTAGAACTATCCCACAAATTGTTGATCCAAAATACACCGAACATATAGCAACCTTATAGTTAGATTTACAGAATATATCTCTCCGGTGCCTCCACCAATAAACAGCCACATACTGCTCTAACTAAATGCTATATTGTACAAAAAATAAAGTATTAACAAAACAAATGCTCTTGAGACGTAAGTCTCGCAGCTTAAACACTTCAGAAAATGTCAACTTATCGTTACAGTCTGTCCGACAGGAAACATCAGCACACTCTCCTTGCGAGGAAGGTCTTCTCGCTTGTCACTCCGTCACTCGCAATCTCTAACTCTCTCTCTCTCGTTTTGCGGCCCCCGGCTCCGGTCTCTCGATGCCTCTGCCCTCGTTCTCTCGACGGCCACTCTCGTGTGTTGTCGCCGTTCAGGGGCGGTTCGGCGTGTAGCTTAAATGGGCGACTCCTCGACTTCATATTGGTTAATTTCCTGATTAGGTTATATAACCATGCGAAAAGGAGGGAATGGGAAATAGGGGTAATATTCGCCCTATATAAAGCACGTTGGTGTGGGAACCGCCATTCGGTGGAGTCCTTCGGTGTTCTGTTCGCCGACTGCGAAACGACGCCGACAGCGAAATGCGACGCGGCGATTTTCTGCATTTTCGTCGCATTTATTGGACAAGTGCTTCGTTAAGTGCGGAGGTGTGGGGAAAATCGCTGCATCCTCCCTCAGAAAATGAAAAAAAATAAAGTTTTGAAGGGTGGGAGAGATTCCCTGGACCATCTCTTCCCCTAATGGTCCACACCATTTATCAGTAGCATTTACTTAATACTCTTTATATTAGATCACACACACGAATTGTCTGTAGTATTTTTAATATAATTTATTTAATGTCATTGGAATAATTCAAACATATTGGGAATAATTCACTGGAAATGTGATTTTGTTCTGATAATCCCAGTCTGCGACCCTGTTCCATTTGAAGTTCTCAGGGGAAATGGAAAAATATTCACCACTGATTAACACTGTTCGGGTTTAGTACCCTCCTTGAAGGCAGTTTTGAAAAGTGTTCACGAAGCACTGGAGTGAGATGTCTTCTCGGATGGAAATTCAATCGCCCAACTTATGTCTTTACCATAACGGATATTAATTATCATGAAGGGTTCTGGTGTGTAGTTCAGAATAGCACCAGTGAATTGAGATACAAAAACTTATTGCCCACTCCTTGCCTTAGGCTTACAATAAGGGCACATTAAAAGACAATGGATATTATAAGAAAAAAGGAGTTCATGGTAGTTCCAAGTGGGAAGTACCGAAATTTAACAAAAGATTATTTTGAATTTAAAGCATTAAGTAAAGTAAACAGTATTCTATGCTGGGCACTTACCAGCAGTTTTTTCTAAGACAAGGGCTCAAGTCAGTATGACATTCACCATTTTGAGCTTAGTAAGTGGTACAGATAATTGTTATGACATTAATTAATTTTCACAGTGGTACAGATAATTATTATAACATTGGTTAATATTTAGAATAGTCCAGATAATTATGATTAGTGAAACAATTTTAAATTAGTATGTTTCCCCTGTTTGAGATGCACAGCTGTCTTGACAATAGTATACAGTGTAATAAACATTTTAAGGTACACTATCCCAATTGGGGAGAGTGCACAAAACTACTGTGGTAATAGTGGCATTATTACCAGTTAACATAAGAAATGCACCGCTAGGTTACTTTAAATAATAAAAATTTAGAGCCATGGAGACAAACATACAGGTCTAATTATCCTTTATGCTGCCTCGAACATCATCTTTGTATTCACAAAGGCATAGCATAAGACGAAAATGGATATGTTTTACCAGATTCTCATCTGAGGGCTGATTGCAATGATGCAGTATCATTGGGCGATGGGGTCGCTAATTCCCTACGCCGGCACATACAAGATATAATAACAGAATTATTGATGATACAATTTTAAATGTGATATATTGACAATTCTCTCCTTAGTGGGAGACCGACCCATTGTGGTGTGAGTTTGGCGGTGCGCCTTTGAACTAGTAAGAAACCTTTTATAAAAGACCATATCACCAGTTTTAAAGGGATTCCCTGAATGACTTCTATTAAATGCCACTGCTTGTCTAAGTCTTGTCCTTTTTAAATTTCTTAACACATCTTGCCATAGTGACTGCCTTTCAGATTGTGTTAACGTCTCCGACAGAGCTTGCGGAGGAATCCTCCAGAAAGTTGTTAGAGAATGATAAACACCCTCACAGGAGTATATCCTGTACTGCTGTGCTTGGCAGAATTGAAGGCAGAGGTTAAGCTGGGCACAAATTCATCCCACTTCCTATGGTCATTTTGGGATAAGATGGTTAAGGCATATTTCAGGTTGCGGTGGATTCGTTCAGCATGGTTAGGTTGCGGATAATAAGGGGCTGTGAAAATCTGCCTTATGCCATATTTAAAGCACATATCTGACAGAAGCGCGGATCTGAATTGGGTTCCATTATCAGAAACCAAGAATTTAGGATAGCCAAATTTAGGAAAGATTTTATGAAATAACGTGGAAACAACTTGGGAGGCTAACTGAGAGCGTAATGTTTCAATGAAGGTAAATTTGGTGAAACCATCAATGACTGTAAGTGCACAGGTATTCCCACTTCGACTTCTGGGTAATGGACCAACAAAATCTATATAAACTCTCTCCCAGGGGTAGTTAGGAGTAGTGGAACTCATCTTTCCAGGGGGAAGGGTGTTCCTAGGTTTACAGGTTTGACAGTCATGACAGGTTCTAACCATCTGGGCTATTTCTGACTTCATGTTACTCCACCAAAACTCCCTACAGATTCGCTCAGAAGTCTTACTAACGCCCATATGTCCAGCAGTTGGTAAGGGATGGAAATAGGAAAATAACCTGGCCTTGAGGGCCTCTGGAACGACTACTCTACCCCTTTTTAGTCTGCTTGTTCCATGATATAATAAATCATTCTTTATGAAATAATTGGGGGATGGACATCCCTGTCTGATTCGCTCTATCAGCTGTTTTAGGTGTGGATCTGAATTCTGGTGATCACAAATGTTTGTGAAGGACAGAGGTATTTGATGTAACAGCATAGAACAATGAAGTGGATCCTCAATTGGTTGGTCAACCACTCTAGATAGACAGTCTGCTACCCTATTTTTAGAACATGGGACATGATGGATTACAAAGCAAAATGATGACAATTTTAAAACCATTCTTCCAATTTTCCCCAGTTGCTTGGGATGTTTAAACCACCAGGTTATTGCCACATTGCCTGTATATAAATGGAATGCCTTTGGCTGGAGATAAGTCCTGAATTTTTCGACCGCCCAACAACAAGCAAGACACTCCAATTCGGAAGATGGCTGCCTTTGTTCAAAATTATTCAAGGTTCTACTAGCATAAGCTATAGGCTTTAGCTTCCCATCGAACGTTTGGTGAAGAACCCCCCCAAGTGCCACCTGACTGGCATCCACGAACAAATTAAATTCTTCCTCAAAATTAGGAAGTTGAAGTACAGGGGGAGAAGACAGACATTGTTTCAGTGTGACAAAGGAATCTTGCTGTAAATTGGTCCATTTGAAAATGACATTTTTCTTGCGGAGTGCATTCAGAGGGGCTGCAATCTCCGCATAATTTGGAATAAATTTGGAATAAAAACCGCACATACCGAGAAAGCGTGAGACCTCCTTAACTGACTTAGGAACAGGGAATGCAGAAAGTGATTGCGGTCTCTCTGGGTCAGTGGTAAGTTCGCCATGGGAGATTCGATGTCCAAGGAAGGTAATGGATTCGTGGGCCAATTTCATCTTCTCTGGATGGACCGTGAGACCAGCTGCCCTTAGCTTCTCCAACACCAGTTTGACATGACGAAGATGTTCTGGCAGGCTCTTGGAATAAATGCATAAATCATCAATATATGGATACACACAAGAATATTTTAAATCACCTAGCACCTTGTCAATCAACCTCGAAAAGACCTGAGGAGATGTGGTTAAACCAAATGGAAGACGATTATATTGATACAGCCCAAACGGTGTGACGAAGGCGGTGTACTCCTTTGAAGGCAGTGTCAAAGGAATTTGATGGAATGCAGAATTTAAATCAAGAATGGTGAAATATTTGGCCGAACCCAAATATTGTAGGGCATGTTCTATCGAAGGCGTAGGAAAATTATCGGCCTTGACCTGCTCATTGAGTTTACGATAGTCGACCACAAGTCTTTCGGAGCCATCTCTCTTGCGGATGAGAAAGGCAGGTGAACTCCAGTTCGATAACGAAGGCTGGATAATACCGTCGGCGAGTAACTTATCAACATGAGCCCTCATCATGGCCAATTTTGGCGGTGAGCATTGATATGGAGGGGATCTGACCAGAGTTGAATCGAGCAATTCAATCTCATAACACATCAGGTTGGTTTGGCCTAACTGTGAAGAGATTACGTCGGAATAGCCATCGACGAGACATTTTATTTCCTTTGTTGGACGACTACGGTTGGCTTCGCCTCCGGAGGAAACATTTTCCGTGTCGGTATGGTTTCTGCTTGCAAGTGGCATTGCATATGAACAATTGATGCCGCGGGCGAATCGGACGAAGCTGACAAAGTGTCGTGATCGAAGTGGAAAAAGAATTTCTTACCTGGACAGTTTTCAAAGGAAAACGCGTCGTGGTAAAGTACGATTCGCGTTCTTTTGATGAAATCCTGACCCAATATCATTGGGACAGGCAAATCGGACAAATATAATGTATGTCGCCACGATAAGTTTTGAATGCGGACCCTCAATGTAACGTATCGTGTCAGGATAATCCGAGCTGCAATGATATTCCAACACGTAATGTTACACTGTTGGGTTCGTCCCGTGCGTGGAATTTTACGTCAAGTATTAATGTCAAGCATCGACAAGGAGGAGCCGGTATCTAGTAAAGCTGGAATTTTTGCGGAATGAACATCGAAATTTACAAAAGGCATGTCAAGTTGGTCATTTACATCACTGCATCCTCCCTCAGAAAATGAAAAAAAATAAAGTTTTGAAGGGTGCGGGGGGGATTCCCTGGACCATCTCTTCCCCCAATGGTCGACACCCTTTATCAGTAGCACTTCCTTAATCACTCTTTATATTAGATCACACACACGAATTGTCTGTAGTATTGTTAATATAATTTATTTAATGTCATTGGAATAATTCAAACATATTGGGAATAATTCACTGGAAATGTTAATTTGTTCTGATAATCCCAGTCTGCGACCCTGTTCCATTTGAAGTTCTCAGGGGAAATGGAAAAATATTCACCACTGATTAACACTGTTCGGGTTTAGTACACTCCTCGAAGGCAGTTTTGAAAAGTGTTCACGAAGTTTCATATATAACACTTTAGCATGAGCACAAAGAACTGACTAGTTTTTGGACAATTCCGGTTAACCGGAAGCCGAGGTTTATTCGAAACCCAATTTGGATTTTGCGATATTTCTCCATTAAGATATTATTATTGTATATACAATTGGACTTAAGCTGGTTGAGTGTGTGTTCAATTGTGAAGAGAAGAACGAATATAATAATACAATACGTACTGTGGCATTCTGAATTAACACCACATTTTTTTAAAGAGCAAGGAACCTATCTACACACGTTTATATGACGTTGGTGATATCCCGTTAGAAGACCGCGAAATAATTGGAGTCATAATGATTGCGCAGTTGCTTGGCTTTCTCGCGAATGACAAGTGAACTCAGCGAGATTTTCCTACGAGTTTGGGTCTTGATTCACAGGTTTAAAGCCTTCTCTGTCTTCTCTACATATGGATTCCTAGGTACAAAAGATACTTTTGTACTCGTTGAAGTACCATTTGCAACACTACCTCTAATCGCTTCTTCACTTTACTTATCAATCTTATTGTGGAGTCGGCCACACCAAGTAATTAACCAACTGATGAAGCAGATTCATTATTATATTTTCCCTCCGGCGGCTTTTTTTCCCCTCCGGCGACTTTTTTTCCCCTCCGTCGACTGTTTTTTCCCTCCGGCGGCTTTTTTTCCCCTCCGGCGACTTTTTTTCACCTCCGTCGACCATTTTTCACCTCCGTCGACCATTTTTCACCTCCGTCGACTATTTTTCCCCTCCGGCGAGTTTTCTCCCTTCCGACGACTTTTTTCCCTCTCCGGCGACTTTTTTTCCCCTCCGGCGAATTTTTTTCCCCTCCAGCGACTTTTTTCCCCTCCGGCGAATTTTTTTCTCCTCCGGCGACTTTTTTTTCCCCTCCGGCGACTTTTTTTCCCCTCAGGCGACTATTTTCCCCTCCGGCGTCTATTTTTCCCTACGGCGGCTTTTTTTCCCCTCCGGCAACTTTTTTTCTCCTCCGGCGACTTTTTTTCCCCTCCGTTGACTTTTTTCTCCCTCCGGCGACTTTTTCTTTCCTCCGGCGACTTTTTTTTCCCTCCGGCGACTTTTTTTCCTCTCCAAAGGCTTTTTTCCCCTCCGGCGACTTCTTTCACCTCCGTCGACTATATTTCCCCTACGGCGACTTTTTTTTCCTCCGGCGACTTTTTTCCCCTCCGGCGACTTTTTTCCCCTCCGGCGACTTCTTTCCCCCTCGGCGACTTTTTTTCCATCCGGCGACTTTTTTCCTCCTCCGGCGACTTTTTTTTCCATCCGGCGACTTTTTTTCCCCTCCGGCGACTTTTTTTACCCTCCGGCGACTTTTTTCCCCTCCGACGACTTTTTCCCCCTCCGGCGCCTTTTTTCCCCATCCATCGACTTTTTTCCCTCCGGCGACTTTTTTCCCCTCAGGCGACTTTTTTTCTCCTCCGGCGACTTTTTTCCCCCTCTGGCGACTTTTTTTTCCCTCCGGCGGCTTTTTTTCCCCTCCGGCGACTTTTTTTCCCCACCGGCGAATTTTTTTCTCCTCCGGCGACTTTTTTTTCCCTCCGGCGACTTTTTTTCCCCTCCAGCGACTTTTTTTCTCCTCCGGCGTCTTTTTTTCTTCTCAGGAGACTTTTTCACCCCTCCGGCGACTTTTTTTCCCCTCCGGCGACGATTGCAAGAAAATAACTCACCACCGGAAAAATATAATTTACTATCCGCAAAAAAATACCGCCGCAAAAAAACCGTCACCGAAAAATAACCGCCATCACATAAAATATTTTGAGTGAAAAAAATATCTGATATCAGAAAAATTACCCGACGGAAAAACTATAAAAATTAGACCAGAAATATTTAGCCCGCGGAAAAATATCGTAGTCGGTAAAAATCAGCCAGCGGTAACAAAATCGATTTTGGAAAGAAGATAAGCCATCGGAAAGAAAATCGCCTTCGAGTGAAAATTAGCCAAATTAAGCTACGGAAACATATCGTAATCGGAAATAATTAGCCTGCGGTAACGGAAGTTGCATTCGGAAAAAAATCACCATCGCAAGAAAACTCCAACGGAAAAAAATATTCCTCTGTAAAAACCGCATTCGGAAAAAATATCGCATTAGGGAAAAAAATCTCCACCGGAAAAAACGCAAGAAACCGCCAACCTAAAAGAAATACCATATGGAAATTTTTCACCTTCGAAAAAAAAATCGCCTTCGGATAAATATATTGGCCCTTGGAAAAAACCTCAACCTGATAAACACTCGCCTTCAGAAAAAATTCATCATCGGGAGAAACGTCAACATCAGAAAACAATTCTCTCTCCTTCGGAGAGAAAATGAAATATATGACTGACACATTTTATTATTAATGCCGTCAGTGTATATTTAAAGGTCTCGTTTCACTACTAATGACCACTACTGGTAACATATAAAACAAATTCTGATCTGAGTTAAGCCAAATCTAATAAACATTGTGTACGAGTTATTAGAAATTAGATAACAGGTCTGTTATTATGGTTCCAGTGGTGGCATCAACGCTTCAGGAAAGGATATATAACATAAGTATCAACAGCAAAATAACATCGGAATAATAAATGAATATCAATCATTAAAGACCCGTTATGAACTCAACCTAAAGCAAAATAAATCAGCCACGAACCCGAACCAAAGCAAAAATCTCAAGTGAAGCCAATCCAACAGTAACGTTAAGAAGTGCAAAATTTCCAATGTTGGAATCACTACAAAAGTAAACAATGAAATAGACAAGTAAATAAAAATAACAGATGTCTTTGATGAGAATGCAAAAGGCAACTAAGCATCATGGGAGCAGAGAAGTGGAGGACCAACGAAGTTAAGAAGTTAGAACAAAGTTGGGACTGTAATAACAGACCGCATCCAAAATTATCTATTGAAAACAACACAATAAGAGAAAACTAAATTAAGAACTCACTTTTCAACACTAAAAATTACTTCAAATTGAGACTAACTTAGTAAAGCACATTAATGTAAAAGAAAAATAGTTGCCTCTTTAGAGCACTCCACATGATGCCACTATCTCTTGCCAAGTCCACGTAGCTGGCTTGCGAAGCAAGGCCGGATCCGGGCTTCATCCCTGGGAGGGACTAATCGGAGACGAAAAAATAAACTTTAAGTGTATCTTCTACAGCATATGGATGTTAATTTGTTAAATGTAAATTGATAACATCTTATACAAAAAAATAAATACAGTGAAAAGTAACATTTGTTCGATATGATATTTTTTATTAATCTTTTGTCTTCTGAAATCTTGGGGGAGAGGTAGTTACTCCCTTTATCCCCATTCCCCCTGGATCCACACTTTGGAAAGATTCCATCCGCCCGCCTGTTGTGAGATTTTTAAATTATAGATCTTTGCCTTATATGCTTTTAGCAGACTAAATGTCATTCTTATAACTATGTTCTAGTTGTGAAGATGTCCAAAGAATCGTAATAATTAGAACAGAACTTGAGAAATGAATCATAAAATGCTTCAAGTAGAATTCCCTTCATGAACAAAAACTGCGATGATTAACTGTTTTTAAAGAATTAATATATATAATACTAATAATCACGCCAGAAAGAGCAGTAGACTACAGCCAAGATTGCTGAGTAGGTTTCGTCAACTAGTAGAAGGTATTTGATAAGAGTCAATTGGGCACGGCTGATGAGGATATTGGTGGAGATTGACCAGGAAGCTGAATTTTGAATATCATTTCATTATTATTTGAGGAAGCCAATTTTGAGAAAGGCACATGAAGTATTGTGTATCAACAACGATGTGTTTACTAATAGCGAAAATATTATTCAATTTATAAATGAAAAACACCAATGATCTACTTCGGGTATGTTAGTGTGACTTTTAAAGTGACTTTCATCGCAAGAGTGAGAAAGGTATGTTATCATTGTGATATGTTAAGCATACATTCATTGTGTCGTAATATTTGAATAGTGACTTAGCCGCCCAATGTTTTCAAGTTCCGTTTGCATCTTATTCATTCAATATTTTGCTGCAACATTTCCAAGAATTATAACATTTCTTTATTTTCTAATTGCTTGGGTAAATTTTAATAGGTTAATGATAAATTTTTGATGAATTTTATATGAAGTTTTTATTATTAATATTAAATTTATAATTTTTGTTTTCAAATCCTGTCGAGGTCGCTGGAAATAAATTTTAATATGCTTATGGTAATCTCTATCAATGAAAAATTATAGTTTTTACAGCTGTTAACCATAACTTGTTCTAAAAGAATGTTTAGATTGTAATAAATAGGGCCAACGTGACGGAAAAGAGCGAAATTAATTCCAGCTATAAATGATTTTGGATGAGGAAATTAGCATGAGTAGTATTCGTGTCGTGTTTAAATAGCAATGTTGATATTTTTCATAAATGAAGTAATAGATTCCAGTCGTAACGTAAAATTAACGGATTAACCTGTCTTCTTATCCATGTACTATCTATCTGTTAACTGGAATTTACAATAATTTTATTTACTTTACTTATTTACTTTATTTAATTTATTTTCATTTGGATCATATTATGTAACGATAATTTATAAAACTCTTCTCACTGTATAATCATATATGGATGACTATTACTTTGTTTGTTTTTCTTATGTTTCCATAATAAAGTAATGATAAATTTGGACTTATATTTTTAAGCTAGGAACAAGCGTTGGTTTACGTGTAGATATACTCGGCAATTATCCCGTTTAATTACATATCTTTGAACCTGTCTGATTAATACATTATACGGCAAATTATTTGTGAATCCTTTCAAGTCAATCAGGATTTAAATTCATTCTCGGTGAAATTGTGTTAAATGAACACTTAGATAGTACTAGCTGCAGTACCCGGCGTTTCCCGGCTCAATTTGTCTAAGGATTGGGTAACTTTAAATGAAAATTATGGGGGAACGGGGAGACATAGGCCCCCCAAATTTTGTATACACATTGTAGAAGGGATAATGTACGACTTAAGTTAAAACAAATTGAAAAAATACGAAAATTAAAAAAAAATTACAAGATAGTGAGGGGTTATAGCGGGGAGGTGGAGGGAAACAAAGTTGCCTAAAATCTTTTCAGGGATGATAGAAAATCATGTGCAAAGTTTGAAAGTTGTGGAACTTTTGGTTCTTATGTTATAAACGGACATACATACAAACACACTAAATTATATATTAAGATTTTACGATATTGTACCTGTTGCAAATACTTTAACAATGTTTATGACATTTTCTTTTAGGTCCGATTGGCTACGAAATTGTTTCAAATGTTGCTGCTTGAAATTATTTAAAAGCTTTCCTATATGTTGTAGTAAGGTACAACCTGAAAATGGCTCATATAAGTGAAAGAGAACAAAAGCTCTTTGAAGAAAAGAGGGAAACAAACAGAATCCCCCACAAGGAAAATCCTATTTCTGAATTGGTTCCTGACAATCACAAAAAACCATGGCCCAGGCAGGGCAATGCTCATTACTTCAAGGGAAAGTATGCCAGAAAAAGAAAAGGAAAAGCAGCAAAGCCCACTCCAAGCAAAACTGTGAAGGAAACAGCGACGAAGGATGTTGTAAACTGTGATGAAGAACTAAATATTGGCGCTATTAATACTAGTGAAGTTGCATTCAGTTTATCATCTGATAGTAAACATGACACTTGTAACGGTATTGGAACACCAGTTGAGGCAGTGGAACCTCAGTCCAACTTTGAAAGTGTCATTGACTCATCCATGAAGCCTAAACCTTCAGCTGCTGCTGTTAAGACTGAGGTAAATTGTCGTAAAGTGGAAAACAGTGAATTGTGCAGTGGTAAAGCTGGACTCGTTCAAGATGAGATAGTAAAGGACTTGTCATCGTGTCAAACACATGACCCTAATGCTATTTTTGCAGAATTACTGTACAAGGACAAATCGATGCTTCTAAGCAATTATATTGAAGTTCTTAAGAATATTTTAAATCACCTAGCACCTTGTCAATCAACCTCGAAAAGACCTGAGGAGATGTGGTTAAACCAAATGGAAGATTATATTGATACAGCCCAAACGGTGTACTCCTTTGAAGGCGGTGTCAAAGGAATTTGATGGAAGGCAGAATTTAAATCAAGAATGGTGAAATATTTGGCCGAACCCAAATATTGTAGGGCGTGTTCTATCGAAGGCGTAGGAAAATTATCGGCCTTGACCTGCTCATTGAGTTTACGATAGTCGACCACAAGTCTTTCGGAGCCATCTCTCTTGGGGATGAGAAAGGCAGGTGAACTCCAGTTCGATAACGAAGGCTGGATAATACCGTCGGCGAGTAACTTATCGACATGAGCCCTCATCATGGCCAATTTTGGCGGTGAGCATTGATATGGAGGGGATCTGACCAGAGTTGAATCGAGCAATTCAATCTCATAACACATCAGGTTGGTTTGGCCTAACTGTGAAGAGATTACGTCGGAATAGCCATCGACGAGACATTTTATTTCCTTTGTTGGACGACTACGGTTGGCTTCGCCTCCGGAGGAAACATTTTCCGTGTCGGTATGGTTTCTGCTTGCATTTTGGCATTGCATATGAACAATTGATGCCGCGGGCGAATCGGACGAAGCTGACAAAGTGTCGGAATCGAAGTGGAAAAAGAATTTCTTATCTGGACTGTTTTCAAAGGAAAACGCGTCGTGGTAAAGTACGATTCGCGTTCTTTTGATGAAATCCTGACCCAATATCATTGGGACAGGCAAATCGGACAAATATAATGTATGTCGCCACGATAAGCTTTGAATGCAGACCCTCAATGTAACGTATCGTGTCAGGATAATCCGAGCTGCAATGATATTCCAACACGTAATGTAACACTGTTGGGTTCATCCCGTGCGGGGAATTTTACGTCAAGATTAATGTCAAGCATCGACAAGGAGGAGCCGGTATCTAGTAAAGCTGGAATTTTTGCGGAATGAACATCGCAATTTACAAAAGGCATGTCAAGTTGGTCATTTACATCACTGCATCCTCCCTCAGAAAATGAAAAAAAATAAAGTTTTGAAGGGTGCGGGGGGGATTCCCTGGACCATCTCTTCCCCCAATGGTCGACACCCTTTATCAGTAGCACTTCCTTAATCACTCTTTATATTAGATCACACACACGAATTGTCTGTAGTATTGTTAATATAATTTATTTAATGTCATTGGAATAATTCAAACATATTGGGAATAATTCACTGGAAATGTTATTTTGTTCTGATAATCCCAGTCTGCGACCCTGTTCCATTTGAAGTTCTCAGGGGAAATGGAAAAATATTCACCACTGATTAACACTGTTCGGGTTTAGTACACTCCTTGAAGGCAGTTTTGAAAAGTGTTCACGAAGCACTGGAGTGAGATGTCTTCTCGGATGGAAATTCAATCGCCCAACTTATATCTTTACCATAACGGATATTAATTATCATGAAGGGTTCTGGTGTGTAGTTCAGAATAGCACCAGTGAATTGAGATACAAAAACTTATTGCCCACTCCTTGCCTTAGGCTTACAATAAGGGCACATTAAAAGACAATGGATATTATAAGAAAAAAGGAGTTCATGGTAGTTCCAAGTGGGAAGTACCGAAATTTAACAAAAGATTATTTTGAATTTAAAGCATTAAGTAAAGTAAACAGTATTCTATGCTGGGCACTTACCAGCAGTTTTTTCTAAGACAAGGGCTCAAGTCAGTATGACATTCACCATTTTGAGCTTAGTAAGTGGTACAGATAATTGTTATGACATTAATTAATTTTCACAGTGGTACAGATAATTATTATAACATTGGTTAATATTTAGAATAGTCCAGATAATTATGATTAGTGAAACAATTTTAAATTAGTATGTTTCCCCTGTTTGAGATGTACAGCTGTCTTGACAATAGTATACAGTGTAATAAACATTTTAAGGTACACTATACCAATTGGGGAGAGTGCACAAAACTACTGTGGTAATAGTGGCATTATTACCAGTTAACATAAGAAATGCACCGCTAGGTTACTTTAAATAATAAAAATTTAGAGCCATGGAGACAAACATAAAGGTCTAATTATCCTTTATGCTGCCTCGAACATCATCTTTGTATTCACAAAGGCATAGCATAAGCCGAAAATGGATATGTTTTACCAGATTCTCATCTGGGGGCTGATTGCAATGATGCAGTAACATTGGGCGATGGGGTCGCTAATTCCCTACGCCGGCACATACAAGATATAATAACAGAATTATTGATGATACAATTTTAAATGTGATATATTGACAATTCTCTCCTTAGTGGGAGACCGACCCATTGTGGTATGAGTTTGGCGGTGCGCCTTTGAACTAGTAAGAAACCTTTTATAAAAGACCATATCACCAGTTTTAAAGGGATTCCCTGAATGACTTCTATTAAATGCCACTGCTTGTCTAAGTCTTGTCCTTTTTAAATTTCTTAACACATCTTGCCATAGGGACTGCCTTTCAGATTGTGTTAACGTCTCCGACAGAGCTTGCGGAGGAATTCTCCAGAAATTTGTTAGAGGGTGAGGAAGTTCCCTTCCCATAAACACCCTCACAGGAGTATATCCTGTACTGCTGTGCTTGGCAGAATTGAAGGCAAAGGTTATGCTGGGCACAAATTCATCCCACTTCCTATGGTCATTTTGGGATAAGATGGTTATGGCATATTTCAGGTTGCGGTGGACTCATTCAGCTTGGTTAGGTTGCGGATAATAAGGGGCTGTGAAAATCTGCCTTATGCCATATTTAAAGCACATATCTGACAGAAGCGCGGATCTGAATTGGGTTCCATTATCAGACACCAAGAATTTAGGATAGCCAAATTTAGGAAAGATTTTATGAAATAACGTGGAAACAACTTGGGAGGCTAACTGAGAGCGTAATGTTTCAATGAAGGTAAATTTGGTGAAACCATCAATGACTGTAAGTGCACAGGTATTCCCACTTCGACTTCTGGGTAATGGACCAACAAAATCTATATAAACTCTCTCCCAGGGGTAGTTAGGAGTAGTGGAACTCATCTTTCCAGGGGGAAGGGTGTTCCTAGGTTTACAGGTTTGACAGTCATGACAGGTTCTAACCATCTGGGCTATTTCTGACTTCATGTTACTCCACCAAAACTCCCTACAGATTCGCTCAGAAGTCTTACTAACGCCCATATGTCCAGCAGTTGGTAAGGGATGGAAATAGGAAAATAACCTGGCCTTGAGGGCCTCTGGAACGACTACTCTACCCCTTTTTAGTCTGCTTGTTCCATGATATAATAAATCATTCTTTATGAAATAATTGGGGGATGGACATCCCTGTCTGATTCGCTCTATCAGCTGTTTTAGGTGTGGATCTGAATTCTGGAGATCACAAATGTTTGTGAAGGACAGAGGTATTTGATGTAACAGCATAGAACAATGAAGTGGATCCTCAATTGGTTGGTCAACCACTCTAGATAGACAGTCTGCTACCCTATTTTTAGAACATGGGACATGATGGATTACAAAGCAAAATGATGACAATTTTAAAACCATTCTTCCAATTTTCCCCAGTTGCTTGGGATGTTTAAACCACCAGGTTATTGCCACATTGCCTGTATATAAATGGAATGCCTTTGGCTGGAGATAAGTCCTGAATTTTTCGACCGCCCAACAACAAGCAAGACACTCCAATTCGGAAGATGGCTGCCTTTGTTCAAAATTATTCAAGGTTCTACTAGCATAAGCTATAGGCTTTAGCTTCCCATCGAAAGTTTGGTGAAGAACCCCCCCAAGTGCCACCTGACTGGCATCCACGAACAAATTAAATTCTTCCTCAAAATTAGGAAGTTGAAGTACAGGGGGAGAAGACAGACATTGTTTCAGTGTGACAAAGGAATCTTGCTGTAAATTGGTCCATTTGAAAATGACATTTTTCTTGCGGAGTGCATTCAGAGGGGCTGCAATCTCCGCATAATTTGGAATAAATTTGGAATAAAAACCGCACATACCGAGAAAGCGTGAGACCTCCTTAACTGACTTAGGAACAGGGAATGCAGAAAGTGATTGCGGTCTCTCTGGGTCAGTGGTAAGTTCGCCATGGGAGATTCGATGTCCAAGGAAGGTAATGGATTCGTGGGCCAATTTCATCTTCTCTGGATGGACCGTGAGACCAGCTGCCCTTAGCTTCTCCAACACCAGTTTGACATGACGAAGATGTTCTGGCAGGCTCTTGGAATAAATGCATAAATCATCAATATATGGATACACACAAGAATATTTTAAATCACCTAGCACCTTGTCAATCAACCTCGAAAAGACCTGAGGAGATGTGGTTAAACCAAATGGAAGACGATTATATTGATACAGCCCAAACGGTGTGACGAAGGCGGTGTACTCCTTTGAAGGCAGTGTCAAAGGAATTTGATGGAATGCAGAATTTAAATCAAGAATGGTGAAATATTTGGCCGAACCCAAATATTGTAGGGCGTGTTCTATCGAAGGCGTAGGAAAATTATCGGCCTTGACCTGCTCATTGAGTTTACGATAGTCGACCACAAGTCTTTCGGAGCCATCTCTCTTGGGGATGAGAAAGGCAGGTGAACTCCAGTTCGATAACGAAGGCTGGATAATACCGTCGGCGAGTAACTTATCAACATGAGCCCTCATCATGGCCAATTTTGGCGGTGAGCATTGATATGGAGGGGATCTGACCAGAGTTGAATCGAGCAATTCAATCTCATAACACATCAGGTTGGTTTGGCCTAACTGTGAAGAGATTACGTCGGAATAGCCATCGACGAGACATTTTATTTCCTTTGTTGGACGACTACGGTTGGCTTCGCCTCCGGAGGAAACATTTTCCGTGTCGGTATGGTTTCTGCTTGCAAGTGGCATTGCATATGAACAATTGATGCCGTGGGCGAATCGGACGAAGCTGACAAAGTGTCGTAATCGAAGTGGAAAAAGAATTTCTTACCTGGACAGTTTTCAAAGGAAAACGCGTCGTGGTAAAGTACGATTCGCGTTCTTTTGATGAAATCCTGACCCAATATCATTGGGACAGGCAAATCGGACAAATATAATGTATGTCGCCACGATAAGTTTTGAATGCGGACCCTAAATGTAACGTATCGTGTCAGGATAATCCGAGCTGCAATGATATTCCAACACGTAATGTTACACTGTTGGGTTCGTCCCGTGCGTGGAATTTTACGTCAAGTATTAATGTCAAGCATCGACAAGGAGGAGCCGGTATCTAGTAAAGCTGGAATTTTTGCGGAATGAACATCGAAATTTACAAAAGGCATGTCAAGTTGGTCATTTACATCACTGCATCCTCCCTCAGAAAATGAAAAAAAATAAAGTTTTGAAGGGTGCGGGGGGGATTCCCTGGACCATCTCTTCCCCCAATGGTCCACACCCTTTATCAGTAGCACTTCCTTAATCACTCTTTATATTAGATCACACACACGAATTGTCTGTAGTATTGTTAATATAATTTATTTAATGTCATTGGAATAATTCAAACATATTGGGAATAATTCACTGGAAATGTTAATTTGTTCTGATAATCCCAGTCTGCGACCCTGTTCCATTTGAAGTTCTCAGGGGAAATGGAAAAATATACACCACTGATTAACACTGTTCGGGTTTAGTACACTCCTTGAAGGCAGTTTTGAAAAGTGTTCACGAAGCACTGGAGTGAGATGTCTTCTCGGATGGAAATTCAATCAGTCGAATAAACGCGACGAAAACGCAGAAAATCGCCGCGGCGCATTTCGCTAAGTGCTTCCTTAAGTGCGGAGGTGTGGGGAAAATCGCTTCAACACGTTTAGACTATTTTCGGAATGATGTATGTGTGTGTTGATGGATGTTTGTGATTGTGGGCGCTCTAACTCAAAAAGTACTTGTCATATTAATACCAAGTTTCATATATAACACTTTAGCATGAGCACAAAGAACTGACTAGTTTTTGGACAATTCCGGCTAACCGGAAGCCGAGGTTTATTCGAAACCCAATTTGGATTTTGCGATATTTCTCCATTAAGATATCATTATTGTATATACAATTGGACTTAAGCTGGTTGAGTGTGTGTTCAATTGTGAAGGAGAAGAACAAATATAATAATACAATACGTACTGTGGCATTCTGAATAAACACCACATTTTTTTAAAGAGCAAGGAACCGATCTACACACGTTTAGATGACGTTGGTGATATCCCGTTAGAAGACCGCGAAACAATTGGAGTCATAATGATTGCGCAGTTGCTTGGCTTTCTCGCGAATGACAAGTGAACTCAGCGAGATTTTCTTACAAGTTTGGGTCTTGATTCACAGGTTTAAAGCCTTCTCTGTCTTCTCTACATATGGATTCCTAGGTACAAAAGATACTTTTGTACTCGTTGAAGTACCATTTGCAACACTACCTCTAATCGCTTCTTCACTTTACTTATCAATCTTAATGTGGCGTCGGTCACACCAAGTAATTAACCAACTGATGAAGCAGATTCATTATTATATTTGGTGGTGCTGGCTGTCAGCCACCAAAGCCACCAGTTTCTGCCGCATCGCCATCATTGTCTGTATAGCAGTGTTTATTTGTGCAATTATTTACATATCTTATTACATTTTGCCCTCTCTCCCTATATTATAAAATTGACGACTGTGTCTAAAAGGCCCCTTCCCAGAAAACTAAACATTTATACCATAATTAGAGATTTTATAATATTTTTTGGCTCTCTGGGAATGGAACCCCTCTATAACATGTAAATCTATGTTCGACATTCGTACATTCGACTTCCGTACACGTTTTCAGGAATGCATTATGTACGGATGTCGAGGACTGCCTGTATTTGGAGAGGGCGGAATTATAACTGTAAAGTAATAATTAGATGTTCTATACATATACAATTAATATATGTAAAAGCTGGAATATCAATAATTATTGTGGTTTTCCCCTTAATTCACCCAAAAAGCGAGAATCTGATGCAAGGTAGGTTCACTTTAATTTTCAATTCAAGCGTTACCTGTGTATAAAATGCACCCCTACTTTATGACCTGAAAATTTGGTCTTCAAACTGCACGTTATACACGAGTATATATGGTACATATGAAAATATATAGTTTGACGTGAATTGAAAGGCAGAGTAGAGAGAGATTTTGTACTTATAATTCTCTTGATATGGAAAAGCTAATAGATAACATGACTTTTCTAAATGGTTATCTTTCATTTATAATAGTTGTTAAGAGAATAATTTAAGAAAATAATTTTCTATGATTTATTCTGTGAACCATAAGCAACATGCAAAGATGAAATAAACTCAGAGTGCTACAAAGTTAACTAAGGAGTCTGGCAAGTCTTTAAAACTGTAATAAAATTTATAAGAAAAGGATTGGGGAACTATTAAGAGTCTCAAAACTCCAGATAAAGTGATTGCAGAAAAAATATTTGAAATATTTGGCCAACTTTTACAATATAACTAATAACGGTTAAAGAACAACTTAACCTAATTAGGCATGAATAAGTATGTTTTTTATCTAGATGTATACCAGAACGAATGCACAGTTTGGTAAGTTATGCAGTACTTAATGATTGACACTACATTACCTTCACCAAATCCGAAACAGAATTGTCAAGCCTCCCTTTTCCGATCAATGTTTCAGATAATCCCAGTTTCAGCTTCAATGCAGCCATCCAAGATAATTTTTTTATCTTCATTCTGAAAAAAAGGTTGCTTTCTAAGTTTTCAACTTCTATGCATTCTTTATGTGTTAATTAACAGTCTGATGCAATTTTCATCTCTTGAACTGCTTGATGAATTTGGATAAAATTAAGTATTAAAATTTATGAATTTGAACTGCAAAATTTAATGTAAGACATTACTTGAGAAGAAATATTATTCTGTAACCATTTCAACTGCTAATACGAAGTAATGAATTCAAGTTTAAACTAATTTAATCAAAACGTTTTTATACAAAGAAACTATTGTAATATTGCACAAAACATTTATAAAAAAGTTAGGGCATATAAGGCCCATGCCGGGCATATTTGCTGCCTGGGTGCAAGCAGTTTATGCCGCTCCTTATGGACTTCTAAAAGCACCCTGGCACAGATTTTTTCCATTTTTAGATTAAAAGTGGTATTTAATTTAAGAAATAAATTGTGCAAAACACAAAATTAAGAGAGATTCTAGCCTCCGCCCATGAATTGCTGCCCCTAATATGTCCCGCCCGGGTGCGAAGCACCCATAGGTCGTTGCAGCTCTGGGCATATATGTATTATACATGGTAACAAACACAACCATTTCAGACATCAGATAATAGTTATTACCGGCACATTGTCACTCGTTAAGCATAGTTGTTGTTAATGTTGTTTCAATGAAATTTTCAAAACAAAAATAAGAATAATCATTTAATTTCAGTCCTTATAAAAGTAATTTTTAGATGAAATAAAAAGATTTCTTACAAGTACACAGTCAAATCAGTAGATTTTTGGAAATTTAGTGAAATTGCTTTAAATTTATATTAATGTTATTCATTACATTCACAAATATATACCTGCAAATTCTCAATCTCTACAACTGTACTCGAATAGTTCATGATAGGTAGAAAAAGCGTTCAATGGCAACATATTTTCTAGCCAAATGCTTCACTGCAAACTACAAGGTGCGAGAATTTTCGATAAAATCAGCAGCAAGTTGTCTCAATCCCGACAATACCTAGTTCTGAATCTGTCTTCACCATTCCTTTTTTCATTGTTATTTTCTCAGACTTTTAGTAATAATGAAAAGTACATAAGTATAAACAACATGTGTTACTATTCTACGACAGACATTACCTAAATTAATATGAACGTTTAATTTTTAAACATTCCCTTACTTACAGTATCTATTTCGACATCACTAACAGAATCATACACTTCTGGCCTCATTCCAACACAACGTTCTTACTTTTCTGTAGACGCTATTTCTCGCCTCGATATTTGTATTTCCGATAATTCTAACTCGAACTCCGGCTAATTGGAGTAAGGGAGGAGGTCGCCTATTCAAATACAAGAAGAGCTCAATTTAGACAAGCAATCTTTTTACCTGAACAGAAAGCGTATTCGCCAGTCGGTATTCAAGAAGGATGGTCAAGTGAACGTAGTCTGAAAGGCATTTAAGAGAGAATAGAATAGTCAATCATGCAACAGCGTAAACAGGCTTCAAAAAAACCTAACAGACTAACAAAGCGATTATGAAAATGCACCATGACTTATGTGAAATACACCATTTCTATCTCCAAAGCAGCTCAAAGAAAATTAATGGTATTTTTGGTACAAGAAGTTGCACGTGTTTCAAAAGCGGAAAGTGAAGTATGACTTAAAATAGCATGAAATTTTAATGCGATGAATTATTAACACACCAAAAACAGTGCAAACAAAAATAAAATGCTTGATAGAATCGGCTGTCGAACCGTTACATAGAACAGAACAACACACGAAAAACGCGTATCTGAAAATCTTCAACCGTGTAAAGTTACATTACCCCGGTTTTTCTAATACAAACATCAAATTTCGTTGACAGAACTGACTATAAGGACACAAAAATCTGATGTGGCCAACACATGACTTTCTCCCTATTTGGGGTATAGATATTTAAATTATTATGAATAATATTACTAGGCAAAATTATTATTTCGTATCATAAAAGAAGACACGTCCTTGTGGCCCTAAATTACGTATATTTTGAATGTTTACAGAAATCATCGCTACATGGTGTTGGCGCTGTATACTGGTATTAAGATAAAGCGAAATATATCCGAAATGGATGGTTCTACGAAAATTAGTTTCAAACAAAACTTGGAAGAAATATTATTCTCTACAACTTTAGTCCTTACGAAGATTACCAATAACGATGTTTTTAAGGAGATATTTAACGGAAACCGAAAAACCGGTTATTTATAAATAACTCCTAAACAATAACTCCTACAGAAAATTGTTTCAAATGAAAGTTGTAGGAAATTACATTCTCTATAACTTTTGTATAGAATTGTATATACAATAATGATGTTTTAACGAAGAAATATCGCAAAAATCGAATCGGGTTTCGAATAAACCTCGACTTCCGTTTATCCGTTATTGTCCAAAAACTAATCAGTTCTTTGTGCTCATGTTAAAGTGTTAAATATGAAGTTTGGTAACGATATGGGTTGTACTTTTTGAGTTAGAGCGCCCACAATAACACACGCACGCACACACACAGACATCATTCCGAAAATAGTCTAAACGTGTTCTAGGGACCTCAAAACATGTATTTCCGTTGAAATCTCGAAGTCGATTTTTTTCATGAATACAATACTTTCCCATTACTACGTATGGAGAAAGTAAAAAACAGCATGAGATTCTAATATAATATTATAGTAAACGTCGTTCCACTTAAGACGTCACAGTGACGTAACCCACGATTACCCTTATATAAAGGGCCGGGTTTGTAAAGCTTCAGGAATGCAGAAATGGGACTATTTGTGCACTTCCAGATATATCGGCTTTATCCCTTCTGTGTGAGGGCAAGCATAGAAATATACCTGGAAAGAGGGTGACTTAGGTCAGTTTTTAAAGCACAACAGATTCGCGTGGAGAGGGTTTCTAACCTTTGCTCTGATCGAAGGCAACCCTCTCAGCAGGAGGTATTACTTCAGGTCAAAGAAAACTGCCTGAATTTTATTTCAGAATAATCGATCAAGATATGTATTTTTACTTTCTCCATACGTAGTAATGGGAAAGTAATGTGTTCACGAAAAAACTGACTTCGAGATTTCAACGGAAATACACGTTTTGAGGTCCCTAGAACACAGACTATTTCCGGAATGTCTGTGTGTATGTGATTGTGGGCGCTCTAACTCAAAAATTACTTCCCATATCGTTACCAAACTTCAAATATAACACTTTAGCATGAGCAGAAAGAACTGATTAGTTTTTGGACAATAACGGGTAATCGGATGTCGAGGTTTAAGGTAGTCGCCCACTACACCGTTCCGTTCCGTCACGTTGCGACGCGCCAAATGACGGCTCAGATTAAACACATGGAAGTAAATGGAGGGGAGCCCACTACTCCGTTCCGATACGTCACGTTGCGAGCCGTCGCTGACAGGATTCACCCTCGACGTTCCAACACGTCGAAAAACGGGACGAACCAAAGCAAAAATCTCAAGTGAAGCCAATCCAACAGTAACGTTAAGAAGTGCAAAATTTCCAATGTTGGAATCACTACAAAAGTAAACAATGAAATAGACAAGTAAATAAAAATAACAGATGTCTTTGATGAGAATGCAAAAGGCAACTAAGCATCATGGGAGCAGAGAAGTGGAGGACCAACGAAGTTAAGAAGTTGGAACAAAGTTGGGACTGTAATAACAGACCGCATCCAAAATTATCTATTGAAAACAACACAATAAGAGAAAACTAAATTAAGAACTCACTTTTCAACACTAAAAATTACTTCAAATTGAGACTAACTTAGTAAAGCACATTAATGTAAAAGAAAAATAGTTGCCTCTTTAGAGCACTCCACATGATGCCACTATCTCTTGCCAAGTCCACGTAGCTGGCTTGCGAAGCAAGGCCGGATCCGGGCTTCATCCCTGGGAGGGACTAATCGGAGACGAAAAAATAAACTTTTAGTGTATCTTCTACAGCATATGGATGTTAATTTGTTAAATGTAAATTGATAACATCTTATACAAAAAAATAAATACAGTGAAAAGTAACATTTGTTCGATATGATATTTTTTATTAATCTTTTGTCTTCTGAAATCTTGGGGGAGAGGTAGTTACTCCCTTTATCCCCATTCCCCCTGGATCCACACTTTGGAAAGATTCCATCCGCCCGCCTGCTGTGAGATTTTTAAATTATAGATCTTTGCCTTATATGCTTTTAGCAGACTAAATGTCATTCCTATAACTATGTTCTAGTTGTGAAGATGTCCAAAGAATCGTAATAATTAGAACAGAACTTGAGAAATGAATTATAAAATGCTTCCAGTAGAATTCCCCTCATGAACAAAAACTGCGATGATTAACTGTTTTTAAAGAATTAATATATATAATACTAATAATCACGCCAGAAAGAGCAGTAGACTACAGCCAAGATTGCTGAGTAGGTTTCGTCAACTAGTAGAAGGTCTTTGATAAGAGTCAATTGGGCACGGCTGATGAGGATATTGGTGGAGATTGACCAGGAATATAAAGATGAATCAAGTTGTAAAGGTAATTCTGGAGAATGCTAACACCAGCGAAGCAAATATCCATAGAGAAGTAAGACAGGGCTGTTGCTATCGCCGACAGTATTCAATATTTATGGAGTAAGGCTAATGGAAGAAGCGCAAGAAGTCCCAGCAGATTTAAATATTGGAGGAACAATTATTAGAATGGTAAAATACGCTGATGATCAAGTACCTCTATCAAGAAAGTAAAAGAAACTCCAGAAAATGATAGATTGGGGGCGAGTAGGAAAACTAGAATGAAAAGAGAAAGGAAAAGGTTTCAGCTAATAAGCGACTATCAAGTCATTAAGAGAAAGAGGAGTTTGTGGAGAACCAAGTTTAACCATGATTAATCCCAGACTTGTTTACGAAGAGACTTATGATGATGATAACTAAGTAAAAATGCAGGTCAGTCTCTGTAACACCTGAATCTGCGACAAATTCCACAGATTAAAATAAAAAAATTTCGGGCATGTAATAGGAAGGGGTCAACACCAAGGTAAACCCTTATTCATTCGTCAAGTGCCCAACAACATTCAAAATAGGAAACCATGACAGAATTGTCGAATTTTTCCCCTGCCTGAGCTTCGTTGCCCCCCATTCGGAAGGTCTAACCTTTGGTCTCTGAAAGGTGCTTTTGGATTATTAGGCTCAACCAAAGGTAATGACGAGCGGCTTCTGGCCTGAGAGAGAAATCGAGCAGGACGAAATAGGTATTTTCGCGAAGAGTAATTATCTGAAAGTTAAATGTAACCTAAGTCCAACTCCTAAAACCCAGATTAAAACTGGTGCAATATAATTCCGAATTAAACATTTCTATTTTATCTTTAAATTGACAGTTGCGCATATTACTCTAGAAATTTCTGTATAACTTCTTTAACAACGCATCTTTTCCAAATCTAATCCTAGCTGAAAATTTCTAGTCATAAACGAAAATGAGACCTTAACGAATGTGTATATTTTCCATGACTTCATGATATAAGGATGGATAATACGCCTAAAAGTGCGAACGACTTCATAACTTTCAGTGGGAAATTTTATTGGACGATTCACTTGCGGATTTTTCCCCTGCATGAGCTTCGTAGTAGTAGTAATTAGGTTTTTTTTAGGTGCGTCAACAGCTAAGGTTATTTTGCACCGTCAAATTCTCTTAGTGAAAACCAACATCACAACATCCATGCCCGAAGCGGGATTCGAACCCGCGACCTTTGCGTTAGAAGGCAGGCGCAGTGCCTACCAGTCTAACCCGGCCGGCTATGAGCTTCGTTGCCCGGCATGCGTAGGGTCTCAATGCGTGAGCCGCTGAAATATGCTTTTGAGTTAGATTAGGCTCAACGATTCATAGTCAACCTACGTATTTTTTCATCCGATGTTTTAGAGGCAGAGGGCGAAAAATTGACGGGTCGGGTACTTTTTGGCGAAGCGAAGGTAAAATAAATATCAACGTCAAATGATGAAATTGAAAATTCCATCTGTTAAAAAATTATCCTTTCTTTCTTAATGACCTGCTTGCAGAAAATTTCCAGACTCGACCCTCAACTACAACACGAAATGTATACTAGGTTCCCTGCATAGTGAACAAAGTTAAATTATATTAGCATTTCCGAGATACAAAAATCCAAGTAGAAACAGCTGAAAACACCCGAATCTGCCTTCATTGGCACCAGTCAGCAATATTAAAAAAATTTCACTAGTCCAACTGCTTTCAAAATAGCTATGTTTATATACCATCCCGATAAAATACAAGAGGAAAATCATAAACCAAAAATTCTCGCAGACTTCTATAGAATGAGAAGCAGCCCGAGGCATTTTGGTGCCTCGGGCAAGATAGCATTCCCTCCAAGAACATGTTCATTTATCCATCGCAACGTAAAAATTGTTGATAATGACAAAATAAAAGGGATAACATCAAGATTATAGCCCGTTCCGCTATATAAATCGGTATCTAATATTTATTCACTTGCAAGCAATGCATAGACCGGGTGCCTCAAACTCGCGTCCGCGCGATGCATTTGTGCGGCCCGCGAAGCAATTTACTTTATACTAAATGACCCAAACTCAAAACCATTTCTTGTAAAATATTTCAGGAAAATGTTTCTAAATAATCTAAGACGTGTATTATCATCACAATTTATATATAACTGCACAGTTGCGTTACTGAAGAATATTTGTCAGCGTCTCTTGCGTATCAGGACAACCCTCGACGACAAATCTAGCTATTTTGTAATGACTGCGTGTAAGACCCGTAATAAGGATATTCCTCTCTCGTGAAAGTGGAGAGTGAATATCCACAGAATACGAAAAGGTGTAAAGACTAAGAAAGTAAGAAATGCGGCTCGCGCATTTGGTACGGTGCCTTAATGCGGCCCGCGGACTCGGCAGATAGCCCGCACACCGACGTTTGTGACCTCTGGCATAGACATATGGTTAGGATAGCGCCCCCAAGAGTTCGGCGCCACGGACCGCCGCTCTGCTCGCCTGTATGTCTTGCTGTCCCTGGTGAGTCGAACGAGCTTTAGCACGAAGAGTAATGGGCTCCATTCTATGCACGGCAACACATTATACACAACCGCTACGCCATGCCTTCCGATCCTTTCTTGTGATAATATCACCTCCCTTCTCTGCTTTGTCAGATTCGCAGATTTTGATGCCCCTGGTCACAATTAAAATTTAAACAAAACCCCACTTTAAAATTTATTTTTACCATCAAACGAGAATTCATTCTGATACGAAAAAGGAGGGTCTGACTAAACTCATCTTGTTCTATTTACTGAGATTTCATACCTGCCAAAAAATAAACAAGTCTCTGAACTTGGCCCCCCTTCAGCTCGAGGCCCGGGCCAAATGGCCCTCCTGCGCCCTCCCTCTGATTGGCCCTGCAATATTCAGTTAATACGAGCTGATTATTTTGAAATATTCAGTATGGCGATACGAATTATTTTAAATATATTATCAGTACAGTTGAATGGTGCTGACTTCTATTTTGACACCCGTGATAAATATTACGATAGCTATGGGTAATTCCTATTCGAATAATGGACACTTCGATCTCACAAATTCCGAATATTTCTGGAGACGCGTTAAGATGAAAAACAAAATTTCTGTCGAAAGGAAATACGTACTATTCCTTACGCCCTATTAAAACACCAACCTGGAAGTATGTATTTGGTACTGGAGTAATGTCACTTAAAAGGAAGCGAATTTAACCTGACTTACATTTGCATTCAAACTGAAAATTGCTTTGCAAGTCTTACTTCGAGTTCATAAATAATGATGAAACGAACATTGAAATTTAGCACTGCTAGCCACCAATCACATACCTTAAATAGTGATTCGCACTTATTTTGTTAGTGTTTCACGATATACAAGCCGGCCGGGTTAGACTGGTAGGCAGTACGCCTGCCTTCTAACGCAAAGGTCGCGGGTTCGAATCCCGCTTCGGGCATGGATGTTGTGATGTATGTTGATTCTAGGAGAATTTGACCGTGCAAAATAACCTTAGCTGTTGACGCACCTAAAAACCTAATTACTACTTCTACGATATACAAATGATACTTCGGAAATGTTTCTCTTTTCAACAAAACCACAATCCATTGTCAATATCGTAAACATTAATTCGAATGCAAACATCTAATCATAAATATTAGAATAAGGGCGAAAAATATACACTTACTGCTGAGATTCATCGGAATTTGAGTAGTCGGAATATCACATAGCAGCACCACAAACCTATACCGCAAAAGTCACGTAACCAACTGATTGCCCCGCCAGAAAGAAATTGAGGCGACACCGGCGACACCAACGCCAATATCTAGAAGTAATGGCCAAAATATTGTAAAACAATATTTTACCTGTGTACCGAGCGATAACTTATTAAATAATTTATATAATTAAAACTTCATAAATAATTTGCATTTATAAATACATAATTACAAATAAATTTCTACGATAACAATCTCGAAGAAGGATCGATAGTTGACGATATCAACACCGGACCAAACGTTGTTATGAGATGTGAAGTAATGACTTTTATGAGTATGTGTTGCACAAACCAGACATTTTGAATGATATTGGTGTAACTGAGAAATATAATGAACAATCATTATATCAATATTTTGAATACATTTAATAATAATTGCTTAAATGAAATTAGAATAAATGCTTGATATTTTAGAAAAGTTTCTTAGTTTTGACACCTTTTTAATGCTTGTAAATGTCCTTGTTTTCTGAAATTATATCTGGTAACCCTACTTTTATGACCTCTGCCAAGACTCCCTAGTATAATTTCCAAGAAGTTCTGCTTTTAAACCTGTGACATACAATAATAACGGAATGAGGGGGGTTTCTCTTGTAGTTGTACGCCAGTGTGGCATGAAGCAATACTGAACTTGGTGACGAGTCCATTACTTAGAAACAAAGAAACATGAAGTTTAACATTCAAGTCATAAGGTAGTATTTCGTGTACGCTCATGTTACATCAAGACAAACTTAAGGCTAGTGGATGCGACTCATATTCTGTAATAGAGAAGTTTTGTAATTACCGGAGGTTCATAATGTAGAGGCTTTTCATATACTAATGAAATTGTCAGGATAGATGCTACGTTTCGTTCTATGGAGCATTTTGTTGTTAGGGAGTTCGAAAGACAGGTTTTACTGTACTTATTATTTATTACATAATATTTGACATCTTTAATACTGTGTATTTTTTTTCGAAATTATTCGTCGATTAATCATTAAGTTATATAATATTAAGTGAATATATACACAAAGAAATCATTGTCACTGAAAAAGTCACAGTAGCTTAAATGCTGTAGAATGAGTCATGCTTGAGGGGTTAATCTAAAAATCTCTGCCCTTGTCAGAATTCTTATATATCTCAGCCTACAGACCTAATTTGTCACACAATATTACGAATTTTGCTTGGAATGGGCTTAAATATGCATCCTGTGGAGGGGGCCAATGCTGGATTTAGGCAAAAGCTATGGCATGGATCCTCATTAACCAAGGGGCCTCGCCGTCTCCAAAACTATAAAAAAATGCTTGCAATATATGGAATTTTATTTCAAAAACGCGTATTCTAACATCATGAAAATGGTTTAACCAGTAAAGAGAACGGTAAACATTATAAGTTATATGAATAAATGCCTTCAAAACACAACCCACGTGTGAGATTTACATTTCCCGCCTTGGTTTGAATGATCAGCTGGCTTCTAATTGTTGTTCACACTAGGAGATAAACTTTGGAGCTTATCATTTGAAAATATAATCAATGGCTTTGCTCTCGAAAATCACGTAGGAAAATGTATTGGTTTTCTTTTCACCAGGTTGCATTTAATTTATGTTTTTGTGGTTAAAAGATTTCATATCGTATATATAATTTAAAATTCAGGTACTCCTCATTATATGTGATCTCATTTTAATGCGCTCAACTAATTTAGACAGATTAGCACTCGCTTTAATGCGAATTTTCTGTTTACTCTCAGTGTTAGGTCTTCCTACCCCCAGTCGTTGGAATCTACTGTTTTCTTTCCTGCCTTCTGGGTGAGAGAGAACGTATTCTCTCAGCTTCAAGCACAGACTTCGCTGGTGGTCAATACCATGTTTTACTCAAAATTTCTTAGCAGTGTCTAGTAGTTCTTTTTCAAACTAAATAATTATAAACACAATTTATGTATACTAAAATGGCATCAATATTATTAAAATAAGAAAAAGGATGTACTGTAACAGCAAGAATATTCTAATGCATTTTGTAGCAGATCTTGGACATTTTCATCGATTATTATGGGGAAATTATGTTCGATTTATGCGATTTCACCCTATACGACTTTTTTTGGAACATAACTTTCACATAAGTCAAGAAGTACCTGTAACATTAAAAGTAACTGGATTGAGAAATAATTATGATGTGAGATGTGGTTTCGTTGTAATATTAGAAATTATTTTCGTTGAAAAATGATCACTGTGCTTATAATCAATAATAAATTAGCTTCCATTACATTTTCTGTTTCCTTTTTCGAGGATAAAAATTTATAACTACATTTGGAGGCCTCTTCACATGCTTTGGCTTAGGGACTCATCATGTCTAAATCCGGCACTGGAGGAGGGACGATTTCCCCCATTTTGGATATGCCAGTGGTAACAAATTTTGAATGCTAATTATTTTGGCATAATCCTCTAACCGCAAAATATTTCCATGAATAAAAATCCACATTATGTATTGTAACCCAGGGTCATTGAAGCATTTCTTGAGAATGATCTTGCAGAGTTATGGCTAAAATTTATACACAATAAAGCTTCTTTATTACATGCTGTAGTTAAGTGCATTGAGGGAGATAAAATTACAAAAACAGAACATTTACATGAATACCCTGCAAGCTGCCAGAAGCAATTGGCAGGGGGTGTCACAGCACTAAATGAACTCTAACTAATGCCTCTGATGGCCTGTCTTATCGTGTCTGGGAAAAAGGATCTGTGGTATTTCTCTGTTCTGGCGATTGTTTTGACATATTTTCTCATACGCTCTGATCTAACATTATGCTCACTAACACCAATGAGTACAACTATGCTGCATACATCTTCAACGAATTCGGAGCTTTTAAACTTTTCTACTCAATTCTTCTACTCCTTAACGTTTGCCATTTCAGATCACTCAACATCTCTGATACAGTCACATCATACTGATATTCTCCCTTTACAAATGTAGCCACTCTACGCTGAACCATTTCGAGCTCCTTAGTTAGGCCCTCCTCGAAAGGGTCACTGACTGAGCAACAGTATTCCATGATAGGTCAAGTGTCAAATCAGATTGCTGACTTAAAATTTAAATGTAGTGAGAGATTAGAAAATGATTTCATGCCTCTTACAATTTGAAGCAATATCAATAAATTGGAAGAAGAAGGATTGATTGAAAATCTTTGTTTGTTGGACATGTCCGGAATTTTGTTAAGAACTGCTTCGGTTATTTAGAACAGTTGTCCTCCCATTTGTCACTATTAGTACATTCAATTTTAAGAAGCCCTAACATGGAATGACATTCAGAATACCACGGCTCATATGTTTTCACATTTTTCAAAATTGCATCTGACCCTGGGTAATAAGCATTTTTGTGTTTTGTCCCCCCCCCCCCCCCCCCCCCCCCCCGCCCGTGCAAAATTTTCTGCCAACACTTTGCTGAGAGACTACCCTTTTTGTGTGTATAAGCTTCATCTTTTATCACAGTAACCATCTTAATTATTGGATTTGTAAAGGGCACTTTGGATAATTTTGCAAAAATCAATATGCCAATGGTGATTGAGTTTATTAGGCACAAGTCAGAGTTCAAAGAAAGTGAAATAAGAGGAGTTAAGCAAGCAAGGATAATAATGTTATTTTTGTATATAAATATGGGTTTGTATGTGTAAGCAAATTAGTTGTTACTATTTATCCCATTCTTGGCATTATTACTATATTCATGGGATTGATAACTGATTTTTTCCCAATAAGTGGAAAATGTTTAATAGACACAGTTAACATCTATTCCTTTATAGCAAGGGTTCTTAACCTTTATGTGGGAAAGGGCACATTTGACTTTAAAGCAAAAATGGTGGGTGCCAGTATTCTAGCTCTGGTGGAAAAAATTGTCAGTTAACTCTTAAAATACATTGTATTTTTAGTAGACAGCCATGAAGTCTTATAACAGTGGTAGTTTCTAACATTCTGTGGATGCTCAACACTATTAGTCACAAAAGCTCAAAGTGTTAAGGAGGACACCAGAGAAAACCTCGGATGTGTACCATGGCGAACCTGGGTGGGTGCCATGGTGCCTGTGGGTACTGCATTGGGAACCCCTGCGTTATAGTGTACATTTACATTTACAGGAAGCAATACTAAACTTGGGAGATGCATCCATTATTTAGAAGCAAAGCAAACATGAAGTCTAACATTCAGGTTATAAGGTAATGGATACACCAGAGCTAGGCAAGTCACTAGCCTGAAGCTAGTGGATGCGATTCATATTTCGTAATAGAGAAGTTTTGTAATTACTGTAAGTTCATAAGGTAGAGGTTTTTTATATACATATATACACAAAGTAATTTTACCATTCAGTAGGTTTTCGGCATACACCACCAAATCCTGGCTATCCAAAGCCTTTCTATTAAAATTCTCATATCCCATGCCTTCTTTTAACGAATCTAATATACTTATCCTCTTCCTACTTCTTTGCCTCTTTCCTAATATTCTTCCTTCCATGACATCTTTCAGTAAATCATTTTCTTTCAAAATTTGACCCACCCATTTCTTCTGTCTATCCATTATTACTCTAATTAAGTTCCTCTCTTCCTCTGCTATATTCAAAATTTTCTCATTCCTTTTCCTCTATGTTCATATGATTTTCTCTAATCTATGCCATACCCACATCTCAAGCACCTCTATTCTTCTCTTATCTTCTTTTCTCATTGTCCATGTTTCGCACCCATATAATGCTACACTCCATATCAGAGTTTTCACTAACCTCTTTTTAATCTCTTTACTCAAGCTGCTAGTCAACAGCTCTCGTTGTCTTGTAAATGCCTCTTTTGCTCTTGCTATCCTTGCCCTGATCTCTTTTGTACTTCTTCCGTTATTTGACAGAATACTACCTAAATAAGTAAAACATTCTACCTGCTCCAGCCTTTCCCCATCCACTATAACATTGACCTGGGTATCTCCATTATTAAATCTCATAACTTTCATTTTCCTTGTATTCATTTTCATCCTGAACGCATTTGCATTTTCATTTAAAGAACTAACTAGCATCTGAAGGCCCCTTTCAGAATTACTCACCGATGCTTTGTCCTCTGCATATCTAACCAATTTAACCAGGCTCCCTCCCACTTTTATCCCTGTTTCTACATTTTCCCATGCCTCCCTTATCATTTCCTCGACACAAATGTTAAACAGTGCTGGTGAGAGTGGGCAGCCCTGCCTCATCCCTCTCCCTAGCATTGCCCAACCCAATTCACCATCTGCTAACCTTAACCGAGCTGTCTGGTTCATATACAGATTTCTGATTAAACATGTATCTCTCCAATCAACCCCTATATTTCTCAACACCATCATCAGCTTAGGCCATAAAACTCTATCAAAGGCCTTTTTGAAACCCACAAAGCATGTGAATACATTCTTGATGTATACACCGTTTCTTTCGACCAATGTCCTCATCACCCCTATTGCATCCCTGGTGCCATGACCTTTTCGAAACCCGAACTGGTCTACACCTGTATAGCTATATACATATATTAATGAAATTGTCGGGACAGATACTGCATTTCTTTCTACCGAATGTACACTTTTTTCGCCCGTTTTACGATAGCGAACAAAAAAGTTCCAAAAACACAGTTCTAACAAGTGAAAGAAATTTTTTGTAATATTTTTCTCCTGTTTCCTTGGAATTGGATAATCAGTCAATTGCTGGTCCACTCCTCCCATTGTATCATTGTAGTTCACCACAACCTTTGGCTTCATTGTCACTGTACCTCCTTTTTTTACCCTCTGCACCTCATTGTTACTTTCTCCATATGTAGTATATGGAAAGTACAGTAAAACCCCCAAATTCATAGCTTCCAAATTCACATTTGTTTAATCACACTGTGACCCCGTTTTCCGAAAATGTCTAGCAAGAGGAAAGCAAGTGATAATACAGAAAGCAGAAGCAAAAAGAAGACATTGACTTTAACCAGTTGAATAGGTATGCCGTATATATTTGTCATGGCCTGTCATAATCTGTATGCTGTACATATCCGCCACGCCATTTTTCAGGCCATCTGCTATGGGTATGCCAAAATAGTCCGTCATGAAGCATCTCCAGTATCTAGCTGTGTCCTTCTAGTACAGGTTAGAGCCCATAGATGGTGTTTTCTTCCTTTTGCCGAGAAAAAATACACTTCGTATGAAAACCCTGCATAGAGGTCTGCACAGACCGAAATCTTCGGCCCAAGCCCGGCTCATTCATAATTGAGTCCAAGCCTGGCCCAGCCCGAAATTTCACCCCATTTTCGCACCCAGGCCCGGTCCAAGGCCCGAATTATTTTAAACTGGCCCAAATTCAGCCCGACTGCGGACATTTTGTACATTCTTCAGTAAACATATACCCTTTATGAAGTATCTTTTTATGTTAAAAAATTTTCCAAGCATTTCAAAGGTAAATACACTTTTTTCTTAAATTCCTTGATTAAATCCATTCTGGTATTTTTGGGATTTATAAAAAGTTTTAATAACACAAAATATATTTCAAACCACAAATGTATAAAGAATACAAATTATGTCAATTTCTATCAGTACGGAAGACCAATATCATCTGCTACCCAGAGCGAACTGACGACCAATGGCGGATACAAAGGGGAGGGTAGGGTAGGGTCAGATGTAAGACTCCCAAAGATCCTGCTATCTCCTAAGGCAAACAGAACCCTCTTGATAGTGATATAAGTAGTTGCCTAAGAGATGGTTGGTTGGTGGAATTCGTGGGTGCTCTAGTGGCGGCCTGGGAGATGTGTCGCTTGTAAAGGAGATAATGGAGAACTCTCCCTAAAAGAAATAGCGAAGACGAAACAATGCACAGTGGTGCAAACATGAAAGGGGTCCACTGGCTCCTCAACTGGCCCGAAGCGGCCTGAATGGGAATGGTGTCAGATAAATCGTCTAGGCCCAAGCCCATTACTTTTCAGTCTTACCCGGTCCAGGCCCGGCCCGTGCAGACCTCTACCCTGCGGTAGTGAAAGCGGAGATGTGACCTCTAATGCCTTTTTCGCATCCCCTTGTGAATTTTAACCAGTAGGACCACTTTCCTCTAACTGTATAGGATATTTCTAGGCGAATGGAGCAATAAAATCCTCCTCTCCATTGCAGTGAATATTTCATATGCAAAACATACGTGAAGAAATATTCTCAGAAGATTGAGAGGGATATTTGTGATATTATAGATAAAAGTGAAGCTTAAGTGAGAAAACTGAGTTGCGAAATAAACATGCTAGTGGCCAGAGTGCGGCATCAGTGGGCAGGCAACATGCAATAAATTGTACGGCTACGGCAGATTTAAATACCACATTGTATTGGTTCAAAACCACTTTTAGCCTACCTTTTCATCATTTATTGTTGTCAAAATAATGGAGAGCCACGAACCTAACCACCATTTTCTCATAAGGTCTTGGCTTCTATTTTCGCGGATTCCAAATTCGCGGTGTTTTCGGGAACGTAACCCCTGCGAATTTGGGGGTTCTACTGTATTGTGATCATGAAAAAAGTTGACTTCGAGATTTCAATGGAAATACACGTTTTGAGGTCCCTAGAACATGCTTAGAACATTTTCGGAATGATGTCTGTGTGTGTGTGGATGTACGTGATTGTGGGCGCTCTAACTCAAAAAGTACTTGCCATATCATTACCAAACTTCATATATAACACTTTAGTATGAGCACAAAGTACTAATTAGTTTTTGGACAATAACGGTTAACCGGAAGTCGAGGTTTATTCGAAACCCGATTCGGTTTTTGCGATATTTCTTCGTTAAAACATCATTATTGTATATACAATTCCATACAAATGTTATAGAGAATGTAATTTCCTACAGTTTTCCTTTGAAACAATTTTCTATAGGAGTTATTGTTTAGGAGTTATTTATAAATAACCGGTTTTTCGGTTTCCGTTAAATATCTCCTTAAAAACATCGTTATTGGTAATCTTCGTAAGGACCAATGTTGTAGAGAATAATATTTCTTCCAAGTTTTGTTTGAAACTAATTTTCGTAGAACCATCCATTTCGGATATATTTCGCTTTGTCTTAATACCAGTATACAGCGCCAACACCATGTAGCGGTGAATCCTGTAAACATTCAAAATATACGTAATTTACGGCAACAAGGACGTATCTTCTTTTACGATACGAAATAATAATTTTGCCTCGTAATATTATTCATAATAATTTAAATATCTATACCCCAAATATGGAGAAAGTCGTGTGTTGGCCACATCAGATTTTTTTAATAATGTAATTAGAAAAATATTTCACAATCAGTGTAATCTACTACTTACGTACACATCTCGTGTTTTTACTTAGGTTGGTTATAATGCAACATCCCTTGCGTCATTCGTAAACACATCCCTCAGTTATAATTCATTTTTACTTTCTCCATACGAAGTAATGGGAAAGTATTGTGATCATGAAAAAAATGACTTCGAGATTTCAACGGAAATACACGTTTTGAGTTCCCTAGAACACGTTTACACTATTATCGGAATGATGTCTGTGTGTGTGCGTATGTGTATGTGATTCTGGGCCTTCTAACTCAAAAAGTACTTGTCATATCCTTACCAAAGTTCATATAAAACACTTTAGCATGCGCACAAAGAACTGATTAGTTTTTGGACAATAACGGTTAACCGGAAGTCGACGTTTATTCGAAACCCGATTCGGTTTTTGCGATATTTCTCCGTTAAAACATCATTACTGTATATACAATTCTATACAAATGTTATAGAGAATGTAATTTCCTACAACTTTCATTTGATGTTTATACGGTACACGGTCGAAATTTTCAGAAATACGTATCCTTTTTCGAAGTTTTGGGGTTTTCCATACTTATTCCGGGCGTTTCCAAGGAGACTCTCATTGTTGCCTCCCATTCATTTAATGCCAATTAAACCTTAAATTAGACGAAATAAAAGCATTATTCCCATCGAAATTAATGAAGCATAGCAACGTAAATTTTACGGATAACTGTGGTTGACTGCGTATGGAAAGCTTTTCTAGCTGTCTCAATAACGTGTACAACAAACAAGTTCCCAGCGAATTGTTTTATTTTAAATTGTGCAATTAATTTGTTTTTATTTAGTTTCAATTGATGCTATAACGTTTTAAAATGGTTACGTTGAGGACTGTCAGTATTTGTTTACAATTTATTGTTAACATCTGTAGATGTGCTAGAAACTTTAAATCTGGTAGGATTATAAGTTTTTATCTTACTCTTTATATTAAGGTGAGATAAGAGGCTTTTTTATTTTGATACTTTCAATTTCATTTATATTTCATTAATTATTCAATAAAAGTTATTTCACTAAACCATTAGTTTATTTAAATCGCATTCAGGATCGGAGATCCGGGGCTGCCCTACTAGTTTTTATTAAAACAAAAAATAGAAAATATAAAAAACAAAATAGAAACTCAAATAATAACGCCGTTTATAAATAAATAACATATATTACAAGTACTTCTTTCTACATTTACTTTACTGGTGATAAAAAATTAAACTTTCGTTATATCTCGTAAAGTATCGATCATATCAAAATATTTTTCAAACAAAAATTTTAGAACTGGTAAAGAAGAGTATTTTCTTTTCTATACATTTATATTGTAGGAGTTGCCGTTTATCGATGAAATCATATGAGAATGTCTTAATTCGAGTTAAACCTGAAAATTTCTTGCATGGTTACTTCTTCATTGTTGCTAACATAAACAATCTCACAAAAATACGTTTAATATCCTTACGTGTGCATGTAATATTATTAAATAGGAAGAAAATGGATTATTTTAATAATAATGTTGTGGAAACATTTTAACCCTCGAGTGGGTGCGCTCTTATTTGTCACACGAGTCACCGAGCGCGCGGCGTACTTTGTCCGCGGAGTAATTTTAGCAAAATAATTCAACAATCCACTATTAACTGCTTACTCAGAGAAAAGTGATCACTGCCGAATAATCGTCGTAATACAAATAAGTAAAATTTTTGTTTGGTCAATGCTCTCCTAAGCCTAACGAAGGTAAACCACAAAACTAGATATTTCTGTACAAAAGGACAGGTTACCACGACTGTCGGGTTGAGTAATTAATTGATTTGATAAAAAAATATAAGACTCACTTATGTAGTTCTTGATCCATCTTCTCCAATTCGTCTATTCTTTTTCTTTCGATGCACTGGAATGGAACTTTCTTTCTACTTCACGATCCATTCTAAAGAAGGACAAAACTCCTAATGTGCAGATTGCGGAGAATGTTGAAAATAACAACACGATTCAATCTGTGTAAGTACATGTACATCGCAATTGCATTCACGTAAATTTAATACGTATTTAATACAGTAATACTGCCGACTACCTTTCGTTGTAAAGACTTCCATCGGACTAGCCACAGGGCACGGGAAAGATTCCTGGGAACCGAGAAACAATTATCACGGCGTATGTAGGTCCAGATTGCCATCTCAAGTGGTATGGAATTTTGTACAAACATAGCTTATACTCTTTTCGTCTCGTAGATGTGTGCATTCTATATGAATGAACCTTTATATCATCATGTTTTGGCGTCGAGAAATGCTTATGGAAAGAAATCACATGGCCCGAGAATTTTCCAATGTAAACCTGAACCTTCGTTAAGCCCTCGTAAATTCGCCAGACCTTCACTTTTCCTCGGAGTCTCTGAAGTATAGCTATTATGATTCTGTCCAGTATACAGTGTGCGACGAGTGAAATTTTTGAATGCTGCCGTTCTACGTAGTACGTACTTTCAGAAAACCCCTAGCATTTTCGATTGCCCAAAATATTTATGAATTATAGGAAAGTAGCTACATATTCACTACCTGAAGCATGTAATAGATGGTGAGCCTCTTGAGAAATAAAAGGCTATGACAATTATACTTTTTGAGTTTAAATTACAAAGATGCGATGTTTAAAAATATATAATTTTATTTGTGGAGCGGCGGCGCCGGCCGCCCTGCAGCGCCTGGTGCCCTAGGGCTGCAGCCCATTTAGCCCATATAGTTAAGGTGCCTCTGCACATAGGGTATCATCCGGAATAGAACCCTCGTTGAAATGAACTACAGTAAAACTCGTTTATAACGATAACGCCTAAAACGAAATCTCGGCTATAACGAAGAAATGTCTCGGTCCCTTGAACTTCTCCATAAGGGCATTAGTTAAATTTCTCGGATGTAACGAACACGCATCTTACGAATTCTCAGCTGTAACGAACAAATGTTTGGTCCCGTGGCAAAAAATGCCCCTTATATAACGAATTTTGGCGAGCAGAGCGATAAGTAATGAATAGTTTCCGCCCGTTTACCGCGCACTTGTTCGTAGAGGTTCCCTTCCTCCATCTACCCCTTTCATACGAATTTCCACGCTCCCTTTGTTTTGAAATTGATATTAAAAATGTGAAATGTTTATGTAAATTAATGACTATAATAATAATATTAATTGACCATTTAAAAAATCGTATATTAGCAGTGGAACATTTTACATGCCGCGAAGTTGATAAGCATCTCTTTGCATATGTAAGTACGGCATTGAAGTCGACTCACTGCAAATACGGTAAAAGCTGTGTTATCCGGCTATCTTAGGGATTGTGGAAAGCCGATTAGGAGAAATATCCGTATAGGGGAGCGATTTTCGATTTTGACATCGCAAATTTAGCAATAACCAAACAAAATTGGGCTTAGGTTCACTATCGTACTCCCCAAACATAACTATGCATGGGGTTTGCATTTTCCATTTTAATTCTTCCACATGTAGTTTGATATAGACACTATTTACCCATTCTTATTTAATACGTTGCTACGCTTACATGCAAAACAAAAAAACTATTGAAAAGTTTAGGGCGTCCGGGAAGTTTTGGGATTACGGCAGTGAACCTGTTCCCAAAATTGAATTTATTGGATTATATCTTTCTTATTTATCTTAATGTACTCTATCAGAAAAGGACGAAATTATTTAATTCTTCTGAACATTTCTGTCAAAACCATATAATATTCTATCCAGTTCCTCCATTTTTGACTTCTGAAGCGTATGATGTTTATTAATTGATTTACTCGTCTCAGAAGATGACACAAATTTCATTAATTTAGCCTTGATATCGCAGAGCGTGGAAGATCCGATGCTGAATTCTTTTGCTACGGCTGATCTATTTTTTTCTTTTTCAATTCGTTTGACCAGCTCCAGCTTTTGTGTTAGCGTTAAACCAACATTTTCTCTCCTGTTCCTTGCTTTTAGGTATTTATTTTTATGCCATATTCAATGGATGGGTAATTTTTTAAATAATAAAAAGCGATAAAACTGGAAATTGTAGAAGTACACCAAAACATCTAGACAATGCAAATGGCTTACGTAACCAAAAACGCCATGCTTACTCGGCAGCCACAGAAGTATACGGAGTAAATACATAATATATACATCATATATTTTAAGAAATTTTAAAGTGGAAGTTGTGGTATTACACATATACAATTCACAGAAAAATTCATAAAAAAAGAAAAAGAAATACAAAATGAATTGTATTTGTGTAATTGCCGGTATCTAAGGCTGGCCAGTTCTAGATAGCCAGATAGTACAGCTTTTACTGTATGTGTATACGTGTTATATGGGATTTATAGGCCAAAAACCATGTTTCTCGTATATAACGTAGTCACGCTTATAACGAAGCAATGAGTCGGTCCCCTCAAATACGTATTAAACGAGTTTTACTGTACATCACTGCCATTCCACGCCACAATGCAGGACAGTTTTTCTTATCGATTTTCACAAAACGTCGACCATTTAAAAATGGCTTCGTGGATTTTAATTAAATTCATTCGGATATAGAGCGCAATGTCATAATCAATACTGCATAAGGCATATGTATAAAAAATAACTAGATATCAGCCAGTGACATTATAACACGTCGAGTTTTACGCTTAGCTACCGCCATCCTCTTCCCACTCCAGCAGCAGCATCGTTATTACGAATCGAACTGCGTGAAAATATGTTGCGTGCATGACACACATTAACGTAACCGGTGACGCTGCGTGTAGTTGAAGTTTATGGAAACGAAAAAATTCGCGCAACGTACGTTGCACCGATATGTTATCGTGCTCCTTATCGCAAAAAATAATTGGAGTGATATGTTTATCACGAATAATCGCATCATTACTTTAGAAAACATTTAAAAGTATATTTCTGCAGTTAATATTTTGGTTTTAGCCAGGGACGGCTCTCCTTTTAAACCCGCTGACGACCGTTTTATTCTAGAAATCTCTGCCCGTCCGAATCTGCCTTTCCCTTGTACTATGGACCTTATCTGCAGCGCAGAATCGAAAAGGGATGAGATTGGAGATAGCCCTCGGATCCGCCACTGGTTTAATCTTTTATGCAACTACTTCATCTGCGTCAAATATCAAAATATCCTGCCGTGAATAACCGTGAGGTATAATTTCAGAAGCGTTTTCTAATTTATGTACATTGATTTCTCCTCCTTTGGTTAGGTATTTCTGCGGATGAGATCGTTTAGCATCTGTTTCTTGAGATGATTCCGTAGAATTTGCAAGCTTTAGCTGTCGCGTTTAATATTAAAATCATTACTCCCGCGTTGTTTCTTTGCTTGCTCAAACCTAGAAGTCAATGACAACATTTCCGCTCACAAATCCATCCGTGGAGGGGCGTATGGATCAGGAAGTGTTTTTCATCAATGACTCAAATGCTGATTCGACAATGAGCGTTTTGACGCCCGCCATTCTCTCAGCAGACATAATATAAAGGAGGAGATGGCAAGACATGTCTTTGATTCATCCGGGGTCAGAAATGCTTAATCTTACGCAGCAATAAACAAGCAGCAGGAGGTCGGAAAAACCTTCCTTTACGATTCCACCGGCCACAGACCTATACGAGTACCATTTATGGCTATGCCCGTTGCCTCTCAGACATACTGAGTTTCGCCGTTATCTTGAAGTTTCTGCGTATGTTTTAATAGGATAAAATATGATGTGGCCAATACATGACTTTCTCCAAATTTGGGGTATAGTTATTTAAATTATTATGAATAGCATTATAAGGCAAAATTAGTATTTCGTATAGTAAAATAATACAGTCGTCCTTATTGCCGTAAATTACGTATATTTTGAATATTTTTACAGAATTCACCGCTACATGGTGGTGGCGCTGTATACTGAAAATTACGAAAAAGTTGAATATCTCCGAAATGGATGGCTCTACGAAAATTTGTTTCAAACGAAAGTTGGAAGAAATATGATTCTCTACAACTTTGGTCCTCACGAAGATGACCAATTACGACGTTTTTAATGAGATATTTGACGGAAACCGAAAACACCGATTATTTATAATTTCTAAACAATAACTGCTATGGAAAATTGTTTCAAATGAAAGTTGTAGGAAATTACATTCTCTATAACATTTGTATAGAATTGTATATACAATAATGATATTTTAACGGAGAAATATCGCAAAAACCGAATCGGGTTCCGAATAAACCTCGACTTCCGGTTAACCGGTATTGTCCAAAAACTAATCAATTCTTTGTCTCATGCTAAAGTGTTATATATAAAGTTGGTAACGATATGGCGAGTATTTTTTGAGTTAGAGCGCCCACAATCACATACGCACACACACAGACATCATTCCGAAAATAGTCTAAACGTGTTCTACGGACCTCAAAACGTGTATTTCCGTTAATTCTCGAAGTCGATTTTTTTCATGATCACAATACTTTCACATTACTACATATGGAGAAAGTGAGAAGATAATTTCCAGCCAGCTTCCTGTGATGTCCCTGCCATTGTCTACGAGATGCCTTGCCTAGCCTCGACCTTATCACTGCTTATTCAGAATAATCATTTTACTCTTACGGTTGAAGCTTATATATAGCGCGTACATTCGAGATAATCTTGCAGCGTCGCCAGGCATAGGTTTGGCAACGTCTGTTTAGTTGTTTCAATTGAGCGCAGTTTCTAAAATTTAAAATTGGTAAATAAATTGAGATTTTCCACATACCGAGACCTTATTGCCTGGGAATGCGCTCAAAACAACTGGAAATGAAACTTTCATGGATTTGTGGATAAAAATGTCTCCGTTTTATTTTAAGTGAATTATCGAGCGTAGCTCATGGCGCCTATCAAATAAATCGTATTGCTAATAATTAACTGCGACGACCTCCGCTTCAGGATTACACGTAGTAAGTGTGAAACATAAACAAAAAATAATTTGATTGTGAGATTAAATTTTACGCTAATGTTTATTGACAACATTGTTTTGTTGTAAATATGATTATGTAATAATTTGCCCTTTAACTTATTTTTATGAATGTTAACGGCCGACCCGAGGGACGGGCAAGCCTAAAGACTGCCCGAGGCCCCAAAATCAATATACACACTTTTTTCAAGATTATAAATACTGGTAGAAATTTTTTTAGCCTTTATCACTTTTCAAAGCGGCAATAAATGACTACTTAAGTTTACAATCACTTCAAAAATTTACGTGAAAGGGGTACTGGAATGGTTTCTCGCCTATGGCTATGAAATAAAAAAATAAGAAAATAATTTTCGTTAACCTTTTCAGTCGGTTGAAAGCTAGAAATGTCTGTTTAAATTGTCGTATTTGAAAATACAGCATATAAAAAATACGGAAGTGTGTAACGAAATGAAAACAATAATAACATTTTGTTTTTTTGTTGGAGGTGGATTTTTAAATTAATATTTGGTTTTCTAAATCTACCTCAAGGTCAGGGCAGGCGTGACCGGGGGTGCAAAACGTGCACTTGTACAGGGCAGCGGCTTTTGGGGCGGCGATGGCAAAAATGAGCGTAAAATGCAATGCAGAGAAAATATTTTTGTTAAGCGTTACGCTACGGAATTCGAATAAAACCGAACGATCCTTGGCTCCGTAGTTTGGATCTTTCTCTGTTCTTTTAAAACTCTCCCAATTAAAATCGGCCATTGGGTGTAATAAATTTTAAAATAATTGCCATAATGAGCCAATAACATTTTCAAATCGCTAATATGTTTATAAATAAGGTTTTACGCGGCACTTATCACAATCAGGTACAAGCGAAAGATTGAATAATGGAAGGTAAACTGGAGATGATGAAAAGGAAGCTGCCATCGCGAGGGAATTAGTAAGTCTACTGTAGATGCGGAGCACTATCTTTAAATTGATCTTATTATTAATATGCATGACAAAATATCCAATTTTTTAGAAGCAATAAAAATATGGTAAACTACGCTAATTTTCCTATATTCAGCCGCTGTCGTCTTTTCCCTCTAGTCACGAGAACTTTATGCTATTTTACGATCAGGGTTTTCAGCAGTGTCCGATTTTCGTGCATTCTTCCACACCGATGTGCACATAACATTCTGAGCGTACCGTATTTGGAGTATAAACTGATAGGACGCAGGCATATCTCGCGAGCTTTGAAATAACAATTATGAAGGGTATTTTTAAACATGAATCTTTTACTTCCTATATTCTTACGTGTTTTTATGCGAAATCGGTTTCATCTTCTTTTGGTGCAGAATAGTTGAAATACGCCATCAATGAAATGGAATATACGTCAATAGAATTCGATAAAAACAGCCTCCCACGGCGCCGGATAGGATTATCAATTTCCTCTTTTCCTTTTTCAATTATTTTAGTATCACCCGTTTCTCTAGCAACATTGATTGGTCCTCAGACTTTGCATGAGTATTGACGTCATGTTTTTTCTCAGAATTTTTGCGTGGCAGGTGTGTAGAATATGGCCGATTAACCAGCCAATGCGTTAGGGTTGATGAAGGTTCTCGAACTGAAGATAATTTAAGTTTCATAAAACTCAAAGAGCGAAGAGTTTAAAGTTAATTTCCCATATCTGTCCACCATTCCATACTTTCTCTTATCACGTTGACAAAATTATCTTTCCCCTCAAATGAAGCTGAATTCCTGATTAACCGCGATAATTGTCGACAGGAATGGGACTGATAGTAGGAAAAGAAATGGTTATAGAGCGATAATTTATAAAGGAAATTCCATAAAAAATATGCCTTAAGAATCCACGGAAAGGTGTGCTTTAGCTTATGGCTATCCGGTAACTAAGCGCTCTTAATTGTTTTGATTTGATTCCACGGGTTCCTCTAATTATTTCTAGCGAACCCGACCAACTCACCGTTTTTGGTTGCAAGAACTAAACCAAGGATTTTTTATAATCAAACCCCTCCCCATGCCAATTTAAGGGTAATTATGTAACTATTATATTTTTCTTTTAATAACATTTCCTATTGGTATGTACTAGCAGTAAGCATTGAGCAGAATTTAAACTCTTTTCTCCAAACTAAAATAGGGGAGGGACAAATCTTTAAAAAAAACCTTTAAAGTTATCTTTGGAAAGACGTAATCCTGAGCTTTCATCTCAGAAGAAACTAAAATGATGACGAAATACTAAGCGATTATAAGTTTTTTACCGCAACAAAATTCTTTCCTCCCATCAGACGCATATAGTAGTCTGTCAAAATTTGCGGTACATTTTGTTACGCTAAATAATTAAAGTAAGTTAAATAGATATTTTAAAATTGCGCCTCGATATCTTTCGTTTACTATCCTTTATTAAATGATCGACTTTAATTTATGAACCACCGGTAACCTCATGCAGTGGCGGCTTTGCCCCAAGGGGCAAAATGCGTGCGCCAGGTTCAGGGGAGGGAGCACACTTTAAATCAGTGGTTCTCAATCGGGGTGACGCGAGAGTCATCAAGGGGTGAGGCGAATATTTGATAACTTCGCATATTCATTAATTCGTATATTGGTTTAGAAAAATAAAAAGAAAGAAAATAATTCGCGCGCGTTTCCTTAAATATGTGAGTTTTTATCCGTATGCGGTAGGGTTAACCAAATTTATCTTTAAAAGTGACTTGAAATAATTAAACTTGAAAATGCATCGAAAAGGACGACCAAGCGCTGATGAGGACCGCGAAATAATAATTATTATTATTAAAATAAGACTTTACACGTTTAACTAACTAGCTACCTGGCAACAAATGAATGACACAATTTTTGAACTGTAATAATTAAACTCAGTATTCATTTTCTCGGATTTCAAACAAACATTCTGCAATGTTTAGTGATAGAATAGTCAAATGATTCCTATAGTCGATCCAAAATCGGAAGACTCCCGGCCTACTTAGAGCAAGTAGCCAATCACGAACGTTTCCCCTTCCATCGCCCCTCTCAACTTTCGTGCGGGAGAGCAGATATCGGTGCGCGCTGCCAGCTCTTGCTCAGCTGATATACTACGCAGTTTCTAAATAAAATACTTCCCATCCTTCTTTTTGATCCACAGCAAGGAAACGGCGGTAGAAACGGCAACGCAGTCCGATGCGATCTCTTCGAGAGCAGGAGTGAGACTGGTTTTCTCCCCACTACCTTCCCAAACAAACAGTCTCCTATTGGCTGCTGCTAACTGGTGTCCGCCCCGTTTTCGAGGCCAGGAGTCTTCCGATTTCGGATCGACTATAAAAGCCAATTATTGATGCTCTATTAAAAATAATTAAGTCAGATTAATATGAAATTATATCAAACTACCGGCGTTGCCAGGAGAAATTTGGTTTAAATCCGATCGGAATTATAGATGTTACATGGTATTTAAGAATTCAATCTGCCGCCGCTTTTAAAAACGGGTCGAGAGAAACAAAAACCACGTATGAATTATTTCTGGGAGCCCTCCACAATCGTACCAAATTTGATTCAAATCAATAGCAGGTCTCGGGAAAACACGCGTAGTTTAATGTTTAAATCGGCCGCCGTTTTGAAACAAACGGACAGACGGACATTAATACCATGCATTAGCCTTCCCCTTGTTACCCCCTACAATCGTGCCAAATTTGGTTGGAATCGGTTAATAAATGTGAGCGTGCGTAAAGGAACAGACAGACAGACTTACTAAAATATATTGGTGGAGATATCATATACGTTAAGCTTTGTTTTAACCCTCGCAATACCAATACACCTATCATCCAACATGCGCGATAGTTTCAATAGCAAGAGTTACGCGACGTAACTCGAAATTTTTTTCCCGATAGCAATAACATTATAAACGGAGGTTGCTTACATGAAAATTTCAATAAACTGACTTTTCCGTATGAAATTATCCTATTTTTATTTTTTATTTGTTATTAAATAAAAACATTAAATAGAGAAAAGAACGATTAGTTTATTTTTGTTGAAACACAAATCGTTTTAATAACAAACATTTACATGAAAAGAAATTATGTACTGACTGTGTTTGCCGGCTGAAGTTGACCGCTGTGAATCATCATTTGATGTCTTTGTCTGACGTTTAAAAACTTGTCTAAGAACAACTGATTCGCACGCTTCATCCTATCTGTGTAGAGCTTTCTTTGTAGGTATATTACTATAAATATGGAATTCTTTAAATGGACCAACATAAAAAAATTGGTACAACATACACTGTACAAACTTTCGCATATATTAAGGAGTCGTTCAGTTATATTTAGAAAATGAAAATCGTATCAGGCGGTTTTTAGAAAATCCAATTTTTGTTCAAGTTGCCCAAGAACTAGCGAAACCTTATGCGGTATTGTTACTTTACTAAAAAGATCGATGCAACATACATTGTACAAACTTTCACATATACTAATGCGTCGTTTAGTTATCTTTAGAAAATGAAAGTCGTATCAGCCGGTTTTTGGAAAATCCAATTTTTGTTCAAGTTGCCCAAGAATAAACTAGCCTTATATTCAATCATTGAGAAAAACGAAATATGTAGTATTATTGAAGACGTAAAGTCAAGTAACTGTACGAAATTTTATCAAAATCGTTACAGCCGTTTCTGAGAAAATCAAATTATTGCTAAAGCTGCCTAGAATAAACTAGCCTTATAATCATTTTTTGGAAAGATGAAGTATTTAGTATTATTGAAGATGTAAACTCAAGTAACTGTAAGAAATTTGATTAAAATCGTTAGAGCCGTTTAGACTCTAGAGCAGGGCTGTCCAACCTTTTTGGCCGTGGGGCCGGATTAAAAATTTTCTATTGCCAGCGAGCACCCCTTGTTTTAGGCAACCCTTCTGTCATCTAATTCTGAAATTAACAAAACTATTTGTACATAAGATGCTTATGCATAATTTCAATTAAAACTATTGAAAATTTTTCCAACACTTTTGAATGAGAAGCCGTATTCTGAAAATTTCATCTACTTTCAAGCCAAGAGAAAAAGTCAACAAAGATAAACCACGCTATCCAGCTATTTTCGTAGATTTATGATATCTGAAATGCTTACTGCATTGAATTGACTTTTTTATGCTAGGCCATTCAGGATTGTCATTTTCGATTGATTAGTTCTTTTTCTGAATATTTTTATAATTAAAATTAGTGAGGTGCTAAGAAAATCATATATGTTATTTATTCAGTATGCAAATGAACAGATTACATTATTATGATTTAGTGAGAAATTTGACATTGTGTTTGCTTGCACAAAAATTCAATATCCCCTTGTACACTTGATGTTGCAATATGAAGTACATTGCATAAATGTTCGGCTGTCATTAATGACCTTGATTTTGACTTTACACTTTTCATAGTTGAAAAAAGTCATTCGCAACAATATGTACTACCACACAGAGAAAAAATCCGTAAGGCACGTCTCCAAAGATTTGGTGAGGATTCTTTATGAATGTATTTCCTATAAAAAATTAGAATATCATTCTCCAGGAAAGCTCTTCTCAAGTGACTGCTGGCTTGAATTTAAATCAATTCTAATTGAAAGACGTTTTGCACTTCATTAACATCAATTCCAAATGGATCAGAAATTATTTTAATGTCGAGACTGTGATTTCTGAAATCTGAAAATTTCTGCTCGAATTCATCCCTCAGGCCATTGACCAATGTTGCGTATTTTTTAAATTTTACTGTTTCAGCATGTCTTTCTGAAAGAATTGAGAAGTGATCAGTTCTTTTAAGAAGCAGCTGCTTTTGAAATAATTTTAATTTTTCGATAAATTCTGTAATATGCTCATATAACACATTTACGAATTGGTCCTTTCCCTGTACCTTTATATTCAATTCTGCAGGATATATAGTCATGTCCACTAAAAAGGCAAGGTCATTCACCCAATCCTCATCATCCATGATATTCACATCCTTTCCCTTGTTACTCAAATATATTTTTATTTCTTCTAGGAGAAAGTGTCTTCGCTCTGCTAAGTAAGCCAACGAACGTGGCTAAAATAAATTACATCGCCAAAGTCTGATCCTAATTCTGTAAGAAAGGCTTGAAAGTGTCAATGATTGAGCCCTTGTGACTTAATAAAATTAATCGCAGAAACTACAGTTTCCATAACATGCTTCAATTGCAGTGTCTTTGCACAAATATTCTCCTGGTGTATTATGCAGTGATATTTAATAATTTCGTGCGACCTTGATTTTTGCACTAGATTTACAAACCCGTTTTGCTTCCCTGCCATCGCGGGAGCTCTATCAGTTGTATGACCGCAAAGATTGCTTTCTTGGAGTTGGAATTTCATTAAGAGACGTTTTATTTCATCGTAAATGTCTTGTCCCTTTGTTGTTCCTTTCATCGGACAAAGTCCAAGAAGTTGTTCAACGATTTCATACATTTCAGTGACTCCTCGTACAAATACTGCCAACTGAACCGTATCACGCATATCTGTACTGTCATCTACAGCTAAACTAACAAGTAAGTAAGACCACCTAATGAGCAGGTTGAAGGGCGCTCGCTTATCTCGCTACCGACCGCAAATCTGTCGACCTCACGCTTCTCCAGAAAATACGGGAAAAGAAGGAACCCATTCAGCAGGAGTGTAGAGAGAAAGTTTCCTTTACTCTGGTTTTCCCCTTCAAAACCATTAACGCATAGAATCTGCAAATTTCTAAGGATGAGAGTGGATGGAATCATGCAATGATATACATATACATTTATTATAAAAACTAGGAACTTTTAAATGATCTGAGACGCAAACTGATCATCGGGAAAATGTACGTTAACATAAAGAATCGCTAGAAAGCTTTAGTAAACTTAATTTATCATCAGCAGTTACGAAACGTTGGTGCACAAGATGAAACACTTCCGGGTGCCAGGTGGAAACCTTCCGCGGGCCGTATGTTGGACACCCCTCCTCTAGAGCCAGTAACAGACAGACGGCATTGCGAAAACGACTTTTTCGGAATCAGCGACACGTAAAACGTGTATTTCCGTAAAAATCTCGAGGTCGAATTTTTTTGCGATACCAAGTCTTTGCTCAATATACTTTGTATATGAGAGAGTAAAAGGAGAAATACATCGATTTAAATGACACGGCCATCATTTGCATCTGTTGACGGCAGGCTCAGTTGAAAAAAAAAGTCATTTGCGAAAGGTGCGCGTCTGATGAAGGGCAGAAAACCGATGAAATGAGTCAACAACAACAGAAACTTGCTGAATAACGAATAAATAACATAAAAAGGACAAAATTTTGATTTTTTGCATTTTTATCCCCGAGATTTGTTTTTTGCTTACATTTTAATAAAGAGTTAAAAGGGATAGATTAAACTGATTTTTATTTGGTGGACCCAAAGTACCCCCGTAGTATAAACTGTTATTAAAAATGCCTTGGTATTGCGAGTGTTAATAGTTTAACAACTAGTTCATGCGTAGTAATTTACTTCGCAAAACATATTCATCTCCGGGGTTATTTTATTTATAATTTGATAATTAATAAAATATTTTACTGACGTTAGCATTTAAGGCAAACGAGTTAATGCTGACGGTCAAATATTTGAGGGATAGGACTCCGTATCTTTCATTTTATGGGAAGATGTTTTACCATAAAGTCATCTTTGTTCCGTGAATAAACAAAAAAAATTTCATCAATTTTGGCATTTGTTAAAGTTGTTTCGAACACAGCTTTAGGGACAATGATTATACTGTATTTTAATTTTATTTTGGCTTTCATTATAAATATTAAATACCTCAATTGAATATGTACGAATAAAGAAGATTCGTATTAAAACTATTCTGAATTCATATCTCATATTGACCTTTCTTTGGATAGCAATGCCTTATAGTACTGAATGATTTCTTTTATTGGCTCATCTTAAACATTACTGTGTTAAATAAATTTGAGTTATTTATAATGTTTATACGTATAATAAAACTATTTAAAGGAATGAAAAATAGTAGGTGATTTGACGTATCTGAGAGAAAAACCTGATAGTGAATGTCATCGAAAATGATCCAAAGAATAATAATAGTTACGTTAAGTTTAACGTTGAATAAGGCAGCCGCGGCAGCAATACTTTTAGAGAAATATTGAAGTTAACAGCAAAGTGGCCATTGTAGTACCTAGAAAAAGGCTTTAGAAATCTCGTACTTAGGCCTTTTATCATACTGAGCAGAGTATACGTAGAAATGGTTGACATTGCTCAATAATTAATAGTAGTTTATTCTACGCATTTTTAACAACAATTCGATTTTCACAAAAACGGCTCTAACGACTTTGATTAAATTTCGTACAGTTACTTGAGTTTACGTCTTCAATAATACTGTATAGTTCATATTTCTCAAAAAATGAATATAAGGCTAGTTTATTCTACGCAACTTTAACAATAATTCGATTTTATCAAAACCGGCTCTAACGATTTTGATCAAATTTCGTACAGTTACTTGAGTATACATCTACAATAATACTACGTATTTCATTTTTCCCAATGAATGAATATAAGGCTAGTTTATTTTTAGGCAACTTGAATAAAAATTGGATTTTCTAAAAACAGGCTCATACGATTTTCATTTTCTAAAGATAACTAATCGACGCATTTGTACCCGTATATGAGAAAGTTTGTACAATGTATGTTGTACCGATTTTTTATCAAGAAAGGGGTCACAAAAATAAGTTAATACAAGAAAAGGTTATATAACTATTTAAGATGGTACAATTAGCGTTGGCGATTTGAAACCTCGGAACTAGACGCCCGTGTGCGTTGGATGCTGTGCACGGTAAGATAAATTGGTAGCGGACGAATTTATCGAAAACGAATTCGTCGAAAAGGAAGTCATCGAAAGCGAATTCGTCGAAAACAAATTCGTCGAATGATCAATTTATCGAAAGGTTAATTCTTCGAAAATTATGAAACGAATTTATCGAAATGCGTCTTAGAATTTAGTTTCATTCAAAATATTCATTTTATTATGTTTCAAATGATATCTTCATTTTTGAAACAATTTAATGTCATACGATCTATTCCCAAGGGACACAAAAAAACCTATACTTTAAGATATCAGATTTGTACGGTAAACTGCGTTTAGCCATTTTAAGTTACCAAAACTTAACAAGACAAAATATATATTTAAACTCACATATACTCGAAACACACTGATTATCAAAACATACACACTTTTATTGGTAACGCACGTTTCACCTGGCGACACTTGTTTTAGGTTAGCTACGGAAGGTAGTTTAGCTGCAGCACTTTGGCTAAGGTGTGTCCCGAGTATTCACCGCATGGCTACGAATGGCTGCAAGTTTCTCTTCTGCTTCGACTTTCGCTGCATCTTCTACGTAATTATGTTCGTTCTTCTCACTTACTACCTTTTCCCCTTCAGTTATCAACCGACTATTGCGCTCGAACCTGTGATAGCTCTCACACTTCCAGTAAACTCTTTCTCGAATACACCTCTCTTTGTAGTACAAATGTCCATTAAAAAGTAGTTTAAGTTTTCCTTTTTCACTCTTCACGAAATTCAACGCCATTACCCTTCCTCTCTCAAGAATTATGTTAAACTGGTATGAAACTCTATAGAAGACCCTCGCCTTACTCCCGCGGATAATTCCAGGAATTTTTATGCAGGCAGGATAAACTGACTGACATTTAGAAAGTAGATACGCGCTACAGGTCGTCTTACCTGCTGTCTTGTAAGGGTCTGCTCTTTTTCGTACAAGTCTGTTAGCATATTATCTTTAAGACTTGGCAGAAAGACCTCTTTTGACTCTAATGTAAAACTTTCAGAAAAATTTGACTGTGATTCCAATTTTTATAAATTTTAATAATTTTGTTTTAAAAGTTTTTTTGCATTTCTTCGTAGCGCTTTTTATATTATAGTATAATATAAATTCTTAATTATTATATTTCAAAATATAAGTATAGGTTTTTTTGTCCCTTGGGAATAGATCGTATGACATTAAATTGTTTCAAAAATGAAGATATCATTTGAAACATAATAAAATGAATATTTTGAATGAAACTAAATTCTAAGACGCATTTCGATAAATTCGTTTCATAATTTTCGAAGAATTAACCTTTCGATAAATTGATCATTCGACGAATTTGTTTTCGACGAATTCGCTTTCGATGACTTCCTTTTCGACGAATTCGTTTTCGATAAATTCGTCCGCTACCAATTTATCTTACCGTGCACAGCATCCAACGCACACGGGCGTCTAGTTCCGAGGTTTCAAATCGCCAACGCTAATTGTACCATCTTAAATAGTTATATAACCTTTTCTTGTATTAACTTATTTTTGTGACCCCTTTCTTGATAAAAAATCGGTACAACATACATTGTACAAACTTTCTCATATACGGGTACAAATGCGTCGATTAGTTATCTTTAGAAAATGAAAATCGTTAGAGCCGGTTTTGATAAAATCGAATTATTGTTAAAGTTGCGTAGAATAAACTAGCCTTATATTCATTTTTTGAGAAATATGAACTATACAGTATTATTGAAGACGTAAACTCAAGTAACTGTACGAAATTTAATCAAAGTCGTTAGAGCCGTTTTTGTGAAAATCGAATTGTTGTTAAAAATGCGTAGAATAAACTACTATTAATTATTGAGCAATGTCAACCATTTCTACGTATACTCTGCTCAGTATGATAAAAGGCCTAAGTACGAGATTTCTAAAGCCTTTTTCTAGGTACTACAATGGCCACTTTGCTGTTAACTTCAATATTTCTCTAAAAGTATTGCTGCCGCGGCTGCCTTATTCAACGTTAAACTTAACGTAACTATTATTATTCTTTGGATCATTTTCGATGACATTCACTATCAGGTTTTTCTCTCAGATACGTCAAATCACCTACTATTTTTCATTCCTTTAAATAGTTTTATTATACGTATAAACATTATAAATAACTCAAATTTATTTAACACAGTAATGTTTAAGATGAGCCAATAAAAGAAATCATTCAGTACTATAAGGCATTGCTATCCAAAGAAAGGTCAATATGAGATATGAATTCAGAATAGTTTTAATACGAATCTTCTTTATTCGTACATATTCAATTGAGGTATTTAATATTTATAATGAAAGCCAAAATAAAATTAAAATACAGTATAATCATTGTCCCTAAAGCTGTGTTCGAAACAACTTTAACAAATGCCAAAATTGATGAAATTTTTTTTGTTTATTCACGGAACAAAGATGACTTTATGGTAAAACATCTTCCCATAAAATGAAAGATACGGAGTCCTATCCCTCAAATATTTGACCGTCAGCATTAACTCGTTTGCCTTAAATGCTAACGTCAGTAAAATATTTTATTAATTATCAAATTATAAATAAAATAACCCCGGAGATGAATATGTTTTGCGAAGTAAATTACTACGCATGAACTAGTTGTTAAACTATTAACACTCGCAATACCAAGGCATTTTTAATAACAGTTTATACTACGGGGGTACTTTGGGTCCACCAAATAAAAATCAGTTTAATCTATCCCTTTTAACTCTTTATTAAAATGTAAGCAAAAAACAAATCTCGGGGATAAAAATGCAAAAAATCAAAATTTTGTCCTTTTTATGTTATTTATTCGTTATTCAGCAAGTTTCTGTTGTTGTTGACTCATTTCATCGGTTTTCTGCCCTTCATCAGACGCGCACCTTTCGCAAATGACTTTTTTTTTCAACTGAGCCTGCCGTCAACAGATGCAAATGATGGCCGTGTCATTTAAATCGATGTATTTCTCTATTTTTACTTTCTCATATACGAAGTATCCGACCTCCCCTCTCGCATTCCCCCGTCGCCCTCTACTCTCGCCGTAAGACGCGAGTAAAAACAATTGAAAACTGGCTGGAACCAGGGTTGTTAAACGAAACCGAACCCAAAGAATAGTTTCGGTTCGGAACGAAACTATATCTCTTCTCTTGCCATTTAGTTTCGGTTCATAACGAAACTGTATGTTCCTTGATGGGTTTAATTCCGTTCCGGAACGAAATTGTTTAGTCGGAACGAAATATTTCGTTCCTGAACGGTTCCTTTTCTTGAATGGGTTCGGGTTCAAGTTGAGAGTTATTGGGAGATACGTTCAGTAGTTTCGTTCCAAGCAAACTGCACCATTATTCTGGTCATGGGGCGGAGAAGAGAGTGAGGTACTCGCATAGAGTAGAAGCTCGCAAATAGGGGCTTAATTAGGCTTCATTTTATTCTTCTAATGTAAGCCGTTTTAACACATTCAATATCTTCTTGGTTTTTTAGATCCATCCCCAATGGCCAACCGAAATTTCACTATTATTTTAAATATCGTTTTCCCGGAAAAATTCGCACTAAATACAAACTAACAGATGAGCAAACTGACTAAAACTAAACTGAGGAGCCGGCCTCCTACGAGGAGCCAATGAGCGAAGCCGTCGCTTAACGGTACGGTTAGGGGCCGTCCATATATTACGTAAGACGTTTGGGGGAGGGGGGGTGCGGATGTGTCTTACGTTGTCTTACAAGGGGGAGGAAAGGGCTACGATTGGTCTTACGTAAGATTTTACTTTAGCGAAAACGCAGTTTGCGTCCCAGAACAGTACTCTGAATGAAACGCATTTAACACTGCTAATGCGGCGCTCCAGCGATAGCAGGACTCAGTGTCAGTCGAAGCGGGCTCGATGCTCTGCCACATGAGGGCGCTGCACTTTTATTGCTGAGCTTTCTTGTACCCTCACCCCGCTCCCTGAGTCCCACTCTGCATGACGCACGTGCTGCAAGTTCCAACCTGACGCGAGCCGCTACCGGCAGACAGGAGTGCTGCGCGAGGGTACCGCGGGTTTAAATGACTTACTTTCGCTCGAATGATGGGGTCTAGAGCAGATCTCTATAAAAGGCTCTTTGAAGCTTTCAAGAATTGCTACCCAAGCAAAACTCCACAACAAGCCCAGGAGGAGGCAAATGTCATATGGCGAAGAGCTAAAACTGAATTTGGGAAGGATGGTATGGCATTTGAAAAACACATTGACAGTAAAATTCAGCAACTGAATCAAGAAGCTACGAAGAGAAAAGTTACTCTCAAGAGCTTTTTTGTGAAGGTAAGCATTGCGGATGACACATTTCAGACATGTTTTGCAATTACAGCCTGTCTCTGCATGCACGAATGTCTCGTAGAATGCCCCTCCGCATGTCTGGCCCATGTTTATTTGTTTTATTCGATGTCTAGGGGGCTCACCACAACAGGGGTGCCAATACGTCGACATGTCTTTATTTTTGTTTCGATGCTCCAAAATCTATGGAAGGTTTTTATTACCTATGTTTTTATGTTGTGAAAAAAGTTTACCTTTATGTGACTGTTAACCAAGTACGGCTTCCACTGAAATAATTAACATTTGTTTATAAATAATAGGGGAATTATTTACTAGACCAGCTGACTACCATCCCTGAAAATTATCTAATACTCATTCGAAGTGAAACATCAGTAGTGGTGAGCTCGCGGGTGAAAAAACCTCAGATTTCTTACGTAAGATTTAGGAGGGGGGGGTCCCATTGGTTCTTATGTTTTCTTACATGGGGAGAGGGGGGGTCAAAAAGTGCCCTAAAACGTCTTACGTAATATATGGACAGTCCCTTATTACGGAGCGGGAGATGCGTCGACTACGCGTCGACGCCGGTCGTCTGCGCGAGGTAGCAACCGTCGACGGCGGCATTGAATGTGTTAATGATATGGCGATTTTTCCGCGAACATCCATTTTCCGTCAGCGAGAAAAACAACTCCGTACGAGGTCGGCGTTCACTACTCACTGCGCACTCTACATCTTCCCGGTGGTGATATTAGGAACTTAGGTCCCCCTCCTATCCCCGACCTTCTCTCTCGCATTCCCCCCTCGCCCTGTCCTCCTGCCGTTAGACGCGAAAAAAGATCATTGAAAACTGGCTGGAACCAAAGTAGAAGGAGCCGGAACGAAACTCTCTTCTCCGCCCCACGACCAGAATAATGGTGCAGTTTGCTTGGAACGAAACTACTGAACAGGTATCTTCCAATAACTCTCAACTTGAACCCGAACCCATTCAAGAAAAGGAACCGTTAGGACATTTGGGCGCCCTGGGCTAGCAACATGATGCGCCCTCTTATAGTGGAGTGGGGGTTATTAATTTTTTATGTAAAAGTAAATACCTAAATACACATCTATTTATTAATCATAAATGAAAACAATACACATCTAACTATATATTAATGTTACGTTGACGTCTGTAGACACTTGTTTACAATTTATATCGGCGTATTTCTCGAGAACCGTTCGTCATAAAGATATGCAGTAAACGGCGTTTTGTTTCTACTGGCTATGAGGTCCCTGGAAAAATATTTTCGTCTGCTAAAGTGTCCCGGGTTCGAATCCAGGAGACAATTATGCTTTACCATAAGTTTACACGGGATTTTCGATTTTTTTCCTTCATGCAATAAAATACGTAAATATCTACCGACTTTCTTCTTTTTTACTTTATTCGACGGCTAAAGCTTTATACTATCTTCTTGTTATGTTTACACGGTACATGGTCGAAGTTTTCAGAAATACGCATCCTTTTTCGATGTTTTGCGGATTTTTCGTACTCATTCCGGTCGTTTCCAAGGAGACTCTCATTGTTTCCTCCGATTAATTTAATGCCAATTAAACCTTCAAATAGACGAAAGGGTACTGGTCGGTTATACGCCTAAGCGCAATTAATTACAATTTTATTTATAGTTGCTAACTAAACGCAATTATTTATTAGTTTTATTAATAGTTACCATTTCTAATAATAAAGGATTAACCTTTTCAATCCAATTCTAATGAAAATGAATTTAATTAAGTTATTTGAACGGTACTACTGTAGTTGGGTTGCTCGAGGGTTTGGGGGCGGAGCCCCCATAAAAAAAATAAATAATAATTCTCTGATTGGCCGGTCTCGACATATACAAACCCAATCTCCGGACAACGTGGAGGGTTTCTTTGGTTCCGGGCGTGGCGAAGGGCGCGGTAGCGCCCGGAGACGACTACCCATTACAACAAAGCGAGCCGAAGGCTCGTCAATATATCCTTTCAATGTGGGAGAACGATGAAACTTAAAAAATCGCAACATGGACATACTTACGGGAATTAAAGTTTTTTAATTCATCCATTATTCTATGGGTTAAATCAGTTGATATTTACTACGTTACTATTTAACCGAGTTGGGTTGGAGGGTTTTCCATCTCTACTTCCGTTTTACCTTGGTTTTTCTATGTATATACCGTGTGGGCGTATAACCGACCAGGACTGACGAAAGAAAAGGATTATTCGCATCGAAATTAATGAAGCATAGCAATGTAAATATTTACGGATAATTAGTCTGTTTACTGCGTATGGGAAGATTTTCTAGCTGTGTCAATAACATATGTATAACATACAAGTTCCCAGCGAATTGTTTTATTTTAAATTGTGCAATTAATTTGTTTTTATTTAGTTTCAATTGATGCTATAACGTTTTAAAATGGTTACGTTGAGGACTGTCAGTATTTGTTTACAATTTATTGTTAACATCTGTAGATGTGCTAGAAACTTTAAATCTGGTAGGATTATAAATTTTTATCTTACTCTTTATATTAAGGTGAGATAAGAGGCTTTTTTATTTTGATACTTTCAATTTCATTTATATTTCATTAATTATTCAATAAAAGTTATTTCACTAAACCATTAGTTTATTTAAATCGCATTCAGGATCGGAGATCCGGAGCTGCCCTACTAGTTTTTATTAAAACAAAAAATAGAAAATATAAAAAACAAAATAGAAAATCAAATAATAACGCAGTTTATAAATAAATAACATATATTACAAGTACTTCTTTCTACATTTACTTTACTGGTGATAAAAAATTAAATTTTCGTTATATCTCGTAAAGTATTGCTCATATAAAAATATTTTTCTAATAAAAGTTTGTAGAACTGGTAAAGAAGAATATTTTCTTTTCTATACATTTATATTGTAGGAGTTGCCGTTATCGATAAAATCATATGAGAATGTCTTAATTCGAGTTAAACCTGAAAATTTCTTGCATGGTTACTTCTTCACTGTTGCTAACATAAACAATCTCAGAAAAATACGTTTAATTTCCTTACGTGTGATTTATTATTACTAAATAGGAAGAAAATGGATTATTTTAATATTAATGTTGTGGAAACATTTTAACTCTCGAGTGGGCGCGCTCTTATTTGTCACACGAGTCACCGAGCGCGCGGCGTACTTTGTCCGCGGAGTAATTTTAGCAAAATAACTCAACAATCCACTATTAACTGCTTACTCGGAGAAAAGGGATCATTGCCAAATAATCGTCGCAATACAAATAAATAAAATTTTTGTTTGATCAATGCTCTCCTAAGCCTAACGAAGGTAAACCACAAAACTAGATATTTCTGTACAAAAGGACAGGTTACCACGACTGTCGGGTTGAGTAATTAATTGATTTGATAAAAAAATATAAGACTCACTTATGTAGTTCTTGATCCATCTTCTCCAATTCGTCTATTCTTTTTCTTTCGATGCACTGGAATGGAACTTTCTTTCTACTTCACGATCCATTCTAAAGAAGGACAAAACTCCTAATGTGCAGATTGCGGAGAATGTTGAAAATAACAACACGATTCAATCTGTGTAAGTACATGTACATCGCAATTGCATTCACGTAAATTTAATACGTATTTAATACAGTAATACTGCCGACTACCTTTCGTTGTAAAGACTTCCATCGGACTAGCCACAGGGCACGGGAAAGATTCCTGGGAACCGAGAAACAATTATCACGGCGTATGTAGGTCCAGATTGCCATCTCAAGTGGTATGGAATTTTGTACAAACATAGCTTATACTCTTTTCGTCTCGTAGATGTGTGCATTCTATATGAATGAACCTTTATATCATCATGTTTTGGCGTCGAGAAATGCTTATGGAAAGAAATCACATGGCCCGAGAATTTTCCAATGTAAACCTGAACCTTCGTTAAGCCCTCGTAAATTCGCCAGACCTTCACTTTTCCTCGGAGTCTCTGAAGTATAGCTATTATGATTCTGTCCAGTATACAGTGTGCGACGAGTGAAATTTTTGAATGCTGCCGTTCTACGTAGTACGGACTTTCAGAAAACCCCTAGCATTTTCGATTGCCCAAAATATTTAGGAATTACAGGGAAGTAGCCACATATTCACTACTTGAAGCATGTAATAGATGTTGAGCCTCTTGAGAAATGAATGGCTATGACAATTTATACTTTTTGAGTTTAAATTACAAAGATGCGAAGTTTAAAAATATATATATTTTATTTGTGGAGCGGCGGCGCCGGGCGCCCTGCGACTGCAGCCCATTTAGCCCATATAGTTAAGGTGCCCCTGGTTCCGACTAAACAATTCCGTTCCGGACCGGAACTAAACCCATCACGGAACATACAGTTTCGTTACGAACCGAAACTATATGGCAATAGAAAATATATATTTTCGTTCCGAACCGAAACTATTCTTTAAGTTCGGTTTCGTTTAACCCCGGTTTTACTCGCGTCTAACGGCGAGATGGCAATGCGAGGGGGGTGGTCGGGGATAGGAGGGGGAACTTAGTTCCTAGTATCACCACCGGGTAGATGTAGAGTGCGCAATGACTAGTGAACGCCGACTTCGTACGGAGTTGTTTTTCTCGGTGACAAAAAATGGGTGTTCGCGGAAAAATCGCCATATCATTAACACATTCAATGCCGCCGTCGACGGTTGTTACCGCGCGCCGACGACCGGCGTCGACGCGCAGTCGTCGCATCTCCAGCTCCGTAATAACCGTACCGTTAAGCGACGGCTTCGCACATTGACTCCTCGTAGGAAGCCGGCTCCTCAGTTTAGTGTTTGTCAGTTTGCTCATCGGTTGGTTTGTATTTAGTGCGAATTTTTCAGGAAAAAGGATAATTAAAAAAATGGTGAAATTTCGGTTGGCCATTGGGGATGGATCTAAAAAACCAAAAGATACTGAATGTGTTAAAACAGCTCACGTTAGAAGAATAAAATTAAGCCTAATTAAGCTCCTTGGGCGAGTACCTCGCTCTCTTCTCCGCCCCACGACCAGGATAATGGTGCAGTTTGCTTGGAACGAAACTACTGAACAGGTATCTCCCAATAACTCTCAACTTGAACCTGAACCCATTAAAGAAAAGGGAACGGTTACGGAACGAAATATTTCGTTCCGACTAAACAGTTCCGTTCCAGAACGGAACTAAACCCATCACGGAACATGCACTTTCGTTACGAACCGAAACTAAATGGCAAGAGAAAAGATATAGTTTTGTTCCGAACCGAAACTACTCTTTGGGTTCGATTTAACTTAAGAACCCTGGTACATACCACTTCCGCCATACCCTAGTTACGTCGCTACAAGTGGTTATAAGGTAGAATTTCCAAAATTCTAACTTATTTCATACATAAAAAACTTTTCAATGTACTAAACCTCAGTGGCAAAGGCTACTACGGAGCAAAAACACTTGAGCCAACTAATGAGCGACATAGATTTGCATTCCCACGAAGATTTGGAGCCACAACTACAGTATTGGGAGGTGCACACCAATGACTTATTCAAAATTACATAGTACCAAACACATCCATCTACATTTTTACTTTCTCCATACGTAGTAATGGGAAGGTATTGTATTCATAAAAAAATCGACTTCGAGATTTCAACGGAAATACATGTTTTGAGGTCCCTAGAACACTTTTACACTATTTTCGGCATGATGTCTGTGTGTGAGTGCGTGTGTGTTAGTGTGGGCGCTCTAATTCAAAAAGTACGTGCCATATCGTTACCAAACTTCATATATAGCACTTTAACATGAGCATAAAGAACTGATTAGTTTTTCGACAATAACGGTAACCGGAAGTCGAGATTTATTCGAAACCCGATTCGGATTTGGCGATATTTCGTCGTTAAAATATCATTACTGTATTTACAATTCTATACAAAAGTTATAGATAATGTAATTTCCTACAACTTTCATTTGAAACAATTTTCTATTGTAGTTATTGTTTAGGAGTTATTTATAAATAACCGGTTTGTCAGTTTTCTCCTTAAAAAAATCGTTATTGGTAATCTTCGTGAGATCCATAGTTGTAGAGAATAATATTTCTTCCAAGTTTTGTTTGAAACAAATTCTCGTAAAACCATTCATTTCGGAGATATTTTGCTTTTTACTTTCTCCATACGTAGTAATGGGAAAGTATTGTATTCATGAAAAATCTGATGTGACCAACACATGACTTTCTCCATATTTGGGGTATAGATATTTAAATTTAAATTTAAATTTAAACCCCTACAGTTTTTATTTGAAACAATTTTCTAGAGGAGTTATTGTTTAGGAGTTATTTATAAATAACCGGTTTTTCGGTTTCCGTTAAATATCTCCTTAAAAACATCGTTAATGTTAACCTTCGTAAGGACCAAAGTTGTAGAGATTATCATTTCTTCCAAGTTTTGTTTGTAACTAATTTTCGTAGAACCATCCATTTCGGACATATTTCGCTTTATCTTAATACCAGCCTACAGCGCCAACACCATGTAGCGGTGAATTCTGTAAACATTCAAAATATACGTAATTTACGGCAAGGACGTGTCTTCTTTTACGATACGAAATAATAATTTTGCCATATAATGCTACTCATAATAATTTAAATATCTATACCCCAAATATGGAGAAAGTCGTGTTGGCCACATCAGATTTTTCATGAATACAATACTTTCCCATTACTACGTATGGAGAAAGTAAAAAAGTAAAATATCTCCGAAATGGATGGTTCTACGAAAATTTGTTTCATGACTCGGCTAATAACAATAATCTTCAACAAGAAAAATTGCCTGTGTTCCACCATAATTTACTGAACATTTAGGGAATGTTGCGAGTTAGAATTATGGCGTCGTCATACGTGTCTTTTTGTAAGCATCCGCATAATAAATTCGCGAAATATAAACGAATTCATTATATTTTTTCCTTGTTAATAATAGAGGCTTAAGGCATTACTGTTTTCACAATTTTGTTAAACAGAATTTTAATTATATGTATCGTTCATTTCGTTCAATAATTAAAAACACTTTAAAACTTCTCGATTAACTTATATTTTCACGTCTCGATGTTTCTTGTTATATGATTATGACTTTTTCATATGTTTGCATCGTAATTTAAATAACTGTATTATAATATAGCCGAGTGACTATCATTAAAATCACTCAATTCGTTCTATTATAATATACCAGCGTAATTGCCCATCAAATATTATGGTTAGGCGTGAATTAAGTATTACATTAAAATAAAACAAAAATTAATGACACCAACTTTTATGTGCACTAAAACGTAAAAAATTAATATAAAATCCACATAATCGAATGTTCCAGAAAGCAATAATAGTCATGGACATATAAAGTGATGTTTTAACAAGATTTTAACACAATTTTTGTACTTTTTTTTGCATTAGAATCGAGTCACCAATAAACTTGAACAATTGCACTTACCACGGAGATGAATTGAATAAATGCGTAAAAATCACGAAAATTTGTCTGCTTTTTTCGAATGAGATTTGAATTTCTACGACAGGGAAATTCATGTCCATAGTTATCTCGGCCTAACTATAAAAATCCCGCGTCGATATCTCATTTTCAAAATATTTCAAAATGGTAAAGAAAAAATCTGAAAATCTGATGTAGCCAACACGTGACTTACTCCATATTTGGGGTATATATATTTGCATTATTATGAATAGCATTATAAGGCAAAATTATTATTTCGTATCGTAAAAGAATACAGTCGTCCTTATTGCCGTAAATTACGTGTATTTTGAATATGTTTACAGAATTCACCGCTACAAGGTGCTGGCGCTGTATACTGGTATTAACAAAAATCGAAATATCTCCGAAATGAATGGTTCTACGAAAATTTGTTTCAAACAAAACTTGGAAGAAATATTATTCTCTACAACTTTGGTCCTTACAAAGATTACCAATAACGATGTTTTTAAAGAGATATTTGACGGAAACCGAAAAACCGGTTATTTATAAATAATTTCTAAATAATAACTGCTATAGAAAATTGTTTCAAATAAAAGTTGTAGGAAATTACATTCCCTATAATCTTTGCATAGAATTGTGTATACAATAATAATGTTCTAACGGAGAAATATCGCAAATACCGAATCGGGTTTCGAATAAACGTCGACTTCCGCTTAACAGTTATTGTCCAAAAACTAATCAGTTCTTTCTGTTCATGCTATAGTGTTATATGTGAAGTTTGGTAACGATATGACAAGTACTTTATGAGTTAGAGCGCCCACAATCACATACAGTTTTGTTTGAAACAAATTTTCGTAGAACCATTCATTTCGGAGATATTTTGCTTTTTACTTTCTCCATACGTAGTAATGGGAAAGTATTGTATTCATGAATAATCTGATGTGACCAACATGACTTTCTCCATATTTGGGGTATAGATATTTAAATTCTTTTTATGAATAGCATTATAAGGCAAAATTATTATTTCGTATAGTAAAAGTATACAGTCGGCCTTATTGTCGTATATTACGTAAATTTTGAATATGTTTACATAATGCACCGCTACATGGTGCTGCCGTTGTATACTGCAAATTAAGAAAATGCAAATTGTCTCCGAAATGGATGGTTCTACGAAAATTTGTTTCAAACAAAACTTGGAAGAAATATTATTCTCTACAACTTTGGTCCTCACTAAGGTTACCAATAACAATGTTTTTAAGGAGAAAACCGAAAAACCGGTTATTTATAAATAACTCCTAAACAATAACTACAATAGAAAATTGTATCAAATGAAAGTTGTAGGAAATTACATTCTCTATTCCTTTTGTATAGAATTGTAAATATAATAATGGTATTTTAACGAAGAAATATCGCAAAAACCGAATCGGGTTTCGAATAAACCTCGACCTCCGGTTACCCGTTATTGTCGAAAAACTAATCAGTTCTTTATGCTCATGTTAAAGTGTTATATATGAAGTTTGGTAACGATATAGCACGTACATTTTGAGTTAGAGCGCCCACACCAATATACACACACAAACACATACACAGACACACAGACATCATTCCGAAAATAGTCTAAACGTGTACTAGGGACCTCAAACCATGTATTTCCGTTGAAATCTCGAAGTCGATTTTTTTCATGAATACAATACTTTCCCATTACTACGTATGGAGAAAGTAAAAACGGTTACTTATAAATAACTCCTAAACAATAACTACAATAGAAAACTGTTTCAAATGAAAGTCGTAGGAAATTACATTCTCCATATGAAGTTTTGTAACGATATGGCATGTCCTTTTTGACTTAGAGCGCCCACAATAACATACACACACACACACACACAAACCTCATTCCGAAAATAGTCCAAACGTGTATTTCCGTTGAAATCTCGAAGTTAATTTTTTCATGAATACAATACTTTCCCATTACTACGTATGGAGAATGTAAAAAGTCCTCCACTCTCAATTCGAAGCATTCCATTGTCATTCAATTAGAAAACAAAAATAATTATTTAAAAATTTCACTCACAAGGGGACCTTACGACATGTTCGTCGCCGATTCGGTTGAAACTTGGTGAGCATGTAGCACACACCTATTGATGAAAAACGCCAAAGCAAGAAGACGCACCTCTCAATCATTCGCGAGATTTTTGCAATTAAATTTAGCGAAAATACTAGGGGTCCAATGTATACCCTAATATGAGTCCCAACAGTCAGCTGGGGCGGTGGCCGAGTAGGTTAGTCGTCGGGTTCACGAAATTTTGGCCGCGAGTTCGATACTAACGTTCAAATTTTTTTTTCAATTTTTATTATTTGATTTGTTTCTATTGTCAAGTAATTTTTGGGATATATTATTTGCTGAAAGTTTACTCTATTTATAGTTACATTTTCACTAATTAAAAAATATTTTTCGCAATAAAGTTGAAAAAGAATTGGATTAGAATTATCAGCAAAACTTAAATGGGAATAAGGGTCGTTTATCACACATATTCAACTCTTTTCTTTTACAGGGAGCTAATGCTTCATTGCAAATTATTATTGTATACATTTATTAATCGATTTTATTATATGACGTACAATGTTTCGGGTGGTAGTTATCGTAGAAACATGAAAAGCATAGATCTAGAATACACCATGCACACGTTATTAAACCAATTGATTGACAGGCACAGTTATTTTTAAAAGATTATGCTGGGAAACACACATCATTCACATTCACAAATAACTTGACGAGTGAGTTTGGAAATGTAATTGCATCATGTTCGATATCAGGCAAACTAACAGCAAAGCTGTACAAATTATTCTTGCAGAACGCTCTTCTACCTTATGTAAAAATGAAGTTTCTTCTGCTAATTGATTCTTGGGGAGGTCAGACTAACCCCAAAGTGTATGACGAAATCTTTGTTGACGATAAGGATGAATCAACATGCACTGTCAAATTTATTCCGCCAAAATGCACTCCACTCTGCCAACCTTTTCATGTGTACTTTTATAGGCAGGTTAAAAACTTCATTAAGCGGATGCAGAATTGCTCATTTTTAATAGAACAAAACCGTGAAATATCATCACGTGAGGATGCAATCAAATTATATTCGTTGCTTCACCACCAATTAAGTGCGCCAGTATTTCGCGATATGATTAGGTACGCGTTGTATGCCTCGAAACTGACAAGCGAAAGGAGGATTTTTGTGAATGTGAATGATGTGTGTTTTCCAGCAAAATCTTTTAAAAATAACTGTGCCTGTCAATCAATTGGTTTAATAACGTGCGCATCAGGGGCGTATCTTGGATTTTGCGAAGGGGGGCGCTCTTAGGAGTTTGTTTTAATTTTTTGGAATACTTTATGCGATCCCGAGGGGGGCAGAAAAATTATTAGTAAAATTTTGTAATTTCGAGCCTTTCCGCTAATGAAAAAAGAAAATTATTTTGAATTCATATAAAATTAACACGAACTGGGGAAATTTGAGGAGCGAAAGTAATTATAACGGTAACCCTAGGCCACAGTGACATTGACATTCGTCGTTCACATAGCAGAAATTGGGAATACAAAAGTAAAAGTAGATTTACATGAATCAGCGCGGTTGAATGCTCGGCAGAACAATTCGATTCGACTAAAGCAGTTATTACATTAGAACCAATGCCGTCGTCTTGATCTCTTCTGTATATCTATTGAAGTCTTTGTATTTAAAGTAGAAAAATTGATTGCTTTTGATATCCAGGGGGAGTGCTGTAGCACCATACGCACCCCCCTGGATACGCCTCTGGTGTGCATGGTGATATCTAGATCTCTGCTTTTCATGTTTCTACGATAACTACCACCCGAAACATTGTACGTCATATAATAAAGTCGATTAATAAATGTGTACAATAATAATTTGCAATGAAGCATTAGCTCCCTGTAAAAGAAAAGAGTTGAATATGTGTGATAAACGACCCTTATTCCCATTTAAGTTTTGCTGATAATTCTAATCCAATTCTTTTTCAACTTTATTGCGAAAAATATTTTTTAATTAGTGAAAATGTAACTATAAATAGAGTAAACTTTCAGCAAATAATATATCCCAAAAATTACTTGACAATAGAAACAAATCAAATAATAAAAATTGAAAAAAAAATTTGAACGTTAGTATCGAACTCGCGGCCAAAAACTCGTGAACGCGACGCCTAACCTACTCGGCCACCGCCTCAGCTGACTGTTGGGACTCATATTAGGGTATACATTGGACCCCTAGTATTTTCGCTAACTTTAATTGCAAAAATCTCGCGAATGCTTGAGAGGTGCATCTTCTTGCTTTGGCGTTTTTCATCAATAGGTGTGTGCTACATGCTCACCAAGTTTCAACCGAATCGGAGACGAACATGTCGTAAGGTCCCCTTGTCAGTATATTCTAGAACGAAAAGTAAAGCATTCATCTCTAAGAAGGAGAGTTGTTTATGAAATTTTTTTAAACGTAGGTTATAGCGAAGTATGACTCTGTACGAGACAAACACACAGAGAAGAAATAGAAGATAGATAATCAGCTCCGCATGCGTTATGTTGACGTTCAATTGTTATTTAAACATAAATATCGAACCGGCACGTGTTATTAAAACAATTGCCACTTCTCGAGAATTATTCGAATCGGGTAAAACGGATAAGGGATACCGTGAATCAGGATTTTATCTTCTGACACGTGTAGGCATCCCTGGTGAACGTGATAACTTTCGCAATCTAAACACTATATATTCGCTACCACCGCGTTTCTAGAATCATTCCAGGGAATGTCACCGAGGTGAGCATTAGCCTGTTTTGAGCCCCTGAAAAGAGCGTTTTCTTTTTTTTATTTCTTCAGCACATTTGAAGAATGATCCGGCTACGAGAATTCATTTTCACAAAGACTGATTTGCAAGGTGTGTACATTAACAATGTCCTTATATATACTGTTGCTATCGATATTTATAAGATATTTTTTACTCATATCGTTCTTATAATTACCGACGAGTTTTACAGAGCATCTAATACCATTAAAATAATTTAAATACTTTTAAAATCATAAGACTGGCCAAATTTTATCTCCACTTTGAGTACTTATAAGACGATCATTTGTTTATGGAGGTGTTCAAAAGAAGCGATATTAGGGATGAAAACCTTCCCATATTTTATTTCGTCGTGCCATTTCCGGTTTGACGAAGTAAAGCAGGAGAAGGTTACCTGTCATTTTTGATGCTTGAACAAAAAAAATGTGACGAAACTCTTTTTTGGGGAATAATTGATCAATTTACCTTTTCTTTGTATTCTTCTTCGTTGTTGTCTACAGAAACGGTTATGGAGACAGTAAGATTTTTTTCTGAAAATATATATTTTTATTACTTAATAATAGGACAGAGTTTTTAGAAAATTATGTGATTTTTCTAGTCATAAATAAATGCATGAAATCTATCTGAAATTTAGATCTTGCGATTGTTAAATTATTGATTTCTCGATGCACTAAACTGACAACAACATTTTGCTTAACCTTCTACTTTACGGCAACATGAGTAACCTGTATTATTTGGCATGTATCTCGCATCACATACACGCACACACACACACAGATATCATCCCGAAAATAGTCTAAACGTGTTCTAAGGACCTCAAACTGTGTATTTCCGTTGAAATCTCGAAGTCGACTTTTTTCATGATCACAATACTTTTCCATTACTTGTTATGGAGAAAGTAAAAAGGCTTTTTCGCTTCGTTTCAACTCTGCCCATGTTATTCAAATGGAGAAAAGATACGCTCCTGGAGTCAAAACCAGGACTAATATGTTCACGGCGAGCAGTTTCAAATTGAAAAGTTGAATAGTGAAGTGATTCCTGAAATTTTGATCGGAAAAGGTTGAAAAGCTTTTTAGATATGAGCGGTTTTACTTTTCACCCATCTAACACCATATAGCAACAAATCTGATGCGGTCAACACATTACATTCTCCATATTTGGGTATAGATATTTAAATTATTATGAATAGCATTATAAGGCAAAATTATTATTTGGTATCGTAAAAGAATACAGTCGTCCTTATTGCCGTAAATTACGTAAATTATGAATATGTTTACATAATCCACCGCTACTCGGTGGTGGCGCTGTATACTGCAAATTAAGAAAAAGCAAAATACATATTGTCGAAAAACTAATCAGTTCCTTGTGCTCATGATAAAGTGTTATATATGAAGTTTGGGAACGATATGACAAGTACTTTATGAGTTCGAGCGCCCACAATCACATACACGCACACACACACACAAACATCATTCCCAAAATAGTCTAAACGTGTTCTAGGGACCTCAAAACGTGTATTTCCGTTGAAATCTCGAAGTCGATTTCTTTCGCGAATACAATACTTTCCCATTACTACGTATGTAGAAAGTAAAAAGCAAAATATCTGCGAAATGGATGGTTCTACGAAAATTTGTTTCAAACAAAACTTGGAAGAAATATTATTCTCTACAACTTTAGTCCTCAAGAAGATTACCAATAACGATGTTTTTAAGGAGAAAACCGAAAAACCGGTTATTCATAAATAACACCTAAACAATATCTAGTATAGAAAATTGTTTCATATGAAAGTTGTAGAAAATTACATTCTCTATAACTTTTGTATAGAATTGTATATACAATAATGATGTTTTAACGGGGAAATATCGCAAAAACCGAATCGGGTTTCGAATAAACCTCGACTTCCGGTTACCCGTTATTGTCGAAAACTAATAAGTTCTTTGTGCTCATGTTAAAGTGTTATATATGAAGTTTGGTAATGATATGGCACGTACTTTTTGAGTTAGAGCGCCCACAATAACATATACACACACAATGACGGAATAAATTGACCATGTAATCCTATACAGACAGACATAAGCTGGAAAGTTGGGAATAATTTGGAAACGGGAAAAAATTCTGCCATGACCGAGAATAGAACCCGGGTCTTCCGCACGTACCCTTCGCATTATAAAATTGTCCTATTAATGGTGGATCTAGAGTCCACCAAGTAGTTAGCATGGGAAAAGATTAGGCCAACGAGAATAAGAAAGAATAGGAAAACAACAAACCTCTAACCTTTGAAAACAATTTCGCAAACGTCACGAAACTTAATTCCCCATACGGGGCCAGTGAAAGCGCCTGTGCGGCAGATGTGAGGCATCTTGGCCCGCGAATAATGGGGCCACAGAAGATTCGAGATTTAAATTATTTAAGTGTCGAGTGTACATTTTGCAAAATATTTTACTAAAAACGACTAGCTAAACTTATATTCAATAAAAGACACTCGGTAAAAGTTATTATATTAAACTGGGTCTCCATCAATCGACCGTTATTACTATAAATATTAATTGATATCGTAGGGCCCTCCTCATTGAGAGTCGTATCCGGCCTCCCTTCAGTGGATGGCCGAATCTGTCAGACAAAGTCGACCCAGAAAGAACAATGTCGGTGATTTCATTCCCCAGAATTTTCATTCCACCAGAAAGCGATACACGCGTATAAGCATTGTCAATGTTATCACTTTTGCGAAACGATATGTCACATTTTAAGAACATAAACAGCCATGTTTTCCACACAATGCAACGGCGCCCAGTTGTGACGTTTTTGACGCGCCAATTTAAGGGATAAAAAATTTCTAAATGTCTCGCAGTTTATTTCCGCATGCGTAGATTACGGTTATCATTTAACTAACCCGGCATTGAAATAACAAGCGGCGAGGTTTATTCCGCCACCAAACCAGACACGTGCGGAGCAATTGCCATTGTCAACGTTATCACTTCTGCGAAGCGCTACCTCAAATTTGAAAAACATAAATAGAATTTCAACAATATTTCTTTTCTGGGTAATCCGTATGGAAATTGTTCTACACAATTTCGCCGCTGTTATAGATATCAGCTCGGAGACGAGAAATGACGTAATTCGCAGGTGTCAAGTACGGGTGATTCAGGGAGGCGGAGAAATTTCCTGGAAATTCGCTAGGACGAAAAAATCCCTACATTCTTCTCCGAAGCTGACAATTTAGACCTGCATAAGGCGAAAACTGTTAATATATTATGCTGGAGTTTTAGCATTTTGTGATTTTGGTAAAAGAAAGAGACATGTTAGTTTCATTTGTTTGGCTGGAGGGAAAGATGGAATGGAAGAAGGGTGTGGGGGAGAGAGGGAGTGAAAGTAAATTGGAGAGGAATGGGGAAGGGGTGGAGAGGGAGGGGGACTGAAAGATGGTGAGAGGGGTGGTATACTTTTGGGACAGAGTGATGAGGATGGGAATGGACGAGAATAATGAGGTTTAGAAGTGCTTCTCAAATTGTTAACCGCGGTCCCCCAGGGAGCCGTGAAGATTTTTCCGTGGCGCCGCCGAAAATGGGCCGATAATAAAGATGCTAAATTAATTTTAATCCTAAATAAACAATAAGCTGATAAGAAATAAGCTCAATTAATTAAATGATACAGTATGTGGAAAGGAGATCTTGTTGTAAATATGGTACTGCTTTTCAATCACCATGCTAAAGTAGTTGGGGGAACACCCACGACAGACGGACGAGAGTATTTTGTTGCATTGACAACAAAAAGGACAATTTAATTATAAACAAACAATTTTCTATTAAATTAAAGTAGTACTTTAGTAATTATTCTTTGAAATGCTATATCGCATTTTAAGTCAGTTTTATAAGTTGGGGGCCTCGACATTTTTGATTCACATCAAAGAGGCCTCACACTAAAGGAGTTTGAGAACAACTGGTTTTGAAGACCGGAGCGGAATGAGTGTAAGGGAGTGGTGAATGAAGTTTTGATTTGTAGGAGGCGTTTTTCGGCGGATGTATTAGAAACTGAAGCTCCTGGGCGTAGGTCAGCGATCCCAGTAAGAATTTATGGTTTCAATGTAATTTTACTGTATCGCAAAGATTTAATGTCATCTTAAAAGATTTACTGGGAATAACGTCAACGTCCAAAATCGTCATTGTCAGCAATATCAAAATAAATAAATAGTTCTACTGGATTTTCTTAGTAAGGCACACTTCCACTCGCAACTTTGATTCGATAGAAAATGTACACATTCCCACGTGCCGAATCTCATCCGCGAATTTTTTGTCATTTTGTAATTAAATAGCCAAATAAAGAAGGACCGTTCATCATGTTTTGTCACCTAATTTTTGGGCGGGGTTGCGTGAGCTGCTAACTCACAGCCCCTCGTTCAGATGGGTCCTCGGCTCCTCACTCCTTCACATCGTCATGCAGACATAACCAGACGGACAGGAGACCTCTTCCCTCGCCGTCCAATGGCCGCTCCCCATTGCTTCATTTATTGCAGGGATTAATCGTTTTATCTTATTTTTGGATTATCCTTCAAAAGCCGGAATTCAATCTAAAATATACCTCCTGGTGGCCGAGCATTTCAATGCCTTGTTCATACAAATCGTATGATATGACATAAAATTACATTTATCGCGAATTATAAATTATAAAATATTCACACAAAAATAATTCTAAAGAAAAAACTGCATAATCAAGTAATTACTTTACTTCATGTCTTTTTTCGACGAATCGCTTAGAGAAATTGGGAAAAAATCATTAGCAAAATATTACGCATCACATTAGGGAGGAATGCAGCAACAAATACTTAAAATTAGAAAAGAGGATACAGAAAAAAAACATTACACATTGTGGATAAGTCGTAGCATGTTACAGGGCCTGCTTTTCATAGTATATTCGGAAACGCGGGCCAATGCATTGACCCACATCGCACTTGGACTTAACCACTTTCAAAATTTACTTCCATTCCTCTTTTCGCAAGCTCTTTAGCCGTTGTAAAAGACGAATTTAAGAAAAGAAAACTGGTAAAAAACACTCGAAATAAGAAGTCTAAGAAAGGGCGGAGAATCCATTACGACACGACTGACAACCCAGAACTGAATGGAAGGAATATTCCCTGAAGATTCCATAATCCTCTTTATTTGTAAAGAAAAACTATACTGAGCGCTTAGGGAATCTTATCTCGAGACACTCGTTACTGTATACTGCTTGGAAAGCATTCCGATAGATGTTTGCGCACATACAGTATACGTAGGCCTGGTTGGTAATAAATTTACCGAGGCGACCCAAACACTATACGTGGTCTGCCACAAATACTATCAAATGGCAGATCTTTTAAAATGCTTTCTAAAAATCTAATGTGGCCAACACATGACATTCTCCATACTTGGGGTATAGATATTTCAAATATTGTGGATAGGATTATAAGACAAAATTATTATTTCATATTGTAAAAGAATACAGTCGTCCTTATTTCCATAAATTACGTATATTTTGAATATGTTTACAGAATTCACCGCTACATGGTGCTGGCGCTGTATACTGGTATTATGAAATATCGAAATATCTCCGAAATGGTTGGTTCTACGAAAATTTGTTTCAAACAAAACTTGGAAGAAATATTATTCTCTACAACTTTGGTCCTCACGAAGATTACCAAATACGATGTTTTTAAGGAGAAAACCGAAAAACCGGTTATTTATAAATTACTCCTAAACAATAACTACAATAGAAAATTGTTTCAAATAAAAGTTGTAGGAAATTACAATGTCTATACCTTTTGTATAGAATTGTAAATACAATAATGATATTTTAACGAAGAAATATCGCAAAAACCGATTCGGATTTCGAATAAACCTCGACTTCCGGTTACCCGTTATTGTCGAAAAACTAATCAGTTCTCTATGCTCATGTTAAAATGTTACATAAGAAGATTGGTAACGACATGGCACGTACCTGTTGAGTTAGAGCGCCCACACTAACATACACACACACATACACACACAGACATCTTTTCGAAAAAAGTCTAAACGTGCTCTAGGGACCTCATAACATGTATTTCCGTGGAAATCTCGAAGTCGATTTTTTTCGTGAATACAATACTTTCCCATTACTACGTATGGAGAAAGAAAAAATCGACGTCGAGATTTCAACGGAAATACGTTTTGAGGTCCCTAGAACACGTTTACACTATTTTCGGAATGATGTCTGTCTGTGCGTGTGTATGTTAGTGTGGGCGCTTTAACTCAAAACGTACGTGCCATATCGTCACCAAACTGCATATATAGCACTTTAACATGAGCATAAAGAACTGATTAGTTTTTCGACAATAACGGGTAATCGGAAGTCTAGGTTTATTCGAAACCCGATTCGATTTCGCTTTATTTCTTCGTTAAAATATCATTATCGTTTTACAATTCTATACAAACGTTATAGAGAATGTCATTTCCTACAACTTTAATTTGAAACAATTTTCTATTGTAGTTATTGTTTAGGAGTTATTTATAAATAACCGGTTTTTCGGTTTCTCCTTAAAAACATCCCTATTGGTAATCTTCGTGAGGACCAAAGTTGTAGAGAATAATATTTTTTCCAAGTTTTGTTTGAAACAAATTTTCGAAGAACCATCCATTTCGGAGATATTTTGCTTTTTTACTTTCTCCATACGTAATAATGGGAAAGTATTGTATTCATGAAAAAAATCGACTACGAGATTCCAACGGAAATACATGTTTTGAGGTCCCTAGAACACGTTTAGACTATTTTCGGAATGATGTCTGTGTGTGTATGTTAGTGTGGGCGCTCTAACTCAAAAAGTACGTGCCATATCATTACCAAACGTCATATATAACACTTTAACAAGAGCATAAAGAACTGATTAGTTGTTTGTCAATAACGGGTAACCGGAAGTCGAGGTTTATTCGTAACCCGATTCGGTTTTTACATTATTTCTTCGTTAAAATATCATTATTGTATTTACAATTCTATACAAAAGGTATAGACAATGTAATTTCCTACAACTTTTATTTGAAACAATTTTCTATTGTAGTTATTGTTTAGGAGTAATTTATAAATAACCGGTTTTTCGGTTTTCTCCTTAAAAAATATCGTTATTGGTAATCTTCGTGAGGACCAAAGTTGTAGAGAATAATATTTCTTCCAAGTTTTGTTCGAAACAAATTTTCGTAGAACCATCCATTTCGGAGATATTTTGCTTTTTTACTTTCTCCATAGGTAGTAATGGGAAAGTATGGTATTCATGAAAAAAATCGACTTCGAGATTTCAACGGAAATACATGTTTTGAGGTCCCTAGAAAACGTTTAGACTATTTTCGGAATGATATCTCTGTGTGTGTGTGTATGTTAGTGTGGGCGCTCTAACTCAAAAAGTACGTGCCATATCGTTACCAAACTTCATATATAACACTTTAACAAGAGTATAAAGAACTGACGAGTTGTTTGACAAGAACGGGTAACCGGAAGTCGAGGTTTATTCGAAACCCGATTCGGTTTTTGCGATATTTCTTCATTAATATATCATTATTGTATTTACAATTCTATACAAAAGGTATAGAGAATGTAATTTCCTACAACATTCATTTGAAACAATTTTCTATTGTAGTTATTGTAGTGCCTGCCACCAGAAACGCATCAAAAATCAGCTGGAATATATGCCAACCAACTTGCACAACAAACCCCTAATTATTAGCGACTAATATATATACGACTATCAATTACTTGATTGCCCCTTCGATATAGACCACCCAACACAAAATTATTCCCTGATTTATGCCACCCAATTTGCATTGACTGCCGCTATAACATATTCCTCCCTAGATATATCAAACTCTCCACGCTCTTCTGCCAAGCGATATATACTCTACTGCACCAAACATACACCGAATGCCCTTATGCTTATGTAGCTCAGAAATTCTATACATATTTTCCGTGATTTGTTGGTTGGTTTGTTTGTTGGATGTAACGCTAAACCCGCTCGCTAGAAAAAATGCAAATAATGATATTTTTATTTTGACATGACCTCGGTAGGAGTCAAACCCGCGACCATAACATTGCTCGATTCACATATGATAAAGTGGTGACGAAAAAAATGTCGAAAAAAGTTCTGGGTTCGATTCCAATGGAAGGCATTTATATCTACCATTAAAAAAAAACAATAAAATCGACTGTATCCTTTCATTATTTTTACTTTCTCCACGGGATTTCAACGGAAATACACGTTTTGAGGTCCCTAGAACACGTTTAGACTATTTTCGGAATGATGTGTTTGTATGTGATTGTGTGGGCTCTAACTCTAAAAGTACTTGCCATATCGTTACCAAATTTCAAATATAACACTTTGGTATGAGCATGAGGAGCTGAGTAGTTTTTAGACAATACCGGTTAACCGAAAGTTTAGGTTTATTCGAAACCCGATCCGGTTCCGGCGAGATATCTCCGTAATACATCATATATGTATGTATATATAAATATATAGTATATATACATAAGTTATAGAGAATGTAATTTTCTACAACTTTCATTTGAAACAATTTTCATAGCAGTTATTGTTTAGGAATTATTTATAAATAATCGCTTTTTTCGGTTTCCGTCAAATATATCCTTAAAAACGTCGTTATTAGTTATCTTCGTGAGTACCAAAGTTGTAGAGAATAATATTTCTTCCAAGTTTTGTTTGAAACAAATTTTTGTAGAACCATCCATTTCGGTGATATTTTGCCTTTTCTTAATTTGCAGTATACAGCTGCACCACCATGTAGCGGTGCATTATGTAAACATATTCAAAATTTACCTAATTTACGGCAATAAGGCCGACTGTATACTTTTCCGATACGAAATAATAATTTTGCCTTATAATGCTATTCATATAAAGAATTTAAATATCTATACCACAAATATGGAGAAAGTCATGTGTTGGCCACATCAGATTTTATTTACTTTCTCCATACGTAGTAATGGGAAAGTATTGTATTCATGAAAAAAATCGACTTCGAAATTTCTACGGAAATACATGTTTTGAGGTCCCTAGAACACGTTTACACTATTTTCGGCATGATGTCTGTGTGTGAGTGCGTGTGTGTTAGTGTGGGCGCTCTAATTCAAAAAGTACGTGCCATATCGTTACCAAACTTCATATATAACACTTTAACATGAGCATAAAGAACTGATTAGTTTTTCGACAATAACGGTAACCGGAAGTCGAGATTTATTCGAAACCCGATTCGGATTTGGCGATATTTCTTCGTTAAAATATCATTACTGTATTTACAATTCTATACAAAAGTTATAGATAATGTAATTTCCTACAACTTTCATTTGAAACAATTTTCTATTGTAGTTATTGTTTAGGAGTTATTTATAAATAACCGGTTTGTCAGTTTTCTCCTTAAAAACATCGTTATTGGTAATCTTCGTGAGGTCCATAGTTGTAGAGAATAATATTTCTTCCAAGTTTTGTTTGAAACAAATTCTCGTAAAACCATTCATTTCGGTGATATTTTGCTTTTTACTTTCTCCATACGTAGTAATGGGAAAGTATTGTATTCATGAAAAATCTGATGTGACCAACACATGACTTTCTCCATATTTGGGGTATAGATATTTAAATTTAAATTTAAACCCCAAGTTTTGTTTGAAACAAATTTTCGGTGATATTTAGCTTTTTCTAAATTTGCAGTATACAGCGGCACCACCATGTAGCGGAGCATTATGTAAACATATTCAAAATTTACGTAATTTACGGCAATAAGGCCGACTGTATACTTTTACGATTCGAAATAATAATTTTGTCTTATAATGCTATTCATAAAAAGAATTTAAATATCTTTAACCAAAATATGGAGAAAGTCATGTGTTGGCCACATCAGATTTTAATTTTATTCACCTGACGATTGATTTGTATGATGAACAAAGAGAAATTCCGCGTGGAACTATTTGTTTACAGCAGGAGATTCTAACCCGCGACCTTTCGGTTATAAGGCAGGCGTACTGCCAACCAGTCTAACCGGACCGGCTCGTCGTAATGATCTCTCAAGTTATTTCTCTATCTACTGCTACAGAGTAGTCTCTCATGAGCCTCATGAATCATTCTACCGCTAACCATATGATAAGGCACATTGCTTGGGAAATACAGTGTCATTTCTCAGCAGTCTTTAACGAGATATCTATACAACTCTTATCATTATAGAATTCTGTTCTTCCACTAAGCATCTCGTGTGCTTTATTGTTCTCATTCTGTTAATTGGGAAAGGTCTAAGACCATTTTAATAAACTTATATCTAGTAGCGGGTAATTTGTGGGTTATTTATAATTAACTGATTTATCTCTCGTGGGATGGCATCATTTTTCCTAAGCAGACGAAAAGAAGTAATTTTCAGATTACGCATAAAGAAAAGTACTAGTCTCCAGAAAAATAAATAAATCAGTATCTTTACTTCGACAATTTTATAGTGATTGCATAAGTATTTCGAAATCTTAAGTTTCAAAGAATGTAAGATATCTAAAACGTCGATGATCCTTATTCGCTATCAATCAAATTCGATAAATTCATTCATAAAAAGTAGCCATTTATATTTAAAATCGCTTATCTTGTGCTAACCCGTATGGGATGTAACGATGCGAAATTTAAACGTTAACCTCGTCAGATTACCTCCCTTAGCGAGCATTTCGGGTCCTGGCTCTTACATAGCAGAGTTGGGACCGTCTGAGTAGCCAATGAAAAGTACCCCAAAAGATACTGAGCCAATAGGGGTACTTTGATGTCACGTCACGTGGTTCGTTGGCGCGGCTTTGTTGATTCAAATCAGTTGAAGCCGGTTGAAGCAGAGGAAGCAGTTTTACTCGTTCGAGAAGGTCTAACGTGATAAAAAGTGTTTTGTTGAAGCAGTTTTATTTTTAAATTAGAAGGGAAAGTATGGTTGTTACGAAGTGCCGCGAAAGGCTGGTTACTCGAGTTAGGTAAGTTTTTTGACAAATATCAAACATTCTTTTAGCAAAATTAATACTTTTTTACGAAAAATGTACGTATTTTTAAATTTATTGTCAATAAATCTGTAAAGGAATATGTTCTTTTCCTTCAGAAGTGATTACCAATTCCCCACATCCTTATAAAGGTGCAGGAAGGTTTCAGGTAACCCAAATGATTTCATTTTTTCATAAATTTGACGTTATCATTCCTTAATTTTCTTTTTTTTCTTTGAATAATTCCCGCTCAAACATTTGATGGGGTAAATTATTCTCAGAACAAAAAAAATGGAGGACCATGGCGTCAAATTTATGGAAAAATTAAATTACATTTGGTTTACGGAAAATTCCCGGTACCTACAAAAAGCGGTCCGCATGACGGGAGGAGAAGAGAGGGGGATGGGAGAAAGGGGAGGGACTGTTTACGAAGATGTTGACTAGTAACGTAGGACCAATGAAAAGTACCCCGAAAGGTACCGAGGCGACGGAGGAGTGTTTACTCGTGCCTTGTTCTTAACGTTGAGTGTCGCTAGCCTAGAGCGTTTGGCATTTGTAACTATAGATGGAGTTGTGAGGCACCATTCAACTTATATCATGGTGTTGTGAAGAGGAGAGCCAGATGTACATAGTTTAAGTAGTTTTGTGTTCGATTTCTAACTTATTCGATGGATACCGCTGAATTTTGAATATCATTTCATTATTATTTGAGGAAGCCAATTTTGAGAAAGGCACATGAAGTATTGTGTATCAACAACGATGTGTTTACTAATAGCGAAAATATTATTCAATTTATAAATGAAAAACACCAATGATCTACTTCGGGTATGTTAGTGTGACTTTTAAAGTGACTTTCATCGCAAGAGTGAGAAAGGTATGTTATCATTGTGATATGTTAAGCATGCATTCATTGTGTCGTAATATTTGAATAGTGACTTAGCCGCCCAATGTTTTCAAGTTCCGTTTGCATCTTATTCATTCAATATTTTGCTGCAACATTTCCAAGAATTATAACATTTCTTTATTTTCTAATTGCTTGGGTAAATTTTAATAGGTTAATGATAAATTTTTGATGAATTTTATATGAAGTTTTTATTATTAATATTAAATTTATAATTTTTGTTTTCAAATCCTGTCGAGGTCGCTGGAAATAAATTTTAATATGCTTATGGTAATCTCTATCAATGAAAAATTATAGTTTTTACAGCTGTTAACCATAACTTGTTCTAAAAGAATGTTTAGATTGTAATAAATAGGGCCAACGTGGCGGAAAAGAGCGAAATTAATTCCAGCTATAAATGATTTTGGATGAGGAAATTAGCATGAGTAGTATTCGTGTCGTGTTTAAATAGCAACGTTGATATTTTTCATAAATGAAGTAATAGATTCCAGTCGTAACGGAAAATTAACGGATTAACCTGTCTTATCCATGTACTATCTATCTGTTAACTGGAATTTACAATAATTTTATTTACTTTATTTATTTACTTTATTTTCATTTGGATCATATTATGTAATGATAATTTATAAAACTCTTCTCACTGTATAATCATATGTGGATGACTATTACTTTGTTTGTTTTTTCTTATGTTTCCATAATAAAGTAATGATAAATTTGGACTTATATTTTTAAGCTAGGAACAAGCGTTGGTTTACGTGTAGATATACTCGGCAATTATCCCGTTTAATTACATATCTTTGAACCTGTCTGATTAATACATTTTACGGCAAATTATTTGTGAATCCTTTCAAGTCAATCAGGATTTAAATTCATTCTCGGTGAAATTGTGTTAAATGAACACTTAGATAGTACTAGCTGCAGTACCCGGCGTTTCCCGGCTCAATTTGTCTAAGGATTGGGTAACTTTAAATGAAAATTATGGGGGAACGGGGAGACATAGGCCCCCCAAATTTTGTATACACATTGTAGAAGGGATAATGTACGACTTAAGTTAAAACAAATTGAAAAAATACGAAAATTAAAAAAAAATTACAAGATAGTGAGGGGTTATAGGGGGGAGGTGGAGGGAAACAAAGTTGCCTAAAATCTTTTCAGGGATGATAGAAAATCATGTGCAAAGTTTGAAAGTTGTGGAACTTTTGGTTCTTAAGTTATAAACGGACATACATACAAACACACTAAATTATATATTAAGATTTTACGATATTGTACCTGTTGCAAATACTTTAACAATGTTTATGACATTTTCTTTTAGGTCCGATTGGCTACGAAATTGTTTCAAATGTTGCTGCTTGAAATTATTCAAATGTTTTCCTATATGTTGTAGTAAGGTACAACCTGAAAATGGCTCATATAAGTGAAAGAGAACAAAAGCTCTTTGAAGAAAAGAGGGAAACAAACAGAATCCCCCACAAGGAAAATCCTAATTCTGAATTGGTTCCTGACAATCACAAAAAACCATGGCCCAGGCAGGGCAATGCTCATTACTTCAAGGGAAAGTATGCCAGAAAAAGAAAAGGAAAAGCAGCAAAGCCCACTCCAAGCAAAACTGTGAAGGAAACAGCGACGAAGGATGTTGTAAACTGTGATGAAGAACTAAATATTGGCGCTATTAATACTAGTGAAGTTGCATTCAGTTTATCATCTGATAGTAAACATGACACTTGTAACGGTATTGGAACACCAGTTGAGGCAGTGGAACCTCAGTCCAACTTTGAAAGTGTCATTGACTCATCCATGAAGCCTAAACCTTCAGCTGCTGCTGTTAAGACTGAGGTAAATTGTCGTAAAGTGGAAAATAGTGAATTGTGCAGTGGTAAAGCTGGACTCGTTCAAGATGAGATAGTAAAGGACTTGTCATCGTGTCAAATACATGACCCTAATGCTATTTTTGCAGAATTACTGTACGAGGACAAATCGATGCTTCTAAGCAATTATATTGAAGTTCTTAAGAAGGTGAGTTTATCTTTACACTTACATTTTTAAATGTTATATTCTGCTCTTTTGTTTTACTAATTTTGTGCTGTATTCTTAAACAAGTACACATCCAATGATCAATACAGAATGCAGTTGTGTCAGGTTCCTGGACCCCATTGTCCATAGAGATTATGCTGTGAAAAATTATGCACCAGGGCTCCCAAGTTCCTTAATCCAGCCTTGCTAATGCTGTGCATTTTCAAGCTATATTATATATTTTGTTTTCATGTTTAGACTTTTATACAACATTTAGTACGTATATCATTTTTATAGTTTTTCTGCAAAGAGATCACTGGCAACTGACTGTAACTGGTGGATTGAGGAAATAGTACATCAGTGATAATTACTTAATATTCTTGAAGTTCATTCTCTGATTTTTTTTACTGGTTTGTTTGTCATACTTATTTAACTCGTGTGATAAAAAACCATTGCAATTTATGTTATTTATTGTGATAAATTAATGGGATTATATTTTGTATGATGTTACACATCATTATGAAGATAAGTTACCACTTAACAAGTCCACAAGTGACAGTTTGTTGCCTTGCTTGTGTGAAAATTTTGTTTAATAAATTGAATATTTAACAAAATACAATTTAAAATTTTTCTACATAGTAATATGCTGTATAATAGTTGCTGGGGTCTTTATTTATCAGCAATAAGCCAGTTTGCAGTTTTTCATACTGAGTTATTGAAACTGGATTTTTTTACTTTCTCAAAATGACCTTTAATGGAGTATTTTTGTTGGCTATTGTTGCTACTTAAATATGAAGTAAATTTATCCAATGATAAGGCCTTCAGCCAGCTGGAGAAGTACTGTGTCAATTATGTGATGGTTGATGATGTAAGATTTTTAATAAATCCTACTTTGCCAATTTGTACCAAATAGGATTAAAAATTGTAATGAAATAATATTTGATCTTTTATCACCTCATTTGTTGCAGTTTTATTCCACAATCTAGTGGCAAGCCACCCAATATAGTGAACAGGAGCACACTAAAATTACAATTATATTTTCTGATACGTGTATGCTTTCTATTTACGTATGAATTCAGAATAATAACTTATCAAGTTATGCATTTTCATATGGAAATTAATTTACATTTTTCTATCAATTCTTCATTTGTCATTCAAGAAGGGTGGAGATTCATCATAAATCCTTGCATTGAGGCCCACACAGCAATCGCTGTGCTTCTGCTTCCATCCATCTCAATTTGTATTTTAGCTTTTATAACCTCATAGCCCTACTCATTTTTGCCTGACCATAGTTTTTCTGCCTCCACATTATTTATATTGCTGTGGACATTTGAAAATCTATGTTTGAACAAGGTTACGACATCCTTAAAATTCATAAAAAGTAACATTTCTCACTATATATGTCAGTCTTGTCTAATTTTTTCCTTGAGTCCTATTTCTTGAAGGCTCCTAAATATTAACCTTATGAATGAGGAATGAATTTAAAAACTTGGATTGATCCCATAGTTGTTGTCATTTTGAATGTGGAATGAATGTCAACCATTTTTTCGCAATGTTCTAATTGATATATTTTTAACAAGAAAATGGATGTGCATATTTTTTTGGAGTTATTTTCATATGGTTCCTGTGATACATGTTATTATAAACATGCTGTAATGCTGAATCTTGAAAGCTATTAAACTGATTTAATATTCATCCATCGAATGTTAGCAGGCTTGATGTTTTAAAGGATTTTCAAGTGCAGGAAAAATACTGTTAAGTCAGTAATACTTTACAATGATAATGGTAAATTGTTTTTCTTTTAACCATGATTTAAACCGATAGTTTACATGATTTTCTTGTTTTTTAATTTTTTAATTCATTAAATAATTCATTCCATGTATTTTATATCACTGTATTTCATTTCAGAAACCTGAAAAGTTTCCTGCTGCCATTTTCCACTGCACATTGTGCAAGTTCAACTGCACCTCAGTTGATAATTGCAGAGCTCATGCCAAATGTAGTCGCCATCAGAGTGATTTAAAGGTAAAAAACTCTGAACGTGATCTTTGAAATCTTCGAGATGGTAAGTGCACTTTTATAAAAAAAATTATATTGAAGTTTAGGAATTCCTTAATGTCGTAAAAAGAAAAGGGAAGAAAAATACTAACTCATACACATCAGAAGCATTACTTTCATGTGCAGGTTTACAGGAAGTTACACCGTGGCAGGGACCTTCCATTCAGTCACCATGTACATGCAAACACATACACACACAGGCTTACGGGAAATTACTCCATGGCAGGGACCTGACTATTCACATATCATGCACACGTAGGTTTAGTGGCATATAAACCTCGCCAGGGACCAAATTGCAAACACAAAGCTACATAACGGATACATATTTTGACGCCAAGACGGTCTCTTCAGCATCACCAAATGCTAAAAAATGCTCTCATTTTAACCAAAGACTCCTATATTTAGCACTATTAAACTGATTATGCATATAAAATCATGCCAGATATATTGTTATATTCTCTGCTTGTTACATCAGACATAAACTGTAATTTGATTTACATTATTGATATATTATGCAGAGGATCATTTTTTTCATTCAGCTGAGTTCACGAAATTAATTCACATACTGTTTTTGTTATGGTTTCAAATTATCAAAAGAAAGTATACTGATATTGAGAAAGTTTAGTTGGCTCGTGGTTTATCTGAAATTTGTTATTTACAGGAAAGAAGATTGCTGGAGTCATTGAGGTCAATTCCTACTCCCACAAAATATCACATAGATGCTTTGGATAAAATGGTTTTGGAAACTGTGGAAAAATATGGTATGGTTGAAAAAGAAAGAGAAGTTTGTGTAAGAGTTGCCAACGAAATTGGGGCTTTTGTTGCTGAGAATTTTCCTGGTAAGTGTGCTATGAAGGTGAGCAAAATCGTTCATTAGAGTAAATGTTTGTATCAGTAGGCCATGCTTAAATGTTGGGCTTTTAAAAATGAGATGTAAAACAGTACACTTATTGGGGTAGTGCATCTAGAACAGTGTTTCTCAACTGCGACCACAGTGGCTGCATGTGACCACCAGAACATTTTTATGCAAACACCGACAAAATTTTCAACGTGAAATGATTAATATACAGACTGCAATGCAGAGCTGCAAACTGAACTGAACCACTATCATTTTGCTGAAGCGCGAACCAAACCAAAACCAGTGAATTTTCTACTGAACCACAAACTGAACCGGTATTTTTTTTGCATTTTTTCGGTTTGGTTCAAGCTCGATTTACATTTACATTTGCATCCCCGTAAGCCGCAAAGGCAAATGGCAGGAGTTCTCTTTGCACAATACCAACACTATAGTGAGCAGTGCACTCAATACTTATTGTGGCAGTTATTTGACAATATTGAACGGCTTCCAATAAAAACAAATATCCTCCTATTGGAAAGCTAAGGAATTTTGCCATCCGCAACTCTTTTAGGTGGCCAAAGTTCTTTTCGCAGTTCCTGCGACTCAAGCAAGTGTCGAAAGATGTTTTTCAACATTGAAATATATTCTGACAGAAGGAGTTGTTTGAGATCTGAATTGTTGGAAAGCATTTTATTTTTGAAGTTAAACAATTAGATGTCATTTTAAAAGTACAGAATGTGTGCATAAAATTTTCTTCAAGTACTTACTTATCTAGTGTACATCTGCAACCATCAATAAGATAATAGTTTTTGAGATAATTGAATAATTTTAAGACGCATGAAAAGTTCAATGCACTGAAAAAGACATTATCGAAAAAAAATATAACTTACCATATAAAATATAAATGAAATATAACAAATACAAGAATGATTATTTCAAAGGCATTTTATATCCTATCAAATAAATGAAAGCTCCACGTAATCATTGCTTCCATGCTGCTAGTGCTAAGGCGCTAAAAAAATTTTATTTAATAGTATTGTATTAATTACGTAGTATATGATATTTTATTTAAGTAACTGTCCATGATAACATTATTTCTCTACAATGTGCACAGTAAAATAAAATGAAAAAATTCCAATTTTGCTTGGACCGAGAACCGAACCACTGCCAAAAATGAATTATGAACTGAACCGTGAACCAGATCATCTTAAATTATGAACCGAACCGCGAACCAAGCCACTCCAAAATTTAGACTGGTTTGCAGCTTTGCTGCAATGTCCCATTTTTTTATATGTACTTACCATATTTACCCGAAAGGAAGACGATCTCGAATTTAAGACGACACCTAAAAAAGGTCTATTTACGAAAAACTTTTAAATACCAATAAACACACTAAGAGCATGAATAAAAAATCGGTACAACACACGTTGTACAAACTTTCTCATATACTAATGCGTTTAGTTATCTTTAGAAAATGAAAATCGTATAGAAAATGAAAATTGTATAGAAAATGAAAATCGTATGAGTCTGTTTTTTGAAAATCCAATTTTTGTTAAAGTTGCCCAAGAATAAACTTGCCTTATATTCATTCATTGAGAAAAATGAAATACGTAGTATTATTGAAGATATAAACTCCAGTAACTACGAAATTTGATCAAAATCGTTAGAGCCGTTTTTGAGAAAATCGAATTATTGTTAAAGTTGCCTAGAATAAACTAGCCTTATATTAATTTTTTGAGAAATATGAACTATACAGTATTATTGAAGACGTAAACTCTAGTAACTACGAAATTTGATCAAAATCGTTAGAGCCGTTTTCGAGAAAATCGGATTGTTGTTAAAAATGCATGGAATAAACTACTCTTAATTATTGATCAATGTCAACCATTTCTATGTATACTCTGCTCAGTATGATAAAATGTCTAAGTACGAGATTTCATTCATTTTCGTTTGACCGTCTAGGCTCCAGCGACAGTAACAGACAGACAGCATTGCAAAAACCACTTTTTCGGATTCAGCAACACCTAAAACGTGTATTTCCATAAAAATCTCGAGGTCGAATTTTTTCGCGAAAACAATACTTTCTCGATACTTCGTATGAGAAACTAAAAAGGCATTGACTTTGACATCTAACAATTATTCCTTTAGATAGCAGTTCCCTAGGCATTGTTTTACATTTTAAAATAACATACGGCAGCAACTTTGTGCCATCCACTAATGTAGCATTACCATAACGTGTATGTTTTATTCCCGGAAGTTTTTATAGTGACACTTTTTGCTCCTTTTTTGTTAACTGTATAATTAGATGGCATGTCGAAATAAATAGGTGTCTCATCTGCATTACCCATTTGGCTCAGGAGGTAATTGTGAATTTTCCGCAACCCGATTACATGCTTCTGGAAAGCAGTCAGGTTTTCCATGTAGTCAGAAGGTAGACGTTCGTATGCACCATCCATTATTAGCCTTGAATTCTTGAGGTGAGATGTTTAGCGATCACGCTAATTCATGAGCCTTCAATCTAATGATTTCTTGCGACACTGGTTTTCTGTCCGTTCTTTGAATATGCATAAAGTTTACTATTTCCTCTTCTAATTCATGAAATCAACCTTGTTTGGGTCCATGAAATGATTTCTATGTCAAGTTAGTACCTTTAAGTTTCTCTTTTATGTACTTCTACCTTCGCACATTTGCCACAGTCACATTATATTTCCTCCTGGCCTCACAATTATTAGTTTCTTCAACATACTGCACCACCATTGACTTAAAATTTCTATCATAACTTAGTCTTATTCCTTTTGAAACATTCCCTTTTACAGCAGTGCCTTTCTTCTCTACACGATCTGCCATTTCAGTCCTTTGGAGTAACTTATTTTAAACTTAAAAATAATGACGTCTTCCCTTCCCATTAAAACTTGGTGAAGTGAGTACTAATGGAGTGCTTTCATAAACGTTATACTCTTTAAAATTCGTCTATAGCTGGTGCGATAGCAGATTTTTAAATTGTAAGACATAGACATGTTTAAAATGTAACAAGATGCCTGAAATACGGCCGCCAATCATTGCTTAACCATTTACATTGTCGCACATATCAGATATCCTACCCAGCCGTAAACATATCCCTTCTATCAGTACCCCCGAGGTACTCTTTTATACTATGTGCAACTTTAAGAACTATGTTACGAATTTTTAATGTATTATAGTAATTAATTAAATGTAATGTATTGTTATATGCATTTATAAAGGTGTTTTCATGGACATATACTTGAAATCCGGGTGTTCCGTGCAGGACCTGCTTCAGACCTTTAATCGCCTGGAAGCAATAGTTATTTTGGCTGCCCCCTTATGTATAGATAAATTAATAAAACATACAGATTATTTTAGTAAGGAATTTATTTAATCAAATTATGGCGGCGACTTTTAACACTCGAAATCTGTTCCACAACTTCATCAAATGTTAGTGATTCCACTATTTCCTGTTCTATGGATAAAATTGCAAGGCCAGAAACTCTTGAGTTTGACAGAGTAGACCATAAATAATTTTTATTCGTTTACGACATTTTATTCAATTTATGAGAACGTCGTATCTCCGCAAGTATAAGACTGTGAGACATGCGACTCACACTGTTAGTTTCGTCTTGGACTCTGTATTACGAATCAATTGATTTCATAAACCTGAAATGAACGCCCCTCCACTAAGTTCGGCCGCCCGGAAGCGGGTGCTTCATCTGCGTCCGGCTGAAGCAGGCCCTGGTTCCGAGTGGTGTTTAAAATGCATGCACTTTTCCCACCTAAAACTTCATACAGGCAGTCCTCAACATCCGTACATTCGACATCTGTACAATTCGGTCTTTGGTACATTATAAATTCTCGCCCCTAAACCGCCTTTCATACTCCGAATTCGGACTTTCATACATCAGCTGATGAACAAACATTTCGAGCTATCTCATAATGGAGCTGTTTGTCAGCCAAGCCAACACTTTTAATAAATTACCAAATTTAAGTATGCTATGTAATAATGTACGTATTGTATGTAATGTAAGATATGTGTGTAATGTTTTTTAATATTGTACTGAAATTTGACAAGATTAATACCACTATAAAGTTGGTTAATAAACAATAAATTATTATTATTATTATTATTCAGTCTCAGCAACGTTACCATCTTTGTTTGTATGTACAGCAGTGTTTCTTTGTTTGTGCATTTTACACCTATTATTTTATAAACGTGAGTGAGAAACAGAAAACTGAAAGTGCTAATAAAAGTGAAACAAAACGTAGGACTCGTAAACTGAACACGATTGAGACAAAGATGGAAATAATTAGGCGTGCCGAAAGCGGCGAATCTTTAGCTTCAATCGGACACTCATTGGACTTAAGCCAGTTGAGTGTGTTCAATTGTGAAAGAGAAGAACAAATATAATAATACAATACGTACTGTGGCGTTTGGAATAATCGCCACATTTTTTTAAAGAGCAAGGAACCGATCTACACATGCTTCGATGACGTTGGCGATATCCCGTTAGGAGACCGTGAAACAATTGGAGACATAATGATTGTGCAGTTGCTTGGCTTTCTCGCGAATGACAAGTGAACTCAGCGAGATTTTCTTGTGAGTTTGTGTCTCAATTCACAAGTTTAAAGCCTTCTCTGTCTTCTCTACATATGGATTCCTAGGTACAAAAGACACTTTTGTACTCGTTGAAGTACCACTTGCAACACTACCTCTAATCGCTTCTTCACTTTCCTTATCGATCTTATTGTAGACTCATTCACACCAAGTAGTTTACCAACTGATGAAGCAGATTCATTATGCGCAAGCCTATCTAAAACTTCAATTTTCTTCTCCAAACTCATCACTTTTTTCGCCCCTTTTACCAACTTTTCTTTAATTTTAATCATCACTCTCTTTGGGGCCATGATTAGGAAGTATTAGAAAAAACCATGAAAACCATTCGGAATTTCATATGTCAGCGAAATGATGAACGAACATTTTGCGATGGTGCTGCCAGCCACCAGTTTCTGCCACATTGCCATAATTGTCTGTACAGCTGTGTTTATTTGTACCATTATTTAAATACTTTATTGCATTTTGCCCTATCTCTTTATATTATAAAATTGACAATTGTGTCTAAGAGACCTCTGCTCAAAAAACTAAACATTTATACCATAATTAGAGATTTTATAATATTTTTGGCTCTCTGGGAACGGAACCCTCCCTATAACATGTAAATATATATTCAACATCCATACATTCAACTTCCGTACACGTTTTCAGGAACGCATTACGTATGGATGTCGAGGACTGCCTGTACTCGATTTTAAGACAATCCCTAATTTTTTTGCGGACATTTTTTGGAAAAAACATTGTCTTCCTTTCGGGTAAATACGGTAATTAATATTTTACCCAAAAAGAATGAAAATCTAGACCTGAGTGAATTATGCCCGTCTTCTTTTGGTCTGCCATGGTGTTAAGCGACTGATGGTAGGAAATTCTCAGCTATGATATTGCTTTGAGTTTTCCTAGCTTCCGTCATGTATTTCCCATTATATTTTCAATTAACTTGTAAATTACTAGTATAAAAGTACATTAATGTTATAGTGTGTTGTTATTTTATATCAATAAACTGTTTGGAGTTTTTTTTCAAAAGACCAAGTATTACTTTTACCATAAATTTAACAGTGAGGCAACCCGGACTTGGCTGGTCGCCGCATCTGCGGCCACGACGAAATTTGGCATGAGAAACACTGATCTAGAATTTATTACTTTTAGTGTTTTATTTCCTATGTACAGGCAGTCCCCTACTTTCGTACATAATGCGTTCCTGAAAACGTGTACAAAAGTCGAACAAAGGACTTAAATGTTTTAATGGGGGTTCCGTTCTCAGAGAGTCAAAAAATATTATAGAATCTCTGATTATGGTATAAATGTTTAGTTTTTTGAGCAGGGGCTTTTTAGACACAATCGTCCATTTTATAATATAGAGAGATAGGGCAAAATGCAATAAAATATTTAAATAATTGCAAAATAAACACAGCTGTACAAACAAAGATGCCGACGCAGCAGAAACTGGTGGCCTGGTGGGTGGCAACCAGCAGCACTCGAAACATTCATTCGTCATTTCGCTGACGCATGAAAGTCCGAATTTGGCATACGGAAGGCGGTTTAGGGTTGTCAATATATAATGTATGAAAGTGCGAGTTTTTTTTCATTCAAGCATTTTGCTATTTTCATGGTTTTTTCTAATACTTCCTAATCATGGCCCCAAAGAGAGTGATGATTGAAATTAAAGAAAAGTTGGTAAAAGGGGCGAAAAAAGTGATGAGTTTGGAGAAGAAAATTGAAGTTTTAGATAGGCTTGCGCATAATGAATCTGCTTCATCAGTTGGTAAACTACTTGGTGTGAATGAGTCTACAATAAGATCGATAAGGAAAGTGACGAAGCGATTAGAGGTAGTGTTGCAAGTGGTACTTCAACGAGTACAAAAGTGTCTTTTGTACCTAGGAATCCGTATGTAGAGAAGACAGAGAAGGCTTTAAACCTGTGAATCGAGACACAAACTCACAAGAAAATCTCGCTGAGTTCACTTGTCATTCGCGAGAAAGCCAAGCAACTGCACAATCATTATGTCTCAAATTGTTTCGCGGTTTGCTAACGGGATAATGCCAATGTCATCGAAGCATGTGTAGATCGGTTCCTTGCTCTTTAAAAAAATTAAAATCTGCTAGGTCACTTTCTAGAAACTCATCAATTGAGTAGAATGATTTAGATTTCAGCAAAGAAGCCATTACAATTTTGAATTTTATTATATTTATACATTTTGCTTCATTTGGTAATTTATTAAATGTGTTGGCTTGGCTGACAGACAGCGCCACCATGCGATAGCTCGAAATGTTTGTTCGTCAGCTGACGTACGAAGGTCCGAATTCAGCGTACGAAAGGCAGTTTAGGGGTGCGAATGTATAATGTATGAAAGTGCGAGTTGAACGAAAGTCGAATGTATGAAACTCGAGGACTGCCTGTATTGTAGTCATTTTAGATTTTGCATATGATCTATTGGTACAGAAGTTGTGAAAATGAAGTACACATTGTATACATAGAAGGAATGAATCATATGAATTGATAACTTGAAGTTATTACTAAGGTGTATAGTTGAAGTGACAGCAAGATTTTCAAGGATATTGTTTGTAAAAAAATGTTAACTGTTTTATATTATAATTTTCTTAATTGTTTGATGATGACCTTTATCAATAAGAGAACTTAAAAATCGAAAAGAGGCTAGTATTCCCTGAAAGGACAAGATTACAAGCTAGTTGGCAAGGAAAGAGAAAAATCTAAATTTATACGTAACATGTATTTAAGTATTACTTATCAGTCCTTTAAAGAGCATGCCTGTAATATTATATTATTTCGTGAAATTGGAAAGTGAACTATTTTTCTTGATGCAAATCTAGTTTGTAGTTCTGATCTAATAAAATAAGGAAAATTCTTTTATTTTAAGCAAGCCTGATCCAACTATCCTAACCCTCTCAATTTTATATACACATATCCAATAACAAAAGGGTTAAACAATTTTCCAGAATTGTTTGTTAGATAAATAAATATTATTTCCTTACTATATGGTCAAAATTTTATGCCTAGCATAACAAAGTACAGGTGAGCCCCGCTTAACGCGGCCCCAGCCAACGCGGATTTGTTATAATGCGGATTTTATTTCAAATTAAAATTTCTAAAAAAATATGGATATCTTATGCACAGTGCGACCGCAGTCTAATATCTTATGATTTTTTCAATTTTGCACTAAGCAAATTTCCTAAAGTATCCTAAATATTGTGATATTTCAGCAGTGTTGCCTAATATTGCGTCATCTGGTGGCCAATTTCACTCTTTTCCCTGTATATTTCATGGGCCTAACACAAAAATGTCTGCTAAGGCAGAAAACATTGAAAAATGGAAATAGAAATATGATTCACGCTTATTGTTTCTTTGGCATCATTGGATCGTAAAGAATGTTTTTGATGATTTATATTTTTTAAATCTATAATTTTCGACAATTACTTTATTACAATGTTAATTTACCGTATTACCATGTCATTATAAATAATAATAAAACAATAACGCTACACAAAAAAATTATAATTTTGATGTACATATGAAAAACGTGGTATGCATGTAGGGATCTTAATGTTTGAATGCATATAATGTATACTATATAATCTGTGATGAGTTGGAAAAAAATTACGAACTTGCTCTCTAAAAAAAATCGGTACAACATACATTGTACAAACTTTCCCATATACTAATGCGTCATTTAGTTATCTTTAGAAAATGAAAATCGTACGAGCCTGTTTTTAGAAAATCCAAGTTTTGCTCAAGTTGCCTAAAAATAACTAGCCTTTTATTCATTCATTGAGAAAAATGAAATACGTAGTATTATTGTAGATGTATACTCAAGTAACTGTACGAAATTTGATCAAAATCGTTACAGCTGTTTTTGGGAAAATCAAATTATTGTTAAAGTTGTGTAGAATAAACTAGCCTTATATTAATTTTTTGAGAAATATGAACTATACAGTATTATTGAAGATGTAAACTCAAGTAACTGTACTAAATTTGATCAAAATCGTTAGAGCTGTTTTTGAGAAAATTGAATTGTTGTTAAAAATGCGTAGAATAAAAATCTCTTAATTATTGAGCAATGTCAACCATTTCTACGTGTACTCTGCTCAGTATGATAAAATGCCTAAGTACGAGATTTCATTCATTTTCGCTCTACCGTTTAGACTCCAGAGCCAGTAACAGACAGTCAGATGGCATTGCAAAATCCACTTTTTCGGATTCAGCGACACCTAATATGTATATTTCCGTAAAAATCTCGAGGTCGAATTTTTTCGTGATAACAATACTTTCTTGATACTTCGTATGAGAAAGTAAAAAGTTAAGGAAATTTGGATAAGGATGGCAGAGGAGGCCTATATGCCAGGGGCACCATATCGCTCTAGTTTAGTAATACTGGTTCGCTAGCTTAACAAGCGTTCCGTTGTAATATATTTCATTTCATACATACTCGGTAATTGACTATCAGATAGGGCAAAATGTACTTGAAAGGACAAAATCAATAAATTTCCATATTTTCTAAAAATTTAACAACCGGCTCGGAAATTCTGAGAAAAATTAACAACAGGCTCGGGCGAGCCGGCTTCAGCTCATCACTGTATATAATGATATATAAATTGCAGAAAACCCAACACACACTATTATGGGTTTGATCTATAAGCGGAGCTGCAAGAGCATCGTCGATCGGTGAATGACTTTGTTGAAGGAGCACAATGACTTCACATGAGTGAGTGCCGTGATGCGTGGGTGCGACGGAATAATTGAATGCTACGGACAAGTTTTACGTAATAAGCGAAAAAAGCTAAGCAGTCGACCCTGGACTTTTTACTTTCTCATACTAAGTATTAAGAAAGTATTATTATCGCGAAAAAATTCGAGATTTTTACGGAAATATACGTTTTAGGTTTCGCTGAATCCGAAAAAGTTGTTTTTGCTATGCTTTCTGTCTGTCTGTTACTGGCTCTGGAGCCTAAACGGTAGAGCGAAAATGAATTAAATCTCGTACTTAGGCATTTTATAATACTGAGCAGAGTATATGTAGAAATGGTTGACATATCTCAATAATTAAGAGTAGTTTATTCTACACATCTTTAACAACAACTCGATTTTCTCAAAAACGGATCTAACGATTTTGATCAAATTTCGTACAGTTACTTGACTTTACGTCTTCAGTAATACCGTATAGTTCATATTTCTCAAAAATGAACATAAGGCTAGTTTATTCTAGGCAACTTTAACAATAATTCGATTTTCTCAAAAACGGCTATAACGATTTTGATCGAATTTCGTACAGTTACTTGAGTTTATGTCTTCGATAATATTGTATAGTTCATATTTCTCAAAAAATTAATAGAGGGCTAGTTTATTCTAGACAATTTTAGCAATAATTTGATTTTCTCAAAAACAGCTCAAACGATTTTGATCAAATTTCGTACAGTTACTAAAGTATACATATGCAATAATACTACCTATTTCATTTTTCTCAGTGAATGAATATAAGGCTAGTTTATTCTTGGGCAACTTTAACAAAAATTGGATTTTCTAAAAACAGGCTCATACGATTTTCATTTTCTAAAGATAACTGAACGACACATTATTATATGAGAAAGTATGTACAATGTATGTTGTACCGATTTTTAAAATAAAACTTCGTAGGTGTTTTGAGAAATATTTTGAAGTTATGTACATTTACCGCTAAAAAGATTTTTTGTCTTACTGTTTACTGGGTAATTTTATAGTCTGTTTAATAAATTACGTTCTAAAAGTCCGGTAGAAATGTGTTTTACCTTGAATGTGGGTGCAAAAATACCATTTGGGAAGTTATTTCCCTCTGGGCGCCTAAAGGTTATGGTGCCCCGGCGAACGCGGATTTTCGCTTAATGTGGAGACCTCAGGAACACATCCCCCGCGTTAAGCGGGGCTCACCTTTATACAGTTAATATTTTTATTGAGACAGTATGGAACAAATGACCTTGATTTTGCTTATTGTGCACCTTATGTTCAGTAACCTGAACTGAGTTACTACAGTTCCTGAAAATATATTTGTCAAGAGATCCACCTTAAATGTTATCCTTTAGGTATACATGGAAGCATAATTACTTAATTGCAAAGAAAATTTCAAAAAATGTACCCTGATATTTGAAGTTTTTTCAATCTGCATAATTCCCATGAATTCACAACTGAACTGATAGGAAATTTGAAATAAGTTTATTCATACACTATAAAATACAGATTTCTGTGCTACTTTACATTGAAAATATTGAGTAATGATTTTTGGCCATCATACTACAGAGAATGTAAGGAGGTCCTTCTGCTTTGTTTGCAGGCTGTTCATTGGTTGTATATGGATCTGTTGCTTCTAAGCTGGCACTGAAAGAATCCAACGTTGATATGAACCTTCGAACGCCTACCAATGTGAATGGTCCAACAACTTTGGGAGCTATTTCAAAGGCATTAACTGAAAACCACCTCTTCGGGTAGGTTTATAAATAAATATTTTGAGTTATTTTTTTGTTTATGGCATTTTCATTAGTAAATCTTAATATTACTTTAATTTTTAGCTTTTAGCTGTTACTATATTTTAAATGGCCTATTAGAAATCACCAAGTTATTTTCAATTTGAAAAAATTTATTTTTCCATTCATCCTTAACTATTTTGTGGTATACATTTTATGTAGATGAATACATAAAAAGTCAAAGCAGGTGAAATGCAAACTAGGGAAATTTTTATAATTGAAAATTATTTTACTCTAATTTGAACTTTAAATTTGAGAAATGAATTTCATATTTCCCAAGATGTGTGGGACCTTCAATGTTTAATTAACTTTGCACTAATGCTTTCTATTTGTATTTTTTAAAAGATAAACTGCTAATAATGCTTTCTTAAATTTTAATGTAGTGATGTCACAAAAGATTTTGATGAGGGACGTCCATCGATACATTTTCTCCATAAAAGAACGAATGTAAAATGTTCAGTGTGTCTGTCTAAAGATGAGACGTTGAAAACTACAGAAATCATAGCTAAATACCAGACAATAGATCCAAGAGTATCTCAGTTGGCTGTAGTGTTTCGAAAGTGGGCTAAGGTAAGAATAACACAATTGGATTGGTTGTAAATATGATGGAATAACTAATTTAAAAAATCCAATGTTGGAGTTATTAAAAGTGCTGTTCTCCACTACTGATTCTAAGTTTTGCTTAACATTTTTGGTCAGTTATCTTTTCCCAAGTTATTGTCTTGTTGGTAATTAGCGGCAATAATTGAGTTGCAAATTCAAACTAAATTTTGATGTATCTGTATTGGAATTTATAGCCAGAAACTATAACTAGTGAATCACCACTGGTGATAGCTGCTTTGCAGTTGAAATGTACTTCTGGTTTTCTAAACTATCTTATAGCTATCACATCTACCTAATATGTCGAATAAAATATGTTGGTAAACTTTTCACATTTCAGCTGCTGTCTTCATCTGTGGTAATTCACTTGAGTGTCATTATTGAAATCAACCACTTTCATATATGATAAAATCAGGTTTTCTCTCCTTCCATTTTGTCCTCTTTGAGGGAAGGGAGATTATCTCTCATCTGACTGAAGATTAACCAATAAAAGTCCTATAAAATATTGTAGCTTGTTAAGTATATGTAGATAACTTTCTTTGGTTTCTGCAGAAAATATATTCATCTGTAATACTAATGTAACATAACTGAACACAATATGAGCTTTCCATTAGTAAAGATAACGTGAAAGATGTTTATATGTGTACTGTTTTAGATACTTATTTGCCAAAAATTTCGCAGTTGTTGGTGCCAAAAATTTCGCAGTTGTTGGCTCCAAAACTAATTTATACATATCAGCGAGTATTGGTTGTACTAGCTGCAGATAAGGGAACAACCACTAAGCTGAGAAAATAACTTTAAAAAGTCATCTTTTTCAATACAAAGACGAACATTTTAGAGCACAATTAAGAGCTGGAACACCCTTGGATCATGCTTGTAGCACTAAAATGGGATAATTTGCTGCCTGCTAATTATTTACATTTCCTATTACTGAAAAATAATTTGATAAAAGGTATTTTATTTGATATGTTTTAGCTCTGCAAAATTGATGACTATAAAAATGGGATGTGGCCTCCTCATACTTTTCCGATCTTGCTAATCTATTATCTGCAACAATGTGAGCCACCAGTTTTACCAGTCCTTCATGAGCTAATTGGTGATCCTGAAGATGACACATACTTAGGTAGTAAAAATATAATCTTTATATCTCTTGTGCCTTGATGAGTATTATATACTTAAGCTATATTATTATAAAATCCAAGAAATATGGCTGAACTTTGTGGTAATTGATACTCATATTAATGAAAAATACTTGGTTAAATTCCACAATTTTTTAATTCACGACTGGTTTCGCTTATTTAGCGAAACCAGTCGTGAAATAAAAAATTGTGGAATTTAACCAAGTGTTTTTTGTTAATACTATATTATTATTTTAATTATCCCGTTATAGAGCCATCGGAACTTAAGGGTGTATGGAGAAAACGTAACAATATGCCATTGGGAGAGCTTTGGCTGGGGTTATTGAGATTCTATGCTGTTGAGTATCAACATTCAGAGAAAGTTGTTTGCATCCGGAAGAAGGCACCATTGAGACGTTCTTTGAAGAATTGGATTGGGAAACGTACAGCTATTGAAGGTTAGTTAACCCACAGAGATCTAGAAACTTCCTTAGAAGGTAATGCAAAAGGGGAACAAGTGCCTATTTTATTTGTCACTGTCAATGCATGAATAAATTTTGGTAATTCAATGTCTGTATAGATGAACCTCTACTTACGAACATTGAAGAAACGAACAATTCGTATTTACAAAGATTCCACATATTAATGAATTGTGTATTGCACTTCATTTACAAACATACCCTCCTGCATTAACGAACATCAGTCGCAGTAAGAGCATGTGTAAACTTGTCAACATTGTCATTTGCAGTTTGTGTTTGAAACTGTACAGGCACATTTATATACGTATTGTTTTTTATTACCCTTGAAATGTGGAAAGCAATCGTAAACAGTTTGTGAAAGTGCTAAGAGTGGTAAAAACGATTTGAGTGCTTTCGATTAAAACTAAAATGGACATAATAAATTGATCAGAAAAAGGTGAGTCGCTTGCTTCGACTGGTCATGTTTATGATCTGAATTGTTCAACAATTGCAACCATTTTAAAAGACAAAGGAAAAATTGATCATATTCACAATGCAGGCTGTTCAGTCCGTGATTATAAGTAAAAAAAAATGAAATGTCATCGTTGAAGAAATGGAATGGTGTTTAAAATTAGGATACAGGATCAAAATAAAAAAGAAAGCAACGCTTGAGTACTGAATTGATTCAAGATAAGGTTAGAAGCAGGGATGAGCTGCAGTGGGCTCGGTTGGGCTCGCATGAGCCCATTGTTAAATTTTACCCCACTCACCGAGCCCATACTTAAAATTTATCAAATGTGCATATTGTACGTACAAAGGCAGGAATGTTCAACTTTTAATATAATAGGGAACATATTTCTCCTCAAGTATCTGTTAGAGGGTAGCAATATGAAAAGGTCACTCTAACAAGGGCCACAACAGACGAACCGAAAAATGGTTGTTCATCAGGAAGCAAGATCCACGGGAATGAACGTCGATTTTTAATCCATCTCTTTTTGTTAAAATGTAGCGAGCCCATAATTAAGTGATTGGCAGCATGCCCTGCATATAGCGAGCCCATTGTTAAGAGATTTACAGCTCACCCCTGGTTAGAAGTCTTTTTCGAGATATTAAAACACATATGGGAGAAGGGTTGGTGATCTTTCTGAATATATGGCAAATGCTAGTTCTCCAGGTTCAAGAGTAGGATCAACATGAAAAACATTTCATCATCTGGTGAATCTGCAAGTGCCGATCATGACGCTGCTATAGAATATCCTGCGACATTGGCAGAAATGATTGATGATGGGGGCTACTGTTCTCGTCAAATTTTCAATGAGACCAGTCTTTTCTGGAAAAGATGCCTTCGCGAACTTTTATTGCAACTGAAGAGAAAAAAGTTCCTGGTTTCAATATTTCCAAGGATCGTCTAACCCTGCTACTGGGTGGGAATGCTGTGGGAGATTTAAAATTGAAGCCACTTCTGGTTTACCATTTGGAATATCCAAGGGCTTTCAAGGGTATTGTCAAGGTGACATTACCTGTGATTTGGACTTCAAATAAGAAAGCATGGGTAACATCCTTCCTATTCCATAATTGGTTTGTAGATAATTTTGTTCCAGTTGTCAAAAAATATTTTAGGGAGAGTAATTTGGCCTTTAATGTTTTATTGCTCCTTTATAATGCACCAGGTCATCCTGTAACATTTGCTGATTTAGACCCAAACGTGGGAGTAGTCTTTTTTCTCTCCAACACCACTAGCTTACTGTAACCGATGGATCAGATGATAACCTTCAAAAGGTTCTATTTACATCACACTGTTAAGCAAGCTGTTGCAGCTAACAGCGCAAATAAAACTGTAACCCTGAAAAACTTCTGGAAAGGTTACAATATCCGAGCAGCAGTTAAAAACATTGATCACTGTGGGAAAGAAGTCAAACAGGCAATGATGAATCGCGGTTGGAGAAATCTGTACTGACAGCTTGTTTCTGATTCACAGGATTCTGAAGAAACTGTAGAGCAAATCACCCAGGAAGTTGTAGAATGGGATTAAGTATTACTTTAGAAATGGATGCTACAGATGTAGAGGAGTTAGTGGGCTCTCATTCAACTGAACTGACAAATTATTAGCTAATAGAAATGCAGAAGCAAGTCAAAGAACGGGAAGATGGTGCAGCAGTGATGATAACACTTCAGACCTTCCAAAAAAGTTTTGACCGTAAAAGTTCTTGGTGATTCATTGAAGAAAACTGATGAGGCTTTACAAGCATTATAAGATAATAACCCGAATGTTCATAGAATTTCTACAGTTTATAGAGATGTTCATAGAGAGCTAGCCTGCTACAAACTCCTTTATGAAGAGAAGAAAAAAAATCGGTACAACATACATTGTACAAACTTTCTCATATATTAATGCATTGTTTAGTTATCTTTAGAAAATGAAAATTGTATGAGCCGGTTTTTAGAAAATCTAATTTTTGTTAAGTTGCCCAAGAATAAACCAGCCTTATATTCATTCATTGAGAAAAATGAATTATGTGGTATTATTGCAGGTGTTTACTCAAGTAACTGTACGAAATTTTATCAAAATCGTTAATGCCGTTTTTGGGAAAATCAAATTATTGGTAAAGTTGCCTAGAATAAACTAGCCTTATATTCATTTTTTGAGAAATATGAACTATACAGTATTATTGAAGACGTAAAGTCAAGTAACTGTACAAAATTTGATCCAAATGGTTAGAGCCGTTTTTGAGAAAATCAAATTGTTGTTAAAAATGCATAGAATAAACTTCCCTTAATTATTGAGCAATGTCAACCATTTCTTCATATACTCTGCTCAGTATGATAAAATGCCTAAGTACGAGATTTACTTCATTTTCGCTCTACCGTTTAGGCTCTAGCTTCAGTAACAGACAGACAGACACCATTGCGAAAACCACTTTTTCGGATTCAGCGACATCTAAAACGTATATTTCTGTAAAAATCTCGAGGTCGAATTTATTCACAATAACAATACTTTCTCAATATACTCTGTATATATGAGAAAGTAAAGTTGTAGTTCAACTTCCATTGAACACTTTCTTCAAGCAAGTAGGGAACAGCACATCTCAAGCATCAACTTCAAACACATCTTCAAATATCCCTTCCAATTCTCTGGAATAATATTAATCAATTGAATGTATGTATAACGAAATACCTAAATATTTTTAATACATTAAGTACAGTGGTGGACCAGCCTTATATTCATTCATTGAGAAAAATGAATTATGTGGTATTATTGCAGGTGTTTACTCAAGTAACTGTACGAAATTTTATCAAAATCGTTAATGCCGTTTTTGGGAAAATCAAATTATTGGTAAAGTTGCCTAGAATAAACTAGCCTTATATTCATTTTTTGAGAAATATGAACTATACAGTATTATTGAAGACGTAAAGTCAAGTAACTGTACGAAATTTGATCCAAATGGTTAGAGCCGTTTTTGAGAAAATCAAATTGTTGTTAAAAATGCATAGAATAAACTTCCCTTAATTATTGAGCAATGTCAACCATTTCTTCATATACTCTGCTCAGTATGATAAAATGCCTAAGTACGAGATTTACTTCATTTTCGCTCTACCGTTTAGGCTCTAGCTTCAGTAACAGACAGACAGACACCATTGCGAAAACCACTTTTTCGGATTCAGCGACATCTAAAACGTATATTTCTGTAAAAATCTCGAGGTCGAATTTATTCACAATAACAATACTTTCTCAATATACTCTGTATATATGAGAAAGTAAAGTTGTAGTTCAACTTCCATTGAACACTTTCTTCAAGCAAGTAGGGAACAGCACATCTCAAGCATCAACTTCAAACACATCTTCAAATATCCCTTCCAATTCTCTGGAATAATATTAATCAATTGAATGTATGTATAACGAAATACCTAAATATTTTTAATACATTAAGTACAGTGGTGGACAAAAAAACTGCACCACCTTAACGAGTGCTCCACTGGAATTTCATTACTAGTCTTGAACGAGCCATCAAGCGATATGGCAACAGTGATAGTAGAGGAGGGGGTGAAGGCTCTTTTTCCTCTCCCTCTCTCCCCTTACAGAAGGGTTTACAGGTCTCTCCCAGCTCTTTAAGGATAGGATATTTTCCCTCAAGATAATGGTTTTGAATTCAGTAGCTCTTACTTTCTCCATTGCGGTAACACGTGAATGAGTGTCAGATATAATTCTTTTCATTTCAAAATTAGATAGAATCGAGACACGAACTCCAGAGTTTAACATACGGGCGTCAAAAAGAATGATGTTTATTTTTCCAGTCAAGATAAAATTAATTAAATTCCGAGTTAGCATAAATATTTATTAGGAATCAAAAGGAATACACATTTTAACGCCTTAACAATGAAAAATATTTAGTTGCAATGACTACTTCACGTATTATTTCCTTGCTTCGACGCCAAATATCTGTTTATGAATGCTATAAGTTGAATTTGGACAATATTGTTATTCATTTTAAATAGGAGGAGGATGATTTTGGTCAATTATATGACGGGATGCCAAGCACTTAGATAAGCAATTTTAAAAATAACGAAGTACAGAAAGCTACGAAAAATGTTACATTTCAGGAATTAAGTGAGAAACAATTAAATTTAAGTTTATGAATTATGTGTAACCAAAAGATAAGTAAATAACTTTAATAAACGTAACTATTTTTTTAAACGATAAAATTACTAGCATTCTTAAATGGGAATTACCGTATTTACTCTTGTACCCCGTTCACATTTTTTCCCGAAATGCCAGGGAAAAAAGGAGTCTTACACGAGGATTTCTGAACAGGTTATATAAATTGTGTGTATCGATAGTAAATTCTCTGCAATATGCTTGCGTCTACATTGATATTCGTAAAAGACGTCAAATCCTACGAAGTATACGCGTATTTATGCGACCAAGCAAACGTGTAAGATACACCCGCGCTGCAGGCAAAAACTCACAAAAGTAGTCAGAAAGAATACGCCGACTAATTGATAACTATAGTTCAATGACTACTGAGTGTTTGCCAGCTAGGTTCACGTTCGGTCCTTTTCCCTCATCCACTTCAAGGAATTCCGAATGGTGCAATTTTGTTGCGAATGAAAGATTTCATCGTTCGAAAGGAAGACGGAAATCCACATCTCAAGTGTTTGGACTCGTCTGTTCCTAACCTTCCAATATTTATTCATGAGACGATATGCGAAAAAACTCCCCATCTGTGTAGGGAAGTTCCCGTTCATAGATGAACAAATAGTTCGTGAAATTCAGCATCTGTAATATTACATCAAAAACAGAAGTGGGGACAAAGTTGCATAATAATACAACAAAAACAGTTAAGGGATTAACAAAAGAGGACTATTGGTGAGGAGGTTTCTGCTAGTATCGTCGTAGAGAGATCATCCAATAAATTGCGTCACCTAGAAGGGAGAAAATGATTAACTTGAGTGGAACTTGTTGTTGGGCGTCTCGACTAACTTCACGACTCTGTTTATAACTTAAGACGTTGTTTGATTCTCCTTAGATAATCTTTGCCCAAACTCTCCACCTCTTCTTTTTAAGATTTCTCAAAACTTCACAAAGTTCATTACACAGTAACGCAATGACGATATTAACACCGTCTTTTAAACAGTCCATCTTATTCAATGTCTTCAGCACGACTGAATGGTTATTTTATAAAACCAATCCGGCACTTTTCTCGAACGTCATTGTGTTTGAGATTTCACGACCAGTTTATAAACCGATAATGCACGTGAAATCACGACCACTTTCTCGACACATGTAACGCGGCTTAATAGATTTTTATTCTAAATCGGAATTTATTCAATTCAATTTTGAGTGGAAAAATGAACTTCGTTCTTTTTGACATCCGTATGGGTAATGCCCGAGTTAGTGTCTCCATTTTAATTAATTTTAAAATGTATATTTTCGTTCACTCAAAATGCCCATACACGAAATCCATGGAGGAAAATGTTTCGTGTGACAACCGTAACAAGAGTGAGCGAGAGAGAAGGGGAGGGAGGGAGAAAGAAAGAACCCTTTACCCCTTCCTCAAGCAGCAGCGTTGTCAATTTGTGTGACTGGCCGATCCTAGCTTGTAGTTCACTAAAATTCCAGTAGAGTGGTCGTAAGGTGGTGCAGTTTTTTTGTCCACCACTGTACATAATATACGAATTGTGTAATTTTTTCCCTTTATATAAAGAAAATTTATTTTCGGCAATGGTTTAGGAACGCATTAACAAATTTAAATATAGTTCTTATGGAGAAAATGAATTCAACTTACAAACATTCAACTTATAAACACATTTCAAGGAATGCATTATGTTTGTAAGTTGGGGTTCACCTGTATTTCAAAGTACAGGCGACTCTCGAGATTCGACAGGGATGCGTTCCTGAAAATGAATCGAATGTTGAACACCATTTTTCCATAGACTTGTATGTTATAATCGGGTGATACATTCCCGCATCTCGGCTCGCACGAGTCGGACTGGGCCGTCTGCTGCACAACCCTATATACATCTATCTATACATACAACTATATATCGCAGCGAAATTAATATAAAAGTTATTAAAAAGCACAAAATAACTTGCAGCCTCGCCATTTAATTTAAGGTTATGCAAACCTGCCCTTCTCTTAAATCTGTCAAACCAGCCATCAAATTATGTGAATTTATCACGTTCTAGAATTTTCTCCTTCTGTTATCATAAGTGCTAATAGTTGAATGACTCTTTTATTTGATTCACTTGCATTATCACTATTACATTTCCTTTCAGAAATCATGTCAAGTAATAAATTTATAAATAAATCAATAAAATAAATAAATTTAAATAAAAGATTAACAGAAAAAATCTGATGTGGCCAACACATGACTTTCTCCATATTTGGGGTATAGATATTTAAATTATTATGAATAATATTACTAGGCAAAATTATTATTTCGTATCATAAAAGAAGACACGTCCTTGCTGCCGTAAATTACGTATATTTTTAATGTTTACAGAATTAACCGCTACATGGTGTTGGCGCTGTATACTGGTATTAAGATAAAGCGAAATATATCCGAAATGGATGGTTCTACGAAAATTAGTTTCAAACAAAACTTGGAAGAAATATTATTCTCTACAACTTTGGTCCTTACGAAGATTACCAATAATGATGTTTTTAAGGAGATATTTAACGGAAACCGAAAAACCAGTTATTTATAAATAACTCCTAAACAATAACTCCTATAGAAAATTGTTTCAAATGAAAGTTGTAGGAAATTACATTCTCTATAACTTTTGTATAGAATTGTATATACAATAATGATGTTTTAACGAAGAAATATCGCAAAAACCGAATCGGGTTTCGAATAAACCTCGACTTCCGGTTATCCGTTATTGTCCAAAAACTAATCAGTTCTTTGTGCTCATGTTAAAGTGTTATATATGAAGTTTGGTAACGATATGGCACGTACTTTTTGAGTTAGAGCGCCCACAATAACATACACACACACACACACATCATTCCGAAAATAGTCTAAACGTGTTCTAGGGACCTCAAAACATGTATTTCCATTGAAATCTCAAAGTCGATTTTTTTCATGAATACAATACTTTCCCATTACTACGTATGGAGAAAGTAAAAAGAGTGAAATCAGCACAAATTCAAACAATTAGAGCAGAAATAACTATGTCTACACTGAAACTAAGCCTCGCGTGGTTGGTCGGGATGAATATTACTTTGCGTAAACTAGCTCCCAATTCCATCGTCTGCGTCGAAATCTCGAATTTGTCGAATCCTGAACTGTCGAATCTCGGGAGTCGCCTGACATGCTATCCAGTATGTTTTATTATCTAAAATATATATGTACAGTTATCCCTCCTATTATACAAAAGATACCTTTTTAGAAAGCACAGTGTAATAGGAAACCTTAAATCTATGGGAAATAGGAGGATAGGATCTTGTCAGACTGGTTTTTGATATTAAAACTCTGATTAATATAGTTAAACATGGCATAATATAATAAAAATTCTTCATATCATAACTAACCGCTTCACACTATGTCTCATGTGCATATAGTGGGTCTTCTTAAACTAATATATGTACAGGTTCACTGAGCTGCATGATTGTATTTGGTACTGAAGATAAACTGACTGGTCAGTGTACTGAAATATAACATTGTTATACCCTGTCAGCTTGGAAGAGCTGCCTGCCTATACAATTTTGTTGGGCAGCTGCAGAAAAGGAAATGATAAAATCCTCAGACCAATTCTCGATTCCAAATAGGATAACGATCCTAGGATAAGGATGCACACGGAAAAACATTGCATGAAGTGGAATGACTAAATATGTTATTTTTTAAATGAATTAATGTTTATTATATTTTCTCATTTTTTATTCAAAATATAACACAACCTAAAGCTAAACAACCTAAAATTGGGATAATTGCTGCCCTGCTTAACAAGATGTGGAACTCAAGATTTTATTTTTCAAACTGGAATTGTCCTGCCTATATCAGGACAGTTGGCGATCCTATTCCCGTTGGAGTGCAGCATGCCAAAATTGTTCAGTGTATGAAATTCTTAGTTAAAAATCTGGTAAAACGGTCTTCCAAAATTATATAAATGTGAAGCCAGTCCTCATTCTAGGATACTATAGTCACACTTTATAAATCGTGTATACAGGATACTGTGCTCCAGGATATTGTGTTTAATATAAAATGCAAGTTCACTAAATTTCTTGTTATGTATTGATTATACTACATGCATATAGTAAATATTAAATATCTAAAAAATTATCTTTTTGGTGATTTCTTCTAACAAAATATCTTTATAAAGACTAAGTAAATGGTAATTGTCATTTTTGTTCTTGAACCAAACATCTAAAAGAACTTCCATCAAAACAGCAATAACATTGATTTGTCAGTAACAATGAGCCTGGAAATAACTATTTGCCCTTATTACCTTATGTAACATGCACCCTAACTTTTTAGCCAATTTTACCAAAAAATTGCATATTATGTAAGGAAAATTATGGTAAAGTACGAAGTCCCAAATCTGGCATTCTCGGGACTTGTAGGTTGCCGGTTTTTTTATTTTTCTGGATTTTGGCTCATATATAGATATATATACAGCCTAACCATGAATTATAAAAAATCCATATGGATTAACCCATTAGCACCTAGCATGACCACATGAACATGGCGAACAATGCAACATTTAAATTGCATTACAGTCTTCCCTTGATTTACATGGTAGTCACCTACATGAAAAATGCTGTGTATATTAAATTCATGTAAAAAATGCCTAAGGCTTATAGGTAAAACAGGGTTAGGTTCTAGGCTCACAAAATTATACAGTAAAATCAATCATAATCCTTAGACAATAATATTCATTTATAAAACTTCAAATTGAATTACAGGCAGTCCTTGACATCCATACATTCAGTCTTTCGTACATTATAAATTCTCGCCTTTAAACCGCCTTTCGTGCTCTCAATTCGGACTTTCGTAAATCAGCTGACGAACAAACATTTCGAGCTATCGCATAATGGCGCTGTCTGTCAGCCAAGTCAACACTTTTAATAAATTACCAAATTAAAGTATGCTATGTAATAATATACATATTACATGTTATGTTTTTTAATATTGTACTGAAATTTGACAAGATTAATACCACTGTAAAGTCGGTTAATAATCAATAAATTATTATTATTATTCAGTCTCGGCAACGTTACCATCTTTGTTTGTACATACAGCAGTGTTTCTTTGTTTGTGCATTTTACACCTATTATTTTATAAACATGAGTGAGAAACAGAAAACTGAAAGTGCTAATACAAGTGAAAAGAAACATAGGACTCATAAACTGAACACGATTTAGAGAAAGATGGAAATAATTAGGCATGCCGAAAGCGGCAAATCTTTAGCTTCAATCGGATGCTCATTTGACTTAAGCTGTGTGTTCAATTGTGAAGGAGAAGAACAAATATAATAATACAATACGTACTGTGGCGTCCGGAATAAATGCCACATTTTTGTAAAGAGAAGGAACCGATCTACACACGCTTCGATGACGTTGGCGATATCCCGTTAGCAAACCACGAAACAATTGGAGACATAATGATTGTGCAGTTGCTTGGCTTTCTCGCGAATGACAGGTGAACTTTCTTGCGAGTTTGGGTCTCGATTCACAGGTTTAAAGCCTTCTCTGTCTTCTCTACATACGGATTCCTAGGTACAAAAGACACTTTTGTACTCGTTGAAGTACCACTTGCAACACTACCTCTAATCGCTTCGTCACTTTCCTTATCGATCTTATTGTAGACTCATTCACACCAAGTAGTTTACCAACTGATGAAGCAGATTCATTATGCGCAAGCCTATCTAAAACTTCAATTTTCTTCTCCAAACTCATCACTTTTTTCGCCCCTTTTACCAACTTTTCTTTAATTTCAATCATCACTCTCTTTGGGGCCATGATTAGGCAATATTACAAAAAACTATGAAAATAGCAAAATGCTTGAATGAAAAAAAACTCGCACTTTCATACATTATATATTGACAACCCTAAACCGCCTTCCGTATGCCAAATTCGGACTTTCATGCGTCAGCGAAATGACGAATGAATGTTTCGAGTGCTGCTGGTTGCCACCCACCAGGCCACCAGTTTCTGCTGCGTCGGCATCTTTGTTTGTACAGCTGTGTTTATTTTGCAATTATTTAAATATTTTATTGCATTTTGCCCTATCTCTCTATATTATAAAATGGATGATTGTGTCTAAAAAGCCCCTGCTCAAAAAACTAAACATTTATACCATAATCAGAGATTCTATAATATTTTTTGACTCTCTGGGAACGGAACCCCCCTATAACATGTAAATCTATGTTCGACATCCGTACATTCGACTTCCGTACACGTTTCAGGAACTCATTATGTATGGATGTCGAGGACTGCCTGTAACGAAAGAGGAGATAACATAGTGAATACACATTGAAATTGCGACAGTCTTATGGAATGGCAATGTGTGTATAAAAGATCCACTAAAGAGTTGCTCCATATTACCAAAGTGATGATAAATGCAGTTAAATGCATTTGTCATCACATCCTCATTCCAATGTAATGAACGCTTAGGTCCAGAACATGATTTTCTCGAGCACGTGTCATATTTAATCGATTGTATGCCGACCTTTTTTTTAGTATTTTACTTCCTTAAAAATTGCTACTGGGCTTAGAATCAAGTCTTAAAAATCACTGAATGAAAAAGTAAAGTAATTAATGCATTAGTGGCTGTAGTTAGATTATAACTCTAGATATAAGTTATTAATATATAAGTAAACAATCTACATTAAATGTATGTAAAAAGAATTACAGTAATTGAATAGGAAGAAATAAATGTTTTGATAGATTCACTCCTGAGCAATCTCTAGTATGTGTGTAATTTTGGGATTCCCCAAGCCATCTCTAGTATGCGCATGTGCATAATCCTATTATTCCCACAGCCAACTGTCATTTCTTCATGCCTTTGAAAGCATAAATTTTTGTCATTCACTTTGGCAAGTTTTTCAGTTTTTTTAATAATTCAATAATGAGATGAACACATTATTCTGCAGACTTTAACCTTTAAATGCCGAAAGGCACGCCGGTGTGCTGGCAAATTTCTGGGTAAACCTGCCAAATGGCACACCCGTGGTCTGCTTAGCTCCGAGGCCGCTCACAGATGTCGTTTTTGTCATAGAATCAAAATTTTTGGAGGAGAAGAAAGACGATGCATCCTTCTTTTCCTTCTGCTCTCCCAAGGCGAAGGTCTTGTGTATTGGGGGAGGGGAGAGTAAACAAACAATCGAGAGTGCCTCACTCAAAGTGTACGTCTCTGCCGAGGTGAGACCCTCTCTCGCAACCCAAAGAGATGCAATAAACTGAACCCCAGGACTAAGTCCTACCCCAAAGGTCCCTTCCTTTTGTTATTTTCTTCTTCCTTTTCTGCATGTATGTTTTACTACATTTACGTTCATTCATTTGCAGACCACGAAGTAGAGCAGGTGTAGACTTGTGCGTGCAAAATATCTGTAGCTGTTCGTCTGTTTATTTTTTAGTGATTCCTTTATTTTTATATAATTAGTTGAGATAGGATGGCTAACAGCTACACCATCAGTCGCCACACTTGGAAATGGACAAAGAAATTATTTTTTCATTTAGTCGATCTGACTATCCTACATAGTTGGATCCTCCTTTCCTCATGCGGCAGCGCATTTTCACATCGGAAATTCCGACTTTCCCCTGTGCGGCAATTGGTTGAAGAGGGCGCTAGGGCTCTTCCTTCCCAGACTCTCTTAAGGGGGAGACCTAGTGCTACTGGAATGCAAATAAAGCATTTAGAGGCCAAGGACAATAAGCATTGGCTCATTTTGGGGACCCTTATCCATTGCCATGCGTCTTCCTCAAAGAGAAAATACTCAAGGACGAAATATAGGTGCAAGGTATGTGACGTGGGACTGTGTGTTGAGACCTGCTTCGAGGAATACTACACTAGCTCGACTCTATAAGGAAGTGTAAATACTGGGTTTGTGTCAGCTGCAGACTGAGCAGGAAGCACATTGCCAAAAAGTGACTAAATGCAGTTTTTTTGCACTTTATTTTGATTTATATCAACAATAAGTTATTTCAGTGTCATAATTTAGTCTATTAGGGTTATTTCACCCTGTTTATTTCTACAAATAGGCAGAATGATGTAATTCTTTGATAGTTTGACCACAAAATGCTTTTTATTTGAACATTTTATCACCAATAGTTCACGAGATATGCGATTTTTGCAAAAGACATACACAAAATATTTAAAGGTCCAAAATTAAATTCGCCACAGGATATTTAAATCTGGCGGATAAAGGTTAAGAGAAAACTGATAGCATATGCGAGAAAACATCAAATCTTGCTGCACAATGGTGTTATGGGATTGATGAGTTAAATGTGAGACGTTGGAGAAGACAGAGAAAGAAACCGGGATATTTTTGTTGCGAGATTAAGAATCTGGGACAAACTACACTTTATTAAAAATTGTATTGACTGTTTGAATATAACATAATTTGTGTTACCATAATTTTAGTTGGTACCTTATTTTATTTAATTATGAATTGAAAAAACTGGGACATTCATACTTTTTATATTTTTTTCGTGACAAATCCCGGAAAACCAGAGCGTCTGTATCCCCAACATGGAATTTTCCATATGTGCCCTTGTGAAAAGTGGGGGTTAGCTTACTACTGACTAAGTATGGTATGTACCGATGGTAGCAGTGCTCCATTGTGCAAGAATGAATCTGTTCCGTCCAAATCAAATTAAGGCTGCAATTACCTGACCGTGTAAGAGTAAAACCATGTACAAATATACCGTGTAAATCGAGGGAAGACTGTATTTTCTTAATTTTTTTTACATTGTAGTTGTTTTACAGAATATGCCATATATATGGTTTGGTTATACTGTTCATATTGTTTCAATAAAACGTTTTTAACATAAGAGTTTGAATTTAACAGAGACCATTGATTTGTCTCAAAACAATGTAGGACTTGAATAAGTAGCTTTCCCTTCTCACTGAGTTGCTATCAAGAGGATATAGTGCCATAGGTACAATACGTGAAAACAGGGTTCCTAAGGATTTCTCCATTACTCCATCAAAGCAAATTCAGAAGACCAAGGGGCTTTTACAAGAAACAGAAAAGTGAAGAATATGGGATTCTTGTGACAATTCAGAGGTCACTGTAGCGACTACCTGTCATAGTCCAGCCAATTACAATGGTATCTCGTTATTCTCAAGTAGAGAAAAAACGTGTGTGAATTCCTTGACCTTCAGTTGTAGCAGAATACAATCGCTTTATGGGAGAGACTGACAGAATGGATGAAAATATGTCCTACTAAAGAACTGGAATCTGAGGGAAAAAATTGTGATGGTGTTTATTTACGTGGTTAGTGGATGTGTCCATACATAATACATGGATCCTAAATAAAAGTCAGGGGTTGAAATGTCTCAATTGGACTTTCATTGAAGTGTAGTTCAAGTATATCTGAAATGATACAAAAATGCTTCTCTTATCACAGGGCAACCATCTATGTCTAAAGCCAGCAGTTTGCAGGTCTGGGTCATTGACGAAATTTGTCTTGATGGCATTGGGCACTTGATAAAGCCAGACAACAGATGCCGGTGTGCTGGAGAAATGTGTTCAAGCACTGTTTGTACGCCTTGCATTAAATGCAATGTAGGACTATACATATATAACGTTTTTCAAAATTTCACACAGTAAATTAGGCATTTTACTACATAATGTGTAGTTTTTACTTTCTCCATACAAAGTAATGGGAAAGTATTGTGATCACAAAAAAAATCGACTTTGAGATTTCAATGGAAATACACGTTTTGAGGTCCCTAGAACACGTTTAGACTATTTTCGGAATGATATGTGTGTGTGGATGGATGTTTGCCATTGTGGGCGCTCTAACTCAAAAAGTACTTGTCATATTAATACCAAGTTTCATATATAACACTTTAGCATGAGCACAAAGAACTGATTAGTTTTTGGACAATAACGGTTAACCGGAAGTCAAGGTTTATTCAAAACCCGATTCGGTTCTTGCGATATTTCTCCATTAAAACATCATTATGATATATACAATTCTATACAAATGTTATAGAGAATGTAATTTCCTACAACTTTAATTTGAAACAATTTTCTGTAGCAGTTATTGTTTAGGAATTATTTATAAATAATCGGTTTTTTCGGTTTCCGTCAAATATCTCCTTAAAAACATCTTTCTTCGTAATCTTTGCGAAGACCAAAGTTGTAGAGAATAATATTTCTTCCAACTTTTGTATGAAACAAATTTTCGTAGAACCATCCACTTCGGAGATATTCAACTTTTTTCGTAATTTTCAGTATAGTGCCAACACCATGTAGGGGTGAATTTTGTAAACATATTAAAAATATACGTAATTTACGGCAATAAGGATGACTGTATTCTTTTATGATACGAAATAATAATTTTGCCTCATAATGCTATTCATAATCAATTAAATATGTATACCCCAAATATGGAGAAAGTCATGTGTTGGCCACATCAGATTTTTTACTTTTAAAAATGATCTTACAAATAAAATTTACAAACTAATATTCATTTTTACTTTCTCCATGCATAGTATGGGGAAAGTATTGTGATCACGAAAAAAATCAACTTCGAGATTTCAACGGAAATACACGTTTTAAGGTCCCTAGAACATGTTTAGACTATTTTCGGAATGATGTCTGTGTGTGTGTTTGCATGTGTATGTGATTGTGGGCGCTCTAACTCAAAAAGTACTTGTGATATCGTTACCAAACTTCATATATAATACTTTAGCATGAGCACAAAGAACTGATTAGTTTTTGGACAATACCGGTTAACCGGAAGTCGAGGTTTATTCGAAACCCAATTCGGTTTTTGCGATATTTCTCCATTAAAACATCATTATTGTATATACAATTCTATACAAATGCTGTATAGAATGTAATTTCCTACAACTTTCATTTCAAACAATTTTCCATAGCAGTTATTGTTTAGGAATTATTTATAAATAATCGGTTTTTTCAGTTTCCATCAAATATCTCCTTAAAAACATCGTTACTGGTAATCTTCCTGAGGACCAAAGTTGTAGAGAATAATATTTCTTCCATGTTTTGTTTGAAACAAATTTTTGTAGAACCATCCATTTCGGAGATATTTAACTTTTTCGTAATTTCCAGTACATATACAGCGCCACCACCATGTAGCGGTGAATCCTGTAAACATATTCAAAATATAATTTACAGCAATAAGGATGACTGTATTCTTTTACGATACGAAATAATACGTACTAGTAATTAGGTTTTTAGGTGCGTCGACAGCTAAGGTCATTTTGCACCATCAAATTGTTAGAGAAAATCAACATACATCACAACATCCATGCCCAAAGCGGGATTTGAACCCACGACCTTGGGTTAGAAGGCAGGCGCACTGCCTACCAGTCTAACCCGGCCGGCACAAAATAATAATTTTGCCTTATAATGCTATTCATAATAATTTAAAAATCTATATCCCAAATATGGAGAAATTCATGTGTTGGCCACATCAGATTTTTAGTATAAAATGCTTGACAAAACTTGCAGTATTGACACAGTATTTGGACATTTTCCCAATAAAGCAATTGCTAAGGGATCTGCCTAGCGTGTTCATATAGAAACGGCCTGTTTCACAAGAACTTTTGCAGATATTTTTCTGAAATTTAATATCGACAGTAGAACCTCATAAACCCGGCAACCTTGGGAGCTAGCATTTGCCGGGTTTTTGAAAATGCTGGGGTTTTGAAAATTTATAAAAAATCTTTAAGTAATGTACATTTTTGGTAACTGATTATGTAATTTAAATGATGAATAACAATTAAAAGGGAACCTGTTATCAATAAAGACTATTGCTTATACATGCACTAAAATGAGGAATGATATAAGAACCGTTGAAAAGTAAATAACGAACGTGAAATAAAGCGAATATCTAATACACATTTACAACATTATTTTTATCACACACTATTCTGAGAATTTTTTTAAACAGATCAGGCAAACTAGCTTGCTTCATGCATTTTGATTTTTCCTTCGTAAGTTTATCTTGTATTCGATACAAACATGTAATCTCTTGAAAATCAATGAAAGAGCGTTGTTCTAAAGTAGATATTGTATCTGTGACCAACTGTATACAGAGATCTATTGAAGGTTTGTCCTTCACTATCTCTTGATCATCGTCACTTTCATTTTCTTCATCTTTTTCATGCTCATGTTTCAAAACCATGTCCACTATTTCACATCAGCTGAAGTACGACAGATGCATCATTGTCGATATCAACCCATTTTTCAATGTCATCTTCTACCACTCTTTTTGCTATTGTGAAAAATTTTTGCTTGTTGTATCAGCATTAGGCCTGAAATAGGTACACTTTCACTTCTTCGCTGACAAAATCACTCAAACAATCAACAATATTTACCCGGGACGTGTAGTATTTTACGGCTACACATTGCTTTAGATGTATCACCCTCTGCATAAAATTTCAATATTTCCGTTTTTTTTCTTCTTCGCTGACAAAACCACTCAAACAATACCTTATCAACAATATTTACCTGGGACGTGTAGTATTTTACGGCTACACATTGCTTTAGGTGTATCACCCTCTGCATAAAATTTCAATATTTCCGTTTTTTTCTTCTTTAAGTCGTATGCAGTGGAACTACCAGTGCTATATTCTTCGCAAAGTCTCTTCACTGAAGTACCTTTTTCAAGTTTTCTTAGCGATTTTTCTGTTTAAGTTACGTAACACCACTTATGGGTTGTCTTCTTTTTTTGAAGACATGTCAAAATAAAATTTAACAAAAGTACTAATTGCATTAACGAAAAACAATTGCTATCGTCACGAATCTAAACATGTGGTTCTAATGAGGTAAATGAAACAACGAAAATAGATAAGCGTACATCATTTAAAGTAATTTCTAATTTTTTTACATATAACTTTCAAAAAAGTGCAGAGTTTTTGAGAATGCCGTGTTTTTGAATGCTGGGTTTGTGAGGTTCTACTGTATAATGTTTAAGTGTCATAAGGACTAATTGTTGTAAATTGAAACAAAATCACAAGGAAAAAAACTTCGGTGCTAAAGGGTTAAGGAAAACAATAATGTACGAAAATATAGAATAAACTTATTTTTATTCTCAACTTACTAAGTAAAATATGCAGGCAAGGGCTGTGTGATGATAATTTACTTCTCAACATAAGAGGTGGAGCTCCTAGTGAGTTCATTTTGACATGCAACCCTCAGTAGATTTCTTGAAAACGTCATGTAATATTAGTTGTTTCACATATTTGTCCTTTTGTGAAATATGTTTTTCTAAAATTTTCATAAACACAGTTTCTGTTTAGTAATAAATCTTCTTTGCTCAAGTCTCTCAATGAAATCATTCACGCATGTGAGCAATGTTAAGACTATATTTTGCATCTTTTGCCCCTGTTGGAACAGTTTTGTCCTCTGCTGCTAGCATCTTTCTTAGAACATTACACCAGAAAAGATAAGTCTCATCAGCATTATATACCTGGTAATGTGTTGAGCTTTCATCAGGGACTAATTTTGCAAGTTTGTCAATATAATTCTTGGCTCTTCATGAGCATTGGAAGCCTTTTCATCACATACTTAGCTGCCGAATACTGTGTGGTGTCTTCAATCTTGAGAGTCAGACAGAATAATCATGGTGTTGCAATCTTCATGTCATTGTGAAAGATTTGTGCTTGGACCATGAGCAGAGCAGTTACTCATAAACAAGTCCGGTTCTGAATTCAAGTAAATTTGCTTCCTGCAACTTGCACAGCATTAATGGAAAATTATGTAAAATGTCTAAATTTTGGATCATTCCAGATTTTAGAGTTTGTATTGTATAAACAAAACTTATATGAAGAATATCTCCTGACTGTTCCCTCATGACATACAAGATCTATTATGCTGATCCAGCCAATACAGTAGGGCCTCAACTTATTAAGATCTATACCTAGTGGAGAAAAAATATGCATGTAATTCACGTTGCAGTCATAAATCATAAGTGTATTTGTTGACATAAGATTTTATTTGTCAGTGGCAAATCAGTATGTCTCACCTAGCTTTGTAGCTATTTCTTCTGATAAAGCTGGTGAGTTGCTGTATTTTTTATACATTTTTACTAAACTTCCCTTCGTATTTATATATTTATTTGTCACACATCAACACTTGCTCACTATAAAAATGCAAATAACTCTAGAAAGAATAGAGATAGAAACTCTAAATTTCTCAGGAATGCTCGATTCACATATTGTAAGGTAATGACAAAAAAATCTCTACAAAAGTCCCAAGTTTGACTCCAAGGAAGACATTTCCATTTTCCATAAAATAACACGTAGAAATCGACTTCTTGGCGTGCAGGCATTAAAATAAAAAAACTGACCTAAAATCTTCGGATATGAACCATTTTGAAGAAAACATTATAAAGTTTCTTATTCTGTTCATCTTTTTCCATCTATAGTTCGAAATCGCTCAATTCAAATGTTTAATTCACACACCTTTACTTAAAACTGCACTCAAATGAAGTAACTCATAAATTAGTTCTTATTGTTGGCCACTAACTGAACATATACTCATATTAATGCCATCCACTTTTACGAAGCATACGAATTTTTTAAATATTTTTTGTCCAGGAAAAAATTATTTTCTTCCTTTGAGTGCAGATTTAAGTAAAAGTGTGTATACACTAAAAATGTTTTTTAGTTAATTTTATTATCAATATGATGCATAAATTAGGTTAGAAATGATGACATTTTGTACAGTACACTAAGTTAAAGTAAATTTTAAAAAATAATGTGCCTCATGCTTATTTTGAAAGAAAAAGTACCATCCCATTGTGATCTTATTATTATTTGCCGTGGTGTGAATGTTCTAATATCTCTTGTGCAAGTTATTTCTTGTGAGAGATAATAATTTGTTATAATGCTTTCTATACTTTACAGATCCATTTTGTGTCAAGAGGAATGTCTCACGTACAATCATCCATAATTATAGTTTTAAGTATATTATGAATTGTTTTAGATTCAGCTTCCATTATTATGGAATACCTCGAATCTATGGAAACCCATTGTATGCCTTTATTCAGCCAATATTTTCGAAATTGGAAAAGGATCCTGAGCATATTAAAAGGAATGAAGAAGTTTCTCTATATTGGAGGTTAAAAACAAAAGAAAATGAATATTTTGATCTTAGTGATAATCTCAGTGCTAAAAAGGGAAGAGGAAATGAAAAATGCAACGATTTAGGAAGTTTTGAAGATTTTTATGAAAACTTGGAAGCCGAAGTTTCTTTTGAAAGTATGGTGGATGATTCCTATATCATAGCAGAAGAGCTTAGGGAAGCTGATGCCATTTTCTTAAGTGGAAGAATTAAAAAGGATTTGATCAAGTTTGATTTTGTTGCAGAAACTGGAGACAAGGTATGTTTGAATTTAAAAATAAATAAATATTAAAAATTAAATAGCCATAGTTTTTATTTACTGACCCACTGGGTGCCAGAGAGGTAATACATCATTGCCTGCATTATAGTCAAACATGGAAGAATGTAGCTCACATCCACATTCTATTCATTTTACTGTAACTTGTCATAACTTCTCTGTAGGTCAATCTATTTTGATCTCTTTTTGATGACACCTTCATAAATTGGGCTCATTATCCCATTGAATTCATTTTCATGCATCCTCCATAATCTAAAATAGAGCTGTCCAACTGTCTTGGTACTTATACTAGGGCTAAACTGTCTTGGTAATAATTAACAATAATCCCTCTATCCGTCATGCTTTTTTAAAGCATTTTCATTTGGAACTGTGATCTAAAACTCTTATTCACATGAAAGATGGTTAGTTCCCAGAAAATTTATAAATCAGCGAAAAACCATGGATTTATTTATTTTGAATTTATTATCTAAGTATCTAGAGTCATTTTAATTTAATACTTCATTTATACCCACCTATCATCTTTCAAGAGCAGTTATATTAGTACAGTAAAACCCCGCTATACGTTGCCCCGCTATACGTTGCCCCGCTATACGTTGTTTCGCATATACGTCGCCAATCAATTAAGGAACAAGTTTCGTTATAAGTTGTGTTGCTTTGCTGCTAAAAGCAAAATTTCAGAAATTCCAATTGCGATGCATAAATTATAACTATAACAATAAAAACCCTGTATTCGGCTTTTAATTTCATGTTTATTATTATTTATATGAATTAATTTAATTTTGTGTTTATCAATTCGTGTAAAATCATACTCAGAATAAACACTTGCTGGCCATGTGTTTGAGAGATCACGATGGGTTAGGTGGTTCACAAGTTATACAGGGGATAAAAGGGACTGTCCCAATTCTAATGACAATGTGTAAAAACCTATTTCTGAGTGACAGTCAGCTATAAGAGAGGTTTGTGAACAGTTGTGTCTAACATTTTGTGTGTTCTTTCATCTCGGTTTATGTTTGCGTTGATAACTCATGAGATATTGGATATACTTTGGATTGCGAAATCTGCTTGAAAAGTACTCTAAAGTGCGTATCAGTGTACATGTAAGTAAAGAAACAATTTTTATGCTCCATCACATTATAGACAATTATTTTCGGTGATTTCTGAATTTATTATTGCAATTGGTTACTCGCTGTTACAATTAAATGTATATTAAACCCTAGTAGCAATGAGTGGTAAACACATAGTGGTAACATAGTATGTCTAATGTACTGTATTGATATGTATTATTTGGGAAACAAATGTGTCACAAAATATCTGCCAGGAACGTAACCCCTACTTTTATCATAGTTCTTATGGGAACATTTGTTTCGCTATATGTTGTTTCGTTATAAGTTGCATTTTTCAGGAACGCATCCCTGACGTATAGTGGGGTATTACTGTACAGGGTATCCAGAAAGTCACTGCACACAAGATTATTAAATTGTTAATTATTATTACAGATAAGTTTTTCATGAAAAATGCAGAGTTTTTTGGACATCCTCTAGAAATATAATACAGCTGAGATATAACAAATATGTAATGTTTTCCAAACTATTGACATCACAAAAGATGCCTTAGCATGCCTCAATTACTTCATATGCCACCTCTGGTCTAGTTCATAATGTTGATAAAACTATACAATAAAACAATGCTTTTCCAGATTTCTAAAGGTGCACTGTATTCTTTATAGAGAAATGTAAGTCTTAGATAACTGTCTGGGGTTGTATATTTACATATTTAAATGGATGGTAAATTAATTAAATGTCTTTTTCCCCAGTTAATATGCAGTTAATCAAGTTTACACGACTTTGACAAGTATATCACTTGGGAAATATGATAAATGCAAAATGCAGTTCTTGGTTAATCAAAATGAAGCAGCCATTGTCATTCCGAAATTCAATTAACCCTTATGCTACCTTAGTAGATTATAGTACCTTATTTACTGGCATAATCGTTGTACTTTTTTCACAGAATTTTGTAAACAAAAGTCTGGTTGTCAGTCTTATGCCATGACTGATCAGAGGCAAGATTTTCTTTTCACTATTACTGCAATTTTTCACAATAGAGTTAAGCATTTTTTCAGAGAAACTATCTATAATATGTATATAGATGCTTCTTACATTTATAATACAGGCATCCCTCGTTTAACACAGTAGATATGTTCCGCGAAAATGCCGCGCTAAATGAAAACACACTAAACGAAAATTACTTTTCCATAAGAATACATGTAATAATGATGAGATGCGTTCCTAACTAAAAAATTTCCCATGTAACACCACAAAAATTTGCCACGCTAAGGTTTTTCTGGATCTTATCCCATCAGTAGTCAGTTTGCTAAATATATTACATAGCAATAACCTATATAAAACATTTTAAAAATTTGAAAATGATTGCATTAAATTATTAACCGTAAAAATGAAAAATTTCATTAAACACTCACCAAAAAAGAGGTTCCTGTGTGAATTTATTGGGAGACTGTGTTAGAGGCGGCCTCATCACTTTCACTGGTTGCATGAATTACGTCAGCGTGTTCTAAAGCAGTTGTTGAAGGCATGCTTGTGCTTGATGTTGACAATGGTCTTCTTAAAAATGTCTAATGTAACTTGAACCGTAGACTTATGCTTCTCCCTATAAACTTCCCTATAGAATTCAATCGATTGATCCAAGTCCCTGCAAACACGCGAACTCCGGTTCTCCATGGGATCCATGTCTTCGATAATTGACCGCGCTTCATCAGTTAAAGAGAATACCCGTCTTAGTTTATTTGTTGTAATTTGATGAGTGATCTGTCCTTCTGAATCTTTATCTTCCTCGTCCTCCGAAAATGCTTTCGTCATATCCAAATTAAGTAGATCTTCATTTGATAGATCTTCACTATGTGAATTTAGTAACTCCACCTCACCTGTCACAACCTCATTGAAGCCCACCTTTTGCGCAAGTTTAACAGTGACCATTATTACAGCTTCTGGTTCATCAAAGTCGCAGAAATCATCAACAGATTCTGGCCATATTTTCCGCCACACAAAATTCAATGTTGAACGTTTCATTTCATTCCAAGATTCTCCAATATTGTTAATGGCATGCATGATGTTATAATTTCGCCAGAATTCTCGAACTGTTAACTTTCCTTCTTCTGTTCCACGAATCAGCTGGGCTAATGTTTTCTTTAAATAGTTTGCCTTAAATGTGTATATGCCTTGATCCATAGGTTGAATCAAAGCCGTTGTATTTTTGGGAGAAATTCAACTCGAATGTTACCAGACTTGTCCTTTAAGTTGACTGGGTGTCCAGGGGCAATGTCGAGAAGCAACAGTGCCTTGTGCGCAATATTATTATTTTTTAAATATTTTTCTACAGCAGGACAGAAGTAATATGTAAACCATTCTTCGAAAATCTTCCTAGTTACCCACCCCATCCTGTTTGATCGCCAAACAACTGGAAGTGACGATTTTTCACATCCTTTTAGAGCCCTTGGATTTTCTCTCTGATAGACTAGCATGGGCTTCAACTTAAAATTCCCTTCCGCATTTGCTCCTAAAAGAAGGATAAACCTATCTTTAGCCGCCTTAAATCCAGGTACAGACTTTTTCTCACGGGAAATGAAAATTCTTTTGGGCAAAAGAGAGCAGTCTCATCGACGTTGAAGATTTGACTCGGTAAATATCCTCCTTCTTCTATAATAGCCTGCAAAGTTTCACGATATGCTTCTGCTGCCTCTAAATCAGCACTACCTCCCTCGCCAGTTAATTTCAGGTTTTGTAAATTAGCTCTTTTTTAAAGCGTTCCAACCATCCAGAACTTGCCTTAAAACTTTCAGTGGATGTAGATTCACTGTTTATTTTTTGTCTTCAAACAGGCCCCTGGCTTTTTCTTGATTATCAATTTGCTTAACGGAACACGTCGTTGCGTTTGGTCTTCAATCCAAACAATTAACAAGCCTTCCATTTCATCCATCACCAAACTACGCAAATGCTGCAATTTAGTTGCTGATAATGGCGTTACATCGTAACCGCACAATTTAATGTCTTTAATTTTCCTTATTGTACGCACGGTAGATTCAACAAACCCCGTTAAATTAGCAATATCAATCACACGATCGTCTTGCTCAAGCCGCGTAAGTACCGCAAGTTTCACTTCTTAATTGAAACTTTTCCTCTCAGCAGCCGAAGGAGTTGAAGATGACGGTCCCTTTGAGGACATGTGAGGGTTATATTACTTTTAAATATGAATCACTAATAATTTAACTAATTCACTGACCACACGCGTAAATTATTTTTAAATTTAAAGTACAATTAACATGAAAAATTCACAGAGCACGCACGTAAACCGTTTTTCACTGCGTAACACACGACAAAACACTGATGCGGTATAAGGGTGAAGACCCTCGAGCATTCGGGGTATTCCCTCCGCCGAGTGAGAGAGACAGCTTATGCAGTTCTGCCAAACTCTTAAGGCTGATTTCCACATATAGGACCGGGCGCAGACCGGTCGACGACTGTGTCGTTTTACCAAAGATCAAAAAAGTGTCCCATCCATATAAATAACATTGGAAGAGCAATTTCCATTTCCACATATAGGACCGGGCGACGACCATGTCCCTACCGTGCTGTGATGGGTCGTTTCAAAAGTGATTTGTCTGACAAGGGGAAGGCACTACTGACCCCCAACCGATTTGGCTGAAACTTCGTAGAGATAATGTCCATGATGTCCGATTAACGAAAATATATACATATAAGGGCCAATACTCAAGCCGTTTTTATTTTATTAGTAAAAATAAGTTCATATTTTCCGAGACAATACATAAGTACCACACACGGTAACATAATTCATAAGAAGTGGCGTTAGCGTAGTGGGTAGCGCGCTTGGATGAAAATGTCAAGATCAGTTGTTCGAGTCCATCTTCGGGAACTTTTTTTCATTTTTCCCTAATATTCATTTTCCTCATTTTAAATGCTTATTTCTTAATAACGCTATAATAGTATATTTTTATTTTTTAATAGTTAATATTTTTTATATATTGATGTGCAGCTTTGAAGAATTATTTGTAGCGGACATAGCGGTTGGTTATCCTCGTCAATAAATTTTTCATTGTAAAGCGATTTATTAGTTTCTCCTCATGAATAAACAATGAAAAGAAACTTATTGTCTTGCACCTATTGCTTCACAGTCATGGCATTGTCGATAAATACATTGTAAGCATTTGGAAAAGGATCGGAGAGGAGCGATTTCAAGTGCTACAATATCAGTATTGCTTCTTTCATCAGAGCATTGTGAGTAATTTATCTAGCGTGTTTCGAAGTGTATTTTTAACATACTGCTATTTTTGCTGTTTCAAAAATGGAATATACTGTTTCAACATCTTCAGCGGGGAATCCTGTAACGAGCAAAAATGTTACATCTTTTACGTCTCCTCCTTTGGACGACGAAACGGCGAAAGACGTGTTGAACACCGCCATGCATTACTGCATGAAGCTCCTCCGAAAAAATGGATTGATGTCGGATAAAGAAGTTCCCGAAAGTGAATGTGGCCGTAGTGTTGTAATGGCCCAAGAAATTTATACACGTGTTGTGGATATGCTTGGCGAGATGAACTTCAATGAAGATTATGATCTGGTGGGGCCCGATGAAGTCGACGAAATGCACGGATATGAGGAAATCGAGTTAGCTAGGGAAAGTTCGGGAAGCGAGTACGAACCGACACCAAAGAAATACAAGCATTCGTGAAATGTTCGTGGTGCTTTAATCCGTATTGTTTCCATTGTTTTTATGATCAGTACCACCCTAGAACCTGTGAAAGTGCTGTCGGACTACCTACTTAAAAACCAACCGTAAAGATAAACTTTCATATCGTTACCTGATAATTAAATGAATTAAAAAACAGAATTGCTGACCGCCGATATAGGGGGAACCCTAATGAACGGCGGGGGTGGAGGAGGGTTTAGCAAAAAATAAAAAGAAAGTGAATGCATAAAATATGTAATTAATGTTATCGCAAACCGGACGAGTTTTACTTGTCATTGCCCATAGACATATTATCATTGTGATTAGGAATTTTATTTAGAAATAAATGGGTATTTAAACTTTAAGCAATATTAGAAAATTATGTAATAAATACTTTAAATGATGAAAGTGAAAAATGTGGGGAAAAATCAAAAAAAGTTTTGGAACATGGATTCGAACAACAGACCTTGACATTTTCAGCCAAGCGCGCTACCCACTACGCAAGCGCCACTTCTTACGAATTATGTTACCGTGTGTGGTACTTATGTAATGGCTCGGAAAATATGAACTTATTTTTACTAACAAAATAAAAACGGCTGAGTATTGGCCCTGATATGTATATATTTTCGTTAATCGGACGTCATGGACATTATCTCTACGAAGTTTCAGCCAAATCGGTTGGGGGTCAGTAGTAGGGTAGCAAACGCGGATATGTGTGAATATTAGGCTACAACCAGCTGGTGGAATGAATTCGAAATTTGGGGTTTTTTAAAGTTTTTTTTTGTGTTACTAAAATGAAAATTTCAGAAAGATTGCTGAGGAAATGTGTGAAAATTCAGCATTTCTATTTAAACATTTAAGGAATTAAAATAAAAATTATTTCCATAGTTCTAATCTGATGGAGCGATATGAAAATTATGGTATTTATTGTTTTACGAAAAAACAGCAGGTAAAACGTGGGAAAAATTAAAAATTCATTCAAGTAAACTCTCAAGAATATGAAGCGAACTTTGTCAGGCGTAACTATATGGAATTCCTTCAACTCGTAAATATATTTACGAATTTTTGTATAGTTCCGAGTTTGGTGGAGGGAAAATTATCATTAAGCCCCTTATTGCTTGTTAAGGTTTAGCCTAAATTTAAAGAGTTAGAAGTTTCATGAGACTAAAAACTTTAATTAAATATTTTATTAGGTGTATACCACTGTTATAATTCATTTTGGCTGTCAAAGCTGATAAATTGTATGAATAAATACGATAAATAGGACAAAATATCTGATGTGGCCAACACATGACTTTCTCCATATTTGGGGTATAGATATTTAAATTATTATGAATAGCATTATAAGGCAAAATTATTATTTCGTATAGCAAAAGAATACAGTCGTCCTTATTACCGTAAATTAAGTATATTTTGAGTATGTTTGCAGAATTCACTGCTACATGGTGGTGGCGCTGTATACTGGAAATTACGAAAAATTTAATATCCCCGAAATGGATGGTTCTACGAAAAATTGTTTCGAACAAAAGTTGGAAGGGATATTATTTTCTATAACTTTGTTCCTTATAAAGATTGTAAATAACAGCGTTTTAACGAACATATTCGATGAAAACCGAAAACACCGATTATTTATAAATAATTCCTAAACAATAACTGCTATGGAAAATTGTTTCAAATGAAAGTTGTAGGAAATTACATTCTCTACAGCATTTGTATAGAACTGCATATGCAATAATGATGTTTTAACGGAGAAATATCGCAAAAACAGAATCGTGTTTCGAATAAACCTCGACCTCCGGTTAACGGGTATTGTCCAAAAACTAATCAGTTCTTTGTGCTCATGCTGAAGTGTTATATATGAAGTTTGGTAACGATATGGCAAGTACTTTTTGAGTTAGAGCGCCCACAATCACATACGTGCACACACACAGACATCATTCGGAAAATAGTCTAAACGTTCCTTGGGACCTCAAAACGCGTATTTCCGTTGAAATCTCGAAGTGGATTTTTTTCGTGATCACAATACTTTCCCCATACTATGTATGGAGAAAGTAAAAATCGAGATTTCTGAAATAAAATTTTTACCTTGTGCATTCGAAGTAAGGGGAAGGTTTTGTGATCACGAAAAAAATCGACTTCGAGATTTCAACGGAAATACACGTTTTGAGGTCCCTAGAACACGTTTCGACTATTTTCGGAATGATGTTTGTGTGTGCGTGTGTTTGTGATTGCTCTAACTCAAAAAGTACTTGCCATATCGTTACCAAATTTCATATATAACACTTTATCATGAGCACAAAGAACCGATTAGTTTTTGGACAATACCGGTTAACACGAAGTCGAGGTTTTTTCGAAACCCGATTCGGTTTTTGCGATATTTCTCCGTTAAAACATCATTATGATATATACAATTCTATTTATATGTTATAGATAATGTAATTTCCTACAACTTTCATTTGAAACAAATTTCCATAGCAGTTATTTTTTAGGAATTATTTATAAATAATCGGTTTTTTCGGTTTCCGTCAAAAATCTCCTTAAAAACGTCGTTATTGGTAATATTCGTGAGGACCAAAGTTGTTGAGAATAATATTTCTTCCAGGTTTTGTTTGAAACAAATTTTCGTAGAACCATCCATTTAGGAGATATTCAACTTTTTTCGTAATGTCCAGTATACAGCGCCACAACCACGGAGGGGTGAATTCTGTAAACATATTTAAAATATACCTAATTTACGGCAATAAGGTCGACTGTATTCTTTTACTATACGAAATAATAATTTTGCTTCATTATGCTATTCATAATAATTTAAATATCTATACCCCAAGTATGGAGAAAGTCATGTGTATGCCACATCAGATTTTTTGTCATAACCGAAGGAAAAAATCCTAAAGTGTAGAAATTCCATTTTAAGGGACTATTTTCCCCCATTATTGCCCCATAAGAAAAGCATGTAAATCGGTGCAGAGGTTTATATATTTGCTTTTTAAAAGTATTTTCCATCAACATTCGAATTCGGGACTTGAACTAACGGAATTTTTAGAAATTGTAGTTTCTTATTTTTGATGATGGAGTTCAAATCTGTGTAGATTTAACATAAATTTATAGTTTTTATCGGAAAAAGTAGAAATTTTTCTGGATCTCAACAATTGGCAACCATGGCTCAGTGCTTTTATATGGATAAACTTTTAATGGGAATCAAAGGCTTATATCATAATGCCATTAATATTAAACTACGACCAATAGAAGACTGATATTGTGTAAATCCCCATTTTTGGGGCTGTTTTGCCTCATTATTGACCCATAGGACATTAGGAGACACTTCCATATAAGCTACAGTCTTCAAATTTGGCACAATTAGAGGTTTATGGTCACAACAGATGGAACAAATCCAATATTATTAAAATTAAAATTTTTAGGGGCTGCTTTGTCCCATTTTTGCCCCATACGAGAATAAAAATTTTGAGGTACTTCCAGATGAGCTAAAGCAGTGGTCTTCAACCTTTTTTGAGTCACCTCCCACTTTTACCATATGTTGTCCTTTGAAATAAGTTCACCGCCCACCCAATGGCGTATTCAGGGTTTCTGGCACCCGGGGCAAAGAATACTTTTGCGCCCCCAGTAGCAAAGCGATTTACGGAGGGGGGGAGGGGGGTGCAAAGCGCACCTCGACCCGACGGGTGCTAATTTGATATTTATTCTTGCACCCCCCTGAACTCGGCGCCCAGGCAACTGCAACCCCCTTCACTACGCCACTAAATCCACATACCGTAACAACTTAACAATAAAGTTTTTAATAAAAAAATGTTTAAAAAGACAAAATTTAATTGTTTATTAATCCCAAAACAATTTGGCATACATTTCAATGTGTACTTTGTGCTTGGTGCCTACAAACCAGGGAATCAATGTCTGGCTTAAAGTCTGTAAGGGTCATTCGAAGATCTCCTCTTTCTGTTATTTGTTAAGCAGTTTCTTTTTTTGGACAGGAGATTGTCGACTGCACTGAATCCGTTCTCGACTAGATATGAAGTTGGGAAAGCTAACAAGAGCAACGATATTTCCTTCCACAAGCGTGGCTACAGAGAGGGCATTTTCTTGTTCTGCCAAAGTTGTACATATCCACCTTGGTTGAAATTGGCTTTACACTCATCATCATGAATTAATTCTGTTATCTCCTCTTGGTATTCAATATCCACATCACACACATTTGTGATGAATGGAGTCACCATTCAGACATCCACTTTCAAGTCTATTACATCGCGAAAACGAGTCATCATATCAATTCTAATGACAGAAAGGTGATCTGCAAACTAGTCTATGTCTTCGGCTGTAAAATCATCTTTGATGCTGTGTAGTTCCGGAAACTGGTAAAATTCTTTTTGCAGGATGTTTTTTCTGAATAAATCCAATTTGTCAATGAATACCGAAATAACATTTTTGCAATCAATGAGTGTCCGTGGGAAGAGAGAGTATACTTAGTATCTCTTAATATAGCTTCTCGTTCATTTCGCTGCATTCCCCGTATAATGTATCAAATATCTGAGTGAAGGTATCCCGTTTGGGATTTTAAACCACTGGCCACTTTTCAGCATTTTTTTCCTAAATGGCACATACTAGTTAGGATTACCATATTCTGATAATAGAACCCGGACAAATTTAATTTTAAACCTAAAATGTAGTATAATTTTTTAAAAAAACAAGGTATCTTAATTGCTTAACTCTATAGTGTTAAGATTTTGATGGGAATAACCAGAAAAAAATGGGTTTTATCTGGTATATTTCGGTAAATTTTAAGAAAATCCGGACGTATGGTAACCCTAATATTAGTGGGATTGTAGTTAGATGATATTACCAAATACGGTCTCAGTGGTAATAACAGTGTTTAAAAATTTGATTTTATATATTTGATAAAATTAAACTTAAACGCTTCGCTACTTCTGCAGGAGACTCCGACCACCCTCATGAGCCTTCGATTTTACCGCAGCATGGATACATTGTTGCTAGTATAGTACGATATGATACTATAGTTAACGACAAACGAACTGTAATAGTTTAACATAAAATAGTTGTACAGAATATGTGTGCGTATCATTAAGCTTTTTTATAGAATTTTAATTTTCAGTGTAAAAATTAGAATAGCATTTGGTGAGTTCTTTAACGTCCACCAAAAATCCAAAAACGCCCACTGGTGGGCGCTATCGCCCACCTTGAAGACCACTGAGCTAGAGATTTGAAATTTGGCATTGTGCCTATTGCCATATTTCTCTTCTTCAGATTTTCTTCTTTGGAATTTCTTCCTCCGTAATTGTCATTGAAACTGTCTTATATGAGCAGAAAATGGGATTCAAGGATTGCTACAGGATTAATATTATTGACTTTTAGAATTAAAAAAATAGGGTATGAGAATTATGCCAGTAAATATGGTATGTTAAATTAGCATGATGCAGTGAAAGGGTTAATATTCAAGCTTGTCTTTTAGCACATGATAGCTGATTAAAACTGAATTATTTCAGGTAAAATACAAGGCTTAATTTTGTTGTCAATTGCTTTTTTTTGCTGGCATAAAAGGCATGTTCAAATATGAACCAATTTATTTGTGTTCTGTTTTCATATATAAAAAAATCTCACTGCCTTCATCAGTTTACTGTTTCAGCATTTTTTGTGCCTGAAAATGCTCACTTTGATGAAATTTTGAAAGATAAAAAAACTGGTTCTAATGGTGACATATCTCTTTTCAGTCCCCTCCTGTTATTTGCACAATTTGCACCATGGATGGTCATTCAAAAGCACAGTGTCCAGATGCTAGACTCCCCCCACTTCCTGTTTTACCTCCAATGACAAAGGATTATTGTGATCAGCTAGATTCATTCTGCCACTTTGTTTACCGTAAGTTATTCAAGATATGAAGTGGCAGAGTCAAAGTTAATATTTTGTAAAGGTGTCATATCACAGCAATATTTTTATTGCAGAAGAATATTCTCAGAAGGCTAATGATCTCAAGATGAGACTTGATATACTAGGACAAGTAGAAGAATTCATTCGAGGATTTTATCCAGATGTTCAGCTTTCACTGTTTGGTTCTTCAGCCAATGGGTTTGGTTTCAAGAATTCTGATCTAGACATTTGTTTAACTTTTAAAAACAATTCCACGGGTCAGGTAAGAGGAAATGTTTCATTTGATTTTTATTTTAACACATTATTGATGGCAAAGCTGAATTTTTTCAATTTAGAATTTTTCACCTTTTTTGCTATTTCTTGTGCTTCAGCAATGTGGTGGTAGTGACAGGGTTGACTTGGCATTCAAATCTTATGCTTTGTTTTGCTACAAATTGCTTGTGATTGAAAATTTTTCATCATTTACTAAATCATTAGTTTGCAAAATATATTCAATTTCTGAAATAAATATTTCAAATTATTTGTGCATTACATTAAAAGCTTTGAATTTGTGTATAACCCATAACTATGTTGTCATTAAATATTTTATTGTTTTATTAAATACTATTTGCATAATAAAAATTGAGAACTTGTTTGGTAGAAAATGTTATTCAAAGCTAAGTTATGTGGCTCAATCAATTTTTGTCACCTCTGAAAACATTAATTCAGTACACTGAATAGTGTCATCAATATAATTATTTTATTTAAGGTAATGCCCTTGGCACTTTTGACTTTAGCTAGCTGAATGATTGTTAGAGACATCTAAAATAAATACCATACATACTCATGTATAGGTCGATTGCAACTTTTTTAATAAAAACTTTTTTCGAATATCTCGTTTATAAGTCGACCCCAGTTTTTCAGGTGTAGTAAAAAGAAATTTTTTTATTCAGTGCATATTAATCCATTTAGTTCCACGTAAAGAATCCAAAAAAGACCATTTGTTGCATCTCTATAATTCTTTGAAGATCAAATTAACTACGTGGTGTCAAGTAATAGCGAGGTAGTGCGATGCCTCCCCCAGACGAGGCGTTTCTTTGTTTATATATTATGGAGTTTACATATTGCACCTCTGTCTTGCTGTTGTTCTTTGTCCTGCTGCCATCACATTACCGAATGTTGCATTAACGAAAATTGCTTAATTACTTACGAAGCATCAGAGATCAACTTAGGATCACCAAATTATATAGTAACTTTATTCTTTTGTATCATTGATATTTAAATATTAGATAGTTATCAATACAGTAAATACAACAATAGTTTCAATTACATCAAATTTTAACAACCGTAGGGCAAATAACGTCATGTATTTTAACCTAACATAAATATTACTCATGTATAAGTCATCCCCTAAGTTTTTCGCTAAAAATTTGGTCTTAAAAACTCGACCTATACTTGAGTATATACGGTACTTATTTTTTCAATTTTGGTACTTAAATGCTTATTCTGGAATTTGTTTTAATAGTATAAGTCTTAGATATTTGCTATCAAATCTTTGTAGTTACTGACCAACAGTATAGTGATTGCAGCAAAAATTCTTCACTTCACAGACTTAATTACTATTTCAATTTTATATTGTCTTGAGATGCTGGAGTTACCATGAATTAAAAGTTTTTTCTATACAAAAGTGGCAAAATAATCCTTAATGGCTTTCTTGATATTGTGCAGTATTTGTAGTATGAAACATTATTCTAACATCTTATTATAAGCTGCTGTATTTGTATACAGAAAGCTTAAAGTAGCTGTCTTTAGTGTAAATTTAATTTTAAATTTTTTGTTGCTATGAAATGTCATGAATTAGTTCATTAAATGTTAACTTGTAAGAGCAATTTTTATAATGGTTATCTTTTTTCAAGGGAATTGATGTCACAAAGCTCATTTCTAAACTGGTATTCAGATTGAGGAAAATGCCAACTATTCGGAACATAGTTCCAATTCCATCTGCCAAAGTCCCAATTATAAAATTCAAGGATATTCAAACCCAACTGGAAGGTGATATCAGCCTCTATAACACTCTGGCCCAGCATAACACTCAACTCCTCAAGATCTATTCATGCATTGATGATCGTGTGAAGGTATATACTTTTAGTTTATTTTTAACTTAAAAATATGATGTTCCAAGTAGTTTATGGATTTACAGCCATACCTCACTTTGTGTGACTGTTTTAAGCAGATTTGTTATAGTGCAAAATACATATACCCATGCTTACTCGGTGTTCAAAAAATCGAATGTGGCCAACACATGACTTTCTCCATATTTGGGTATAGATATTTAAATTCTTTTTATGAATAGCATTATAGGGCAAAATTATTATTTCGTATCGTAAAAGTATACAGTCGGCCTTATTGCCGTAAATTACGTAAATTTTGAATATGTTTACATAATCCACTGCTACATGGTGGTGGCGCTGCATACTGCAAATTAAGAAAAAGCAAAATATCTCTGAAATGGATGGTTCTACGAAAATTTGTTTCAAACAAAACTTGGAAGAAATATTATTCTCTACAACTTTGATCCTCACAAAGATTACCAATAACGATGTATTTAAGGAGAAAACCAAAAAACCCGTTATTTATAAATAACTCCTAAACAATAACTACAATAGAAAATTGTTTCAAATGAAAGTTGTAGGAAATTACATTCTCTATAACTTTTGTATAGAATTGTAAATATAATAATGATGTTTTAATGAAGAAATATCGCAAAAACCGAATCGGGTTTCGAATAAACCTCGACTTCCGGTTACCCGTTATTGTCCAAAAACTAATCAGTTCTTTGTGCTCATGTTAAAGTGTTATATATGAAGTTTGGTAACGATATGGCATGTACTTTTTGAAATGATTCTGATCAAATTTCATAGTTACTTGAGTTTACGTCTTCAATAATACTGTATAGTTCATATTTCTCAAAATATAAATATAAGGCTAGTTTATTCTAGGCAATTTTAACAACAATTCGATTTTCTCAAAAACGGCTATAACATTTTTGATCAATTTTCATAAAGTTACGTATACATCTACAATAATACTAAGTATTTCATTTTTCTCAGTGAATGAATATAAGGCTAGTTTATTCTTGGGCAACTTTAACAAAAATTGGATTTTCTAAAAACAGGCTGATATGATTTTCATTTTCTAAAGATAACTAAACGACGCATTATTATATGAGAAAGTTTGTACAATGTATGTTGTACCGATTTTTTTCCATTGAAGACAAAATAAAATTACTCTTGTATGATAAACGTACCTATATCAGACGTGTATGATCATATTAGATTTCTGCTGAATATTTTTTTTCATCAAAGTGCATCAAAATAATGAACCTCACAATTGACATGCTTGTTCGACACATGGCATTCTGCACTACATAAGAAAAAGATTTTGTATGGTAAAAACTCTCCCAAATATGGCAATTATAAAAGTAGGTGAAAAATAAACTTGAAAGACTTCCATTATTCATCTGCTAACGATGCCTGTTGACATTGCCACTTCAAGAATTCAGAATTTAAAAAATAGGCCCCTGAAAAGGTCAGTGATGTATGACGATAACAGCTCATTACCCAATCTTAAGTCGATGGAATATTGCAAGACAACATTTTGTTGAAACTAGGCAATTGGGTCGAAGGAATTACCACTAAATGAATATGTAAGAAAAATAGATGTGATCAAATACAGAAACACTTTACTACACAATCTGTGGGAGAGGGTTATTGTACAGTTTTGGTTGTTAAATTACAGTAGATAATTTTGATTATAGTATTTTATTTCTGCTTTTTAACCTTTTTGGGTAGGTTAAGATTGTTGCCCCTTTTTTGTGTGAAAAGTAGTACGTTGAGGTCAGTCTGGAACATATCCCTAATTCATAGCATTGAATCAATAAAAAACGTGATCTGCACAACATTGGTCTCTGTTATGTATGATTTTTTTGGAACCAATTAAACAATGAGGAGACTCCCTGCACTCATAACTTACTCTTTCATTTGTTTTTATTTATGATTATTTCTAATTATTGCCCAGTTGTAGTGGCAATTGCTTGAAAACAAAACAACCTAGTCCTCTTCACATTGAAAAGCTTGGAACTTTGAGATTACAGCAGTCATATATTTGGAGTTCTCAATTTTTTCAATCAATGTTATTTTCAGATCTTGGGATATGTTATGAAGACATTTGCAAAACTGTGTGACATATGTGATGCATCACGGGGTAGTTTGTCGTCTTATGCATATATTCTGATGGTCATCTATTTCCTGCAACAGTGTGATCCTCCAGTTGTCCCCGTCTTGCAAGAGGTAAAGATAATTTCAGAAATTTTTGTGGCCATTGATCTTAGCAATGATAACTCAAGGAGAATAGAAGGTAAGATGCCAGAGATTATTAGTTTTTATAAAACATTTCCTGCAGTAGATAGAATATATTAGGCTTCATAGTAGTTTTTGGATAGAATGTACTTGTTTTCATTGTATTTTTCTCTACTCCATTCAACAAAAATAAAATAGCACTTTTCTAGCCTCAATAGTATTTTTGTAAAAAAATTCCTTACAAGTTCCTTCTGAAAACTAAATAATATTCTGGATTCTCAAAAAAATGAATTCATTGCTGAGGATGCAGTAGTGTTGCCAAAACCATGCAGCATGTTGAGATACAAATAAATAGTATTATTTTAAAGAGTAGATTCTATTTAAAACTTACGTATGCAGCACTTCTTCCTATCTCATAGAACAAATTGGTGTATTGTTTATGCATAGCTGAGCAAATGTGAACTTGCTAGTTGGGATATTCATGTTTTTTCAGTCTAATACCATGGGTCTTGAGTCCACCTTCCAAATCTCCTGTAGCAAATGTATAGTTCATTATGCCATTCTTGTCTTTTCAAATAATTCATAATGCTTCTATTAATTATTTAATTATTATAAAACTAAAATATGAAAATCTCAAGTTAATGGATGAGTGCTGGTGGCTGTGGTATATCACGTTCATAGCTTTAGAATCAGATTTTACATGGGAATACAAGGATAGAGGAGGAAAATTTTCCTTTTATGTCCCCACATTTGTTTAGCTAAAATAGCCTTTTCATTGACGTTTGCAGCAAATTATTATAATTTTATTATCTCCAATGAGATAAATTAATGAAAATTGTGTTTTAAGGTATCTGATGTGCAGCCAAAGCCAGTGTGTATACAAGAAGGTCAAGATGTATGGTTCTTCAGAGATATAAGCAAACTTGTAAGTGCAGTGCTAATAATCTAAAAGTTATCTTATAATAATGGTCATTTCTAAGGTATATCATGGTAATTATTTTTAGGATCAAGTTTGGCCAGACTATGGAAAGAATAAATATAGCGTGGGTGCCTTGTGGCTGCAGCTCCTTAGGTTTTATACAGAAGACTTCAATTTTGAAGAGTATGTTATATCCATACGACAGAAGCAGATGGTGTATAAATTTGAGAAATTGTGGTTCAAGAAACCCATGGCTATTGAAGATCCATTTGACATCAATCACAATTTGGGTGGTGCTTTGTCCAGAAAAAGTGAGCAACTGTTTAATACTATTCTATATGTCTGCATGAAATAATCCTATTACTGTAATGAGATTGAAATCTTTTCAGTGAAACTCTTCATTATAAAATCATTGAGGAAAGGGAGGAGTCACTTTGGAACCCCAATCAATAAATTACCTCCATCTTTGAAGTCATGGGAGGTGACTATATTTTTTACAATGATTTTATTTGGTTGGTATTGTTTAAATATTTATTGTTATTATTAGTTTAATAACTTTGCCTTTGAATTTTTGTCTTTACCATAGGATTATTTCTTGAACGTTTCAAGTCTGCGAGAGGGTGCACCTCCCAACAATGGCTGTCACATTTGCAAGAAGATTGGCCACAAGGTAAGAAATTGTCCTGAGAAGGGAAATTACTTGAAAGAGAAGAGGCTCGACATGGAGCAAAACAAGAATGCACAACCGTATATAACACAACAAGAACAAAGAAAACGCACACCACAGACCTTTGTGAATCGTAATTTTTGGGCAAAGGGAGCAGCTTTGGTGAAAGAAGACGTGCGGCATATACCACCGTATACACAGCAACCAATAAGACCTTTGTGGTATCAGCAGCCTTGGTATCCCATGCAGAGACCTGTTGGACCCCATCAGATACCATGGTCCCACGGGGTGATGCCACCCAACAGCAGGACAACTGATATCCCTCCCCCGCAACTCAATGCTATGCCCCCCCCTGTCTCCCCCCTCCATGATGGAAACATGCCAAGAGGTGAGATGCCACCCAGGAACCTTGTGTTCAGGAGTGCTGACCTACAAGGACAGGCTTTCCATGACCCCTGCATACCTCTCAGTAATTACAGAAGGCAGGTGAATAGTGATGACAGCATAAGGAATCACCCAGGTGAGCCTCAGCCTCTCCTAAGTGGTGCCATTCCTAAGGTAGGCCGAGTGAACTCACCTAGAGCCAGGTACAGTAGAGGAAAAGTTGCAAAGAGTGACAATACTCCAAAGCTATAGACTTAATAATTATGTTTTTGTGACCTTGCATTTTATTCTGAGTGTGAAGTTTTATTATATGTATAGATGAAATAAACAATGAAATGGTTGTTACTTTTAGCATATACGACTCATGTTGTCACATAAGATAAGTTGATAGTCTTGTCATAATTTCTGTAATGCACAGAATTTGAGACTGGTTGGTCCATGTTTGGATCATTTAATCACCATTATTTTTTAAATAAAGAGAGCCTATTTTATTTCAATTTATAATAATTTTTCTCTCCAAAATGAAATTATTTTTTTAATTTTTCCATTGATGTAGAGTGGGTTAGGTTTTGCTAGTCATTGGACTAAATTTTAATGGATTTGACATGGGAGTAAAACCATTAATTACAGTGTTAATTGTTTTTTATTTTCCCTCCCCCTTTCTCCTTCTTTGCTCAATGCAGTTGCTAAAGTAGATTAATTTGAAACAAAAAATTTATCAGTCCAACCGACATAATTTAGTACGTCATTCTGAGGCAATTCAGGAAAAGTTTTTACATGTTATGCATGTGGGAATTGGACATAATTTATTAAAAGTAAATGATGCAGTCATTCAATAAAAATCCATCTAATTAAAATAAGTTATGCTCTACCTTACCAGATTTAAATTTTTTTTGAAAGATGGACGAATTACTCCTATTTCTGTTTGCATTTAAGTAGATATTTTGTACATTACTGGGTACTCTTCTCTTATGTTACATGCACACAAAACCAGTGATGGAAAACGTTACACGTAACGTAACTAAATAACGAAATTATTTTTGATTAACGTAACAAAAAACATTAACGAAATGTCGAAAATTGCTGTCACGAAAAACGTAACAGAAAACGGAAAAACAAAAACCGTTATTTTGATATTTTAACGGATTTGCACACAGGAATGATCCTAGGCGTGGGCGGCAACAAGACTAAATCAATCCACCAAATAGTTAATTACTTCATTGCTACTATTATTTTCTAATTAAAAACTTATTTCATAATATTAATCCTTAAAATGAGATTGTAAACAACCTAAACAATTTTTATTAAAATTGATACCTTAAATTAGTATCTTATTCCATTAAATATCTAACCATATGAAAAAGAAGAAAATAAAAATTTTAAGTTGCTTCCTTAGCAAATAAAAAAATTTTTTATCCCATCAGTTTAGGGTATATATTTTCTAAATATTTTGATAATATAGGTCATGGCTACAACCAATGTATTTTCATGGCATTTCTAGCATCAAAATGTCCTGTAGAATCCTTTTATTGTAACTTTTATAATTTTTTAAATACACCAAATTTAACACCTTCATCATTGTCAGTATTTACAATGGAAATATGATACGATCAATAACATTTTATATATGGAATTATTATTAAAATGTAAAGAGATGATTAGTTTTTGGCTGAAAATGGTTTAATGGAAATAGGAGATTATTTTTTTGATATATCAGTTTTTGAAATTTTGCTGTTAGGTTGAAATAACGTAATTGTTTATCATTGTCAAATCATTAAAAATTATATGTTCTACAACTTTTGCGTAAAATTCTTTTTCGTGAAACGCATTGTTAAGGAGATGATGAATTATCTAAACGGTGACGTCACTCCGCCTCAAAAACTAGGGCTGATGCAGATGAGACGGGAAACTGAAATTTGGCATGTAGGTCGTTCGATGTGTACAATCAATGATGCAACCCTAAAATTATAAATGTTTTAATTTATTTTGACGCTTAAACTAGGCCGGTCATATAGCACATCGGATGTGGGGGGGTTTACTCATGTCATTTCTCAGTTTTTGTCAAATATCACTTCCTAAGGACTGTTTTCTGTTGTCATTAATGTTGCAGATGATATGTCTCTCCAATCAGAAATAAATTTTTTAATCTACTGATCTGCAGTTTAATTCAATTTTTATTTGTATAAATTTTTATGTAGGTTGCAAACATACAGAATATAAAAAAACGTTTATGTATATATTGAAAAAGGGCAATTAGCTCGATTTCATTAATGTGTACTAAATTTTTTCGTTATAACGTTAAACATAATGAAAAACGAACTTTATATTCGAGTGTAACGAAAAATATCTATTTTTTGACCATAATGAAAAACGTAATGAAAAGATTTTTTTTTGTTTGTCATCACTGCACAAAACACATTGCACTAAGAGTAAATGCTGAGAGGTTGATTTTGAACTAGCCAGTTGTGACTTAAATAACTTTTTCCAGACCCTGGGCTAATTTTTTCTGTGATTCCAATATAGTTCTGTTTTTTCCACAAAGGAGAACTCCCCCTTTTGGCTGCACCTATGGCCATGTTTCTAGTTCATAACAGAATTGTAATCTTTTAAATTTTAGTAAAAAATTTCAAATTAATTCCCATTTGAATCAAATAGAGAAAATAAATGTGTTGAAATTCTTGCTGTTATTATTAATGCATAAAACCATGTGGCTGTCAAAAGTGTCATCAAAATCAAGCGACCCCTTCTTGGTATACAGCAGTGGTACTTTTTTGTCTCACACCCCCTCCCTTCTCCAGTAAATTTTACTTTGCCTTTTTAAGGGTTCTTATTAAAAAAATTAATAATATTAACCAATGTTTTATGACATAGTTTTTAAAGTATCTGCTTACATAAGTGCATGAGCTGTGTTCAGTTGTGATTTTATTCAGTGAATTCTAATGTTTCATTTTGGTTGCAACATACAAACTTGTATCATTTTTTGAGCAATCAGCAATAAGTTGTCATTGCGTAAAAAATCCACGTAGTTTTTCATAGCATTATTTCTATGCATAATAAATTCATTCGTCTGCATTACATCTGTTACGGAAATGATAAGTTGGCAGAGCATTTGAATTCATAAGTACAAGACTAATATCAGCAAAATAGATATAAAAGACATACGAAAATATTAAAGCATGCAAAATGGGCAGCATTAAAAACATGAAAGACGGACATTTGAGGCAAAACAGATTTTGGTCCAAAATGTTTTGTGCCCCCCCTCCCCCTCACCCCACAGAATTCTCATATGCTCCCTAGAGTTACATGGAAGAGGGGACCTTATGGTCTCAGTTTCGTCCTGATAAGAAAGACATTATCTATCTAGGGGGAGGTCTAGGGAAGTTAACTGCCAGAAAATGACAACAAACAATTGAACGCCAGCAACTGATCGCCAAAGAAAATTTACTGCCAACAATTGATTGCCATGGTAAATTTACCGCCAACAATTGATCACCATGAAAAATTTACCACCAGCATTTTATTGCCAAGGAAAATTCACCACTCATCGTCAAGGAATTTAAATTTTATAGTATAATCAGAAATAAAACAGTGATTTAAGCATTAAATGTACTATGGGAAATGGTTCCTTTGTTTAAATTAGGGGTAAGGAAAAATCACCATTCATTGCCAAGGAATTTAATTTTAATAGTATAATCTATCTACTATATAAAACTGAAAGTTTGTCTGTCTGTTCATCTCTGCACACCAACATTTGTCAACTGATTCCGACCAAATATGGCATGGTTATACAGGCCACCATCAACTGCCCTAACGTTCCGATATCGATTCATAAATGAATTTGCAAAAGGCTATGAAAGGGTTTTCGACACTTATTATTCCTGGTATCGTTGGTGGATCTTGCAGGCATAGTCGTACGTTGGGTCTATGACACGAGTTTAGAGTTGACGGAGTACAGTTATCTTCCACATTAAGGAATAGCCATAAAAATGTGAGTAACATAAGATACTGTTTTTACGAGAGATAAAAGTTAAATTTGGCATAATGAAGGAGGGGGAAAATATAATCAATAGAAATTGAAGACAAAGCTTTTAACAATTATTTTCAATTGCATAAAGAAAAAAAAATCAACATTATATTATAACTCTACTGTTTCCTAAGAAAGAAACCGTAGCTATATGAATTAAAAACTGTGTGGATGTATCGCCTGTCTAGTTTGCTCCTTCTTTCTATTGGAAGGGTTATATCGAGTGAATTTTGGTGATTAATCATCGCCAAATATGTCGATTAAATTATATCCATTGAGAAATTTATCGACCTTGCATCTTGTATATCACTTTGAATCATAGTTGCTTTTATATTAGATTACAGTTACCCTTATTTTTTTTAGATTAGGGCAGGGGTCTCTAACCAGTCGATGGAGATCGGCCGGTCGATCTTTGGTCCTTTTAAAGTCAATCACTGAATCTTGCCTCAGCGCTATTACTTTTTATTGAATCAATGGTGAGCCGATATAGATTTTGAACCTACTGTTAGAACTTTTTTTATCGAGCTATGCAGGTGATTTTATAATTGTACAGAAATTAAGAGCAAATGGAATGCATAAATCAAATAATACAGATATCTCTCGATATCAGTTCTCGCAGCGAGACATGAGCGTATCGATGTTTATCGACCCTGATTATGCTTAAGTGTAGCTCGATATGTGGTATTCCAATCACGAATTATTGCAAAAGGTAAAAGTTTGAGGTTAGCTGTGACTTTAAGTGTAACTTGATTAACTAATTCAAGTTGTGTTTTGGTTGATTTCTTCTGTCTGTATATTTATTTAGTAGCCTTTTTCTTCAACTTCTAATAGCTTAACACTTAGTAATACATTGAATTATCTTGGTGGATAAAATTTTAATAAATTTTATTTCAACTAAAATATTCTCTTGTACAGAAAAAATATTCTTTTGTACAGAATGAAAAGTCAAATAAAACTTTATTCGAGCTTATTTAACTCGTATAAAAAGTTGTTTGCGATTAAACATAATTGACGTGTTAAGCAGGACAATTCATGTTATGATGCTGGTTTCGATGTATCTTAAAGTTTGGGAGAAATATGCGAGGATCCCCCTTCCACCTCCTCCTGCTCAACAGTATTTCTCGTGTCAAGGCTCACTATGCTGGGCTGATCCCCGGTAAATTTATAAATGAATAGTAGATCTTGGGTGCTGAAAGGTTGGAGACCCCTGGATTAAGGGAAGGAGGTGCAATTTTTAAAGTTTGCTTTTGTCCTAAAAAATAATTTTTTTGGAAAGGGAAATATTTTAAAAAAGAAAGTGCCCATGTAAATGCAATTTTGCATAAATATTTCCTAATCAAAGACGTAAATATTTCTAATCGATAAAAATGATGCGTTGTGATTAGAATCACGAATTGTTCGATAGTATTGTGTTAAGCCTCCTCCCTGGCAACGAAGCGTTTTGTCGTCGTCGCTGCTTCACCTGGCAACGGTGATTTTTGATGTTTTGCAAGCGGCTGATTTTCCTCTTTTTGCCTAACGACTGTGGAAAATGCTGGGACATTGGAAAATATCGACTGAAGACCATTCTTGACCTTGATCACTTGAATCCTTTCAGTCGAAAAAAAACTTGGGAATGAACCAATAATAAAACAGCCATATACAATCGTAACGGTAACAAGTAGAAAAGTGCGTATTTTGTAATATGACGAAATTTAAGTCAGCTACTAGCGGTATGTAATAAAGTGAGCATAAAAATGTAATAGAAGAAATCTAAAGCAATGATATAATTGACTGCAGCACCATAAAATTGATTAAAAATACCAATGGTAGTGAATAAATTAATTGCGTCGAGGATGCAGGCAGGCCCGCAATGCCATAACCACCATTATGAACAAAATTCTAACTATAAATGGAAAAAATTCAGCAGATTCTAACATCATTGGCAGTAAATTTATAAGTAAACCTTGTCTCCCAAGTTTTTTTGAAATTCCCTTCTAGAATTATGAAGACGTAAATAACCACTTTTCCAGGGAAAGAGTTGCTGTTTTCTGTATTTATTAATGGCATGTTTAAACAGTTAATCAGTAAGGTTAAGGGAGATGGGAGAAGCAGTGCCTAAAATAAACGAATCAAATCGAAAATTATAAAGGCTTTAAATTTGCGACGCATACATACATAATGTTAACTTGAAAATTTGGCAGACTTGGCATTCATATTTGGGATTGTAGAAATGCTTAAAAACATATATACTTGAGTGACTTCATGTTGAATTAATTGAAAACATACTTTTCATTCAATAAAATTATATAAATAACACAATTTGCACTATACAGACTAATAATTAAAACTCCTATTAAATTCAAACTTGACCAATTTAATTTTCTAGTTTTTCTGAACTGTAATTTACTATTGCAAATTTACATATAAATGAAAACTTTTTTTGCGATACCGGACTTAATTTTCCATGAAAAATTTGGACATTTTTGCTTTCCTATTGGATTTTTTTAGAAATCTCGAATATCGCTTTTACTTTCAGTTTTGCTATTCATATGCAGAAACAATATGAAAATCCGAATTTTCCTGTTTCAAAGTCTGATCATCCCGTACGATTCGGTTTCTTTGTCCACCACATCAAATGTTTCACCTGCAAATCTTTATAGAAAATCCTTTTTGTTTATAATCATAATCGGTGTACTTCATAAAGGATAATAAATCTAACTTATAGTTACCCACAAAAAGGAACTTTATCTCAGGCATTTCTCGAAAAGGCTTGTCATTGTAAAGGCGATAGCCTCCTTCCGAGATATTCTGCCCGTGTGCTGTGAAAACACTTCACAACGGGGAGACACGGATCTGCAGTCTGTGACGGCAAAGTCGCTTCTACCATGAGTCTTAAAAAATAGAAAATATGATAGAACATCAATGTTGTTCATTTGGTGGTGCCTAAAAATAGAGGGTGGGTGGGTGCTTTGGATTTTGGCTGAGTAATTTATCTCCGAACACAGTCTATGGCTTGCGTCGAATAAATGACAGAGGTAATTATTATAACACCTTAAGTATTGAGTAAATTATACTTCAGGCCAGGGCCGGCGCCACAACCCGGCAACAGGATCAGTCGTCCAGGGCCCGTGCAACATGGGGCCCCGCGCCGCGATGGGCCGCGGTATGCTTTTTTCAATATTCGTTGAATATTCCATATAACTAAAATATTGTTATAAATTTTAGAACAAATAATTTCGCAAATATTAACTGATCTACCACGCTTGTAACATTTTATTGTTATATCCAGTCTGAAAGACTGGTAATTATCAGCTTTTCAGACTGGATCGTAAAACTTTTTTTTGGCCCCGCAAAATACTCAGCCGGCAGTGCTTCAGGCGCAAAGAAACCGTGTTAAGCCGCGATTAACCCATTGCCTGTCTGTATCCATGCACTCCTTGTAGTTAATATGAATTGAATCAGAGCGAAAGTGGTATAAAGTCATGCCTGCCTGTTTGTTTTTCTGGTTAATCAGCCCTTGGACTATTATAACTCTTTTCACACCGGACAAACATAGAAGGGAGGAGGGGAACTGGGTGCCGGCGTTAGCCTACTCTTTATGAAGAGCATCGATGGGGGCCAACTGATTAACGACTGACGGAGCGCTGCCATGCGCGGTGTCCTCAAACCACAGAAGTAGGGGACGGGATCATCCCAGGTCGGAAAGTCCGACGTCCGCCAGATTTAAACCCGGGACCGCTGCGTGGGAGGCCAACGTTTTAGCCACTCCACCGCCGAAACCTCTGTGGTATACATAAGTCAATCTTCTTTAAGTATGCAATACGGAAAGTTTTGAATTGTTCAATATAAAAATCAATTTATTATGCACGGCAAAGTAATCCACAAAAATGTACTCAGAAAGGCTTAAATTTTTGTTTCATATGAATATGAATTGGATTTTATTTTAGCCTTTTCATTTTTGTCTATCAGTTTGATTTATACCACTTTCGCTCTGACAGGTTCGGTCGTCGACGCAATCTTTCAAGCTGAAGACATAATACATTATAGATATCAGACACAAACCAAAACCTCCATCGCTTTCTGATTATCCAACGGCTTAAATTATTAATATTGTGTAGTCATTTATTTCATTACCTTCCTATATGAATACTTTAAAGCCATTCACACCTGTCATGCATATTTCGCATTCGTACAGTCCGAAGTCGAGTTTCATTAGCCCAATGAGACAGAGCCAATGATCGAAGCGATAAGTTCAACCCTGGGGCAGCTACACATCCTTGAAAGAGAAACCCTCTGGCGGATTAGCCTAAGAACTTTCACTCGTCCGCCGTTATACGGTTCAACGTCCAGTACGAGGAACAGAGTACTTAACATTCTCCTCACGGTAACCTAATGGAGGATGGGGCGCGTCGAACCACTACTGCAGCTGAGTCTCGAACTCCGGTAGGATGCGCGGAAAGCCAGCGCAGTAACCGCTGGATAAGCTATCCATGATAGCAAAATCTCGGATATGGGTAGGTAAAAATACTCTTCTCTGATAGCGTTACGGTAAGTGTTACGATGCAATTCGTGCATAAATGACAAACATTACGACAAAGAAATTATAGCGGTGACTCCTATCCAAGTGAACTGGTTGAGTTATTCTTATCGATTAAACACGTACGTCATCCGTGATAATTAACTGTAACTGTTGTAATCAACGATCGGTTCTAATGGTACCAAGAAGACGAAGTGGTTAAAACTCGCACTCAATCGTTTTATTGGTGTAGGAGTTTCCTTTATAACTCGTTTGATAAAAATATGTCTTTTAATTTTACAGGCGTGTTTAAAATATAGAACTTATTTTAAAAGATAGCATAGTCTGTGTAAGAAATGCAAAGGAATAATTTGGATATTTTACCGTCTTGCGACGCGTTCGGCGAAGGAAAAATACATACTTATATTGGTGCATAACGGCTTCGGTGGCAAATTTCGGCTGAAAATAATTTCGAACTTTTGATTAATACGTATTCTATTGATGACCGAAGGATAGCTAACATAATTCTTCGCTAAGTTTAGACTTCGAAGCTCTTATCGGCACCTCCGTTTCCCACGCGTATGTAGCCGCACTCGATACTAAATAAGTGGGTCACCATCACGACCTTAACCTTTTACCGCATCACTGGTCTTGTTAGGGAACAAACCTTTCAAAAACGAGTTTACTACGGCGTGTCGGAAGAAGAAATAAAAGCGGACGAGTCGAAGCATTGATTGCAAAGAAACTGTTCCACATATCAGGCGGTTTTAACGATACAAAACAACTCGGTATTATTCGTAGAGTACAAAATGGATTAACGAAGTTGTTTACTTATTTTACGGACGCCTTAAGTAGGAGTGGTGCCAAAATTCACCGAGGGAAGAGATCAGCCGAGAAAAATCGTCCCATTTACCACGAGTGTAGGGAAGATTATATTTCCACGCTTCGGCATACTCTTGAAACGGACGTGATTTTTCGAAAAAATAAAATAAAACTTGTGCGGTAATAGGCTTAAAAGCCTCCGAAATATTTGTGGTGTGCGTAATGCGTTCCATACAATAGGTCCCTATAGAGGGATATACCCCCATAAACCTTCCGGAGCGTGGGTTACTTCAGGAAACATTAAACTCATCGCGGAACAAGGTGAAAGGTAAGCTTCTTATGGCCGTCTAATATGGCGTCATTAAATCCAGAAAAAAAACTCAATACCGCAATGCAGACGACTGATACAACTTTTCTTCTTGAGTATAGGCTTGACTGGAGAGGGTGAGGAATAATTTACAGTTTCTTAAGTCTGGGAATTGTTTGAAAGAGCAAGGCCAGGCCTTGGTTCTTATTAAAATGAATACGACCAGGCGGGTCAAAAAAATGTCTGACGGAAAGAAAACTACCCCGCGGGCTTCGGGTTGTACATACCCTCCCTTAAACGTTAGTTTCACGAACGTTTATTCTATTTTTATATCTTTTTCTTTTCCCTTCCTGCGAAACAAAGGTAAGTATTTGGTCCACGCTTATAAAGAGGTGGAAATAATTTACATTTTAAACATCGCAGTTGGTTTAGTTCTAATTTGTTTACCTTCTTGTCTTCTTAAGTTTTCTTATTCTTTTTAGTCCCCATCTTATTTATTCATAAATTCAATTAACCCTTATGTCGAGGACGTTATTTCTTTCCTTTGACGCAATTAAAAAAATGAATTTAGATTCGTTTCGTTCACTGACGATTTTTAGATTTTATTTCAAGATTTTCAATCTAAAATTCCTTTCGCGTATGTCTTTGCGCTATCTGATGGTCGCTAAATCTCGTGAAGTGCTTCAACGGCCCAAAAGAAAAAAAAATAATTTCACGTTCCTGATCAGTGGGTTGAATCTTTCGCCGAGAACAGCCTCGTAGGGCCAATCGGGGAGATAATGTACAGAGAACGGCGATCGATTTTCAAGGCCAAACTCTTCATATAATCAATCGTAACAATTAATTACCCAAAAAGTAAGATATTTTTGGCAACACGCGAACAAGAAATAACTCGTTCGCTCAGGAGTAGCCGATAAAAGTTCTTTCTTCAGGTAACCCTATCGTTTCCATACGAGCATGGTTATATTTTAACATTTAAGATTAGACTAAGCTAGAAATAATGGGGGATAAGGTCTCCAATGCTATGAATTGTTAAAAATCTTACAAGTCTTCGCCCCTTAAAAAGAAAGAAGAGGCGACCAAATGGAGAGCTCCTCCATTAGAAATTTATTCAATTCAGGGAGATATATCGCTGCAGATAAATCTTTAATGACCGCGAACTTCTTAAAAAATTGAATAGAAACAAGAAGAGCGTGAGGATATTTTAGAGGCGAAGTAGAATGAATACTAAAGAAAAAACTACGTAGCACTGAAGAAACCTATGCAAAATTGTTTCTGTCTGTTGTTATTTTGTATTACCAAGTGAGCCTCTTGCGGTGTTGCATGCAGAATCTTTATTCATAGAGATTTTTAATGATTTCAAGATTCAGGATTAAATTTTAGTAAGAAAAAATACCTGTATTTATATCAACCACGAGCTTATAAGTATCTTACATTCACATTCGCAATTCTATTTAAGTATTGAACGTTTTCCTCTCCGGCCGCTAAATTATCGAGAAACTGATCCTTCTCACAATATGATCGGAAAAATATCCTATGTTTAAATTTATAAAAAACGGTAGCACTCAACGACTTTTATAACCCTTTCGCAAGCATGCCCCTAATTTTACGCCACGATTTACAAATGCTTTCTCAAGCACGCCTGTAAATTCTTCTTCTGTCCAGAAATTAAGCTGTTTTTTTTTATTTCACGAATACGTTTGGTCGGCCTATTCTAGCGAAATAAATAGAATTTTTTTATTTTATACCAACTTGGATCACCTACTTCTGTCCATGTCGTATAGACTTTAAAAAAACCAGTAATGAAAGGGATACATAAATCGAACCTATTATCACGTCCTTTGTGTTTATTTTTCTCAAAATAAAATTTATATTTCAGCTAATCTATTTGGGCGTATGAAGGTGAAATTTACAGGGCGGGTAGATATTTCGAGGAAGCACGTTCTCCAAATAAATTGGTCTCCCGGGTCACGAGGTGATGGGGTAAACGCGTTAAGCTTTTAGCTTAAATTGAAATTGTGACAAAACTATTACGTGTGTTGACGTGAAATTTACCGACTCGGTTGACCATTTCAGATCCCATAAAACGCGTAAACCAGCCAATGAAATAAACGTTTTAAATTTGTAACGAAAATGGCGAAAAATTTAAACGCGCTTGTTTTTTTTTATTTTTCAAGAAAAGGCGACGCTAGAATTAAAACGCCTAAATTTATCGTTAAGGACGGGAATAAAGGCATTTTCTAAAACTATCCACATTGCGCTACTAATAACCGAATTTAAACCGTTTTTCGGTGTCCGAGACTCTTGATTCGATAATCGACGAATCCGAGATAGTTGCGCAAGTTTCAGCGCACGCACGGACTAGACGCTCCTTTTAATAACGATGCAATCGCATACCAGTATGCATCACGGCGTCACGCAAACCAAACAGTTCCCTCCCATCAAAACATTTCTGTCCGCAGCCACGAGTCGTTGGACGACTCGAAAAACTTCCTTTTGTCCGCCTAGTAATGGACGTGTGTTCGTACACGATCTAAACATAATCGACTCGACGCGCGGATTCGCGAGTTAGAGAGAGAGAGAGAGAGGGAGTGAAAAAAGAAACGCATCGCTTGACGTACGTCTCTATGCGGCCTTTTGGGAATTACGTCCGTGTACCGTAAACATCAAAGGTGTTACTCGAAAAGAGACGGACGTCGGCAATTTCTTTTAAACCATTACGCGTGCTTGGTAATCCACTCGACTCCTCCGCGAGTCATTCACCACGCCGACTCTTCGTACAAGACCCAGCAAGCCTAGCCACGGAGCCTCCATTCGGCAAGGCAAACCCTGCTGCACGAAGCCCGTGGCCAACGCTATCGATCCCTCCACTATATCCAACCCCTCCCTCATCACCCTTATCCCCCCCTAACGCGCCTCTCTTCCTTTCTCTCTCTCCCTCCCTCTCACTCTCTCGTCTCCGCCTCCCCATCTCCGAACAACTATTCCATTCCTTCCCGTTATCACATATTGTTACGTACAAGCAATGAGGAAGGTGGTCCCTTCCCAGAGGACATCCTCCGAAGAGATGCTATCACTTATTTGGCGAATTTAATCGTAGCTATCATCGGTATCTTTCCCTCGCTCTCTCTCTCTCTCTCCCCAACCGTCTTCCTTCACCTTTGACCCCTCATTCCCTACTCTCATCTCCCCTCTCTCTTCACCTTCCTCTTTTCCCTCCCTCTTTGTCAAATCCTCCATCTCCCCTTTTCTCCTCCTCCATCCTCTTCCGTCTTTATTCCATCCTTCCTCCTTTACGCCCTTTCTCCCTTTCCCTTTTCTTTCTCTCTCTCTCCCCACCCCGTCACTCTCTCCTTCCACTCCCTCCACCCTTAAAAAAACCCTTCTATTTATCCCTATCCCCTATCTCCGGCCTTATATCTCCCCCTTCTCGACCCTCGCCTCCCCCCCCCCATTAGTTTCTCCCTCGCCCTCCCCCCCGGTTCGCATTCTTGCCGACCTCTTCCCCTCTCCCCCCTCCTCCCCCTCCTCCTACTCCCCTCCCCCAAACACCCGCCGGGCCACACGCAGGCGCAGTGCGACCCGAGGCGCCACACTCACCCTCGATCCCCGGCCCCGTCATTACCGAGTCGCCTCCCTTTGCAGTCGACCGCCTCCGCCCACGGCACACCGCCTCCGCCTCACGCGATCCCTACTCAGCACACACACACACCGTGATTGCGACCACGAATCTCTTCTCATGATTGGTTCATTCTGGAACTTGTGTCGAGCGTGCCCATCGATGCCAGTGGACAAGGTAAGGAGCGCGCAAAAGAAAAATCCGCGTAAAAGCGAGGGACGAGAGAGGCAGGCCACACACTCTTTCTCTCTCTCTCTCTTTAAAAACACTCTCTTCGCCTCTTTTTGAGACCACGCTCCCTCTACGTCCCGCCTCCCTCCCGTTCCCGCCTCCTCCTCAGCCTCTTCCTCCTCCCACCCGAGTATTTCTGCCCCCACCGCCGCCAACTTCCCAAACAATATGCCGTCGTCTCAGCTGCCGCCGAAGCTTTAAAGGTTTTCCCAATCGGGAAATTTTGCGCCCTCATATTTTTTTGTATTGCCGAAGTGTGTAACGTGTTCTTCGCCTATATTGCCGCCGCCCGCGCCTCCCGACGCTTCCCTGAGGATAGTGTTGGCGGTTGGTTGTTGCGGTTACCAGACTGCCAAGCTCGTGAACGAGTCTGCATCGTCCAACGTGAAGCGATCGATTTCTTTAAAAAAAAATTCACGTTTATTTGGGTGGCGAGGAATTTTTTTTTAAAGGGGAAGGGACGTGGTGCGAAAAAACGAGGGTATTCGATGTTTTTTGTTTTCTCTTATTATTATTGTTTTTAATTTGGTGGCGATTTACATGTTGAAATGACAATTAATGGCCAAAGTGTAATCGTCCCTTTCTGTCAAGAAAGGCGGGGCTAGTTGTTTATTTGGGATATGTGTGTCCTGTGGTGAATGAAGCAGAGTTTGTCACCACGGAACACGGTCCGGGTGGTTGTTAAGTTCAAATATATTATGCTTTCGTCAGGGCGTTCCACGCGTGAGGCGGTTATGGCATCGTGGATGGGCGATCGGGAGGTCGATTACCGCATACAACATGTGCCTCGAATCGGATCAGCTTTTAGTTTATTTTTCTCGATTCACTCTCCCGTCCTGGAAAAAAGCGATTCGGATACGAAACCTTGCCGCCAATTTTGAGGGGTAAAGTTGTTCAGGAGCGGCGTTCAATTAACAGGAAGGCCGGGCGTTTTGAATTACCTTTTTTTTCCTCTCGCGGAAGAAAAAAATTTTTTTTAACCCGTAACGCGGTGTGGCAGATAAAAAAAAGATTTGCGATGTCAATGGAGGGAGGGATAAGGGAGGGAGAGACCGTAGCGATGGCCGACCCGTGGTGCGCAGAAGCGCAGGACACTGCAGTGGTGCTCGAAAATGTGGTGCCAGCCATTGTTTGAGGATTTCTCGCGAAGGGGTTGGTCTCTCTTACATAAGGAATTCGCATGTTTCATCTCGTGCCTTCTCTTCCTCTCGCTAGCATTACGCTGGAGGTAATTAGAACACTCAACCGTGATACACCAGTCGGTCACAGGGGGAAAAATGAACGTTTTTTTTTTTCTTTACGAATAGCCCTACATTAGGTTGCATTAAAAAAAATCATTTTGGAGCGTATTTTTTAAGTATTAAGGGTTCAAAACGGTATAAAGATGAAGCGAAATAAAATAAGTATAAAAAATGGAATGAAGGTTCGTTTTAGGAGTGTTGTGTGGCCTGCATTTAAGGGTTCGTGTCGGGAAATTCGAGGATTTGGGCGTACATGTAGAGTGAATTAATCCCTTAAAAGCGTAGTTTCGAATTTCTCGTAAAATGGTTTCAAGAGAACCGTTCTGTCTGTCAAACGTTCCATAATAGCATGAACGTATAAACTTTGTATGGATATGCTAACATTTAGTTAGAATGTAAATGCATGGATGTAGTCGTACAAAAATTAGAATTAAGTTTTCATAATTTTTAGAGGTAAGAAATTGCTTTTTAATCTGGTAAAAACGTCCCTGTCCCGTGATATACGGGGAAAGGTTCTTTAGAACCGAAATTAATGGATGAAAATTTTGTATACAGCTACAGAAATTAAGTAATAACCTAGCTGTACACATAAAGAATTTTAATCTCCATTTTTTTGCAGCGTATCCCACGAGACAAATGTTTGAAGTGTCACCTTTTATCCATAAATTGCATCACACTGTCTCGTAAAAAAATGGTCGCGAGGAAAAACAAAAATTTTTATCTCTTTTTGGAGCGAATCGAGACGAGCGGACTCGGTTTTGTCACAAACAACAATAACGGACATCTGTTGAACGTCAAACGAAATAAGTATTTGTGGTTGCGGAGCTATGTTGGGCATCGACCGTTTGTATTATTGGATGGCGTTTTTTCCCTCAAATCATGGTGAAATACGTAGTACATACTTTTCAAAACATTTCGACAGCTCTCCCACTTGGAAGTCTAGTCACGTCTACGCATCTGAACGTAGAACGTACATTGACTTCGATCAATATCTCCTTATACCTGCAAGATTCCTCCGTAGTTTTAACGCCATGCCTATAAAAAAGCCTCGCAATTTTGAATAATCTTTTCGCATAAATACTCAATTTATTATTTTTTAAATGATATTTCTCCTCTCTTTTGAGATGTTAGAGAAGGAATTTGTCGAGACAACATATTAATTCTGGTTTTCGTTCTCTTAGGAATGGGGTTATCCGTGTTTAATTTACTATTCTCCTGTCCATTAAAAAATATTCTTTTTGAAATACATTTCTGAAATGTGACGAGTTCTCTTAACTATATAACGTAATTTTCTCCCATGAAAACAAAAAGTTTAATAATAAGAACTTTTAAATGCTTTACTCTGTGAGAACGGATATGGAGATTATGGCGAAGTTGTAAATATGCTAAGAATTCCTTCTTGGCTGTAATAATTTTATCATAAGATGGAAATATTTCCATATTTTAATCTGTGATAATCCTTTTCAGAATAAAAACTTTCTTTAATACTCCATTTGTCAAAAATGAACGGTTTAAGAAGCTTAAACAATTGTGAGCATCCTCTGAGTAAGAAACACGCCCTAATCGAACTGAATGACAAAAAACTGTGCTTTTATCAAGGATATACGCTATGAAAAAAATCGGCATCGAGGTAATAACATAGCCATGTTATACATGCAATAAATCTGATGAAAGATTTAGGTTATTTAGCTTATTTTAGGCCTTAAGTGTGTAGTACTTTATCACAAATGTGTATAGTACGAGTTTAGAATTCTGATGATGTAATATTCCAACTTGCCGTAACTGTAACCTATTATTTTAGCGAACGGGAACGTATTTCGTGTTTTGTTTTTAAAAAAAATGTATGGATCGAAAAAATAAAGAGTAAAATTCTCATTTACAAAAAAGGTTAATTACTCGCCGTGTCTTTTCCATGTATCCACACCACCAATCAAATGCTTCATAATTTTTCATGTTAAAATTCGCCATTTCCCGTTCACCTTTTCGACCGTTTAATTGGCATGGCTCTTATTAAAAAATTATCGTCCCGGATTGAAGACATTGCTGGCAAAAAAATAGTTTCATAACGGTTGTTTATTTTCTTTTGCCTCATAACGGCACGCACGCCCTCCCGTTACGAGCGAATGGCGAGGAGAAGGCGTGGTGGAGGATGAGGGTGGGGGGCGGCTGAAGGGTTGCGGTGAGGTTTCGATTGCTTTTGTTTGGTGCAATGCGGGTGCTATAGGGGACAGCGTGAGGGTGCGAGAACCACCAAAATCCTCTTTGGTGCAAGAGCTTTGACATCTGACTGGTAGGTCCATAAAGGTCCCTCTTTAAAGCTATGTCGTAACTATCCAAGGGTTACTGTCCTCATCCACGAGCTTCGCGCCAGCTCTCTTTCGATCTCAGTATGAAGCGAAGTTTCTTCCGTCTGTTTTCGGATATGCCTCTAATTGCCATAAAAGACGCATTTATACACACGAGCATCACGATAACGAATGTACGAACAATCACAATTTCGCGATATGCACAGACAATTGACTTTTATCAAAATAACTACAAAAAATCATCGCCGAAAAACATATGCTCATAAATTTATTTACATTTAGGTTAACAAAGTATTTCGATCGCTTTTCCGAATATATGCAACAGATTATTTGAAAAAGAATAAAAATTCTCGAGCGGTATTGACTGCATTCGGTGGTTCCCAAACGGGGGGTCGCGGAGACTGAAATGTGCTTATTTTTTATTTCATGCATGGGTATTTTTAGAATTGGCTTATTGGCTTTAATTTTTGCGCAAAGATAAATATTTATATTCTTTCGAAATGAATATTACATTTTATATTTATTGGCAGCTTGGAATGGGATTAATGAGGTAGCAGATCTATAGTTTGGAATTACATTGTACACGGTGCCATTCGGAAAGACTGCGATAATTTCAAAAGGGAACTATTCGCTTTAACGCGGCATAAATACTATTATAAAGTTTTTCTAGTTTTATAATTTTATAATCTGTCAGAGAGGTTTTCTATAAAAGTACAGAAAATGTATTTTAAAAATCAGTGCGCACGTACGTTGTACGAACTTTCTCATAACTTCCTCAAAATGCAAACTGCCATTTTTGAGTAAATCCACATTTTGCTAAAATCGACAACGATAAACTTTCCACAATTGTTGCACGATATGATTCTTTTCGGCATGATTTCTATATAAATACGATATTTATTCAGATTCTGTTTAACCGTCTAACCTCATTGATCCGGATATAGAATAAAGGCTACAGACACGCGGAGTCACAAAAGCAACTTTTTCAGACACAGGAGCTCATAAAAATAGTATTCATTAAAATGGCGAAGTCGAATCGGAACCAGACATTGACCTTCTGAGTACCTATGCTATGTCAAGTTTAAGAGGCCCCAAAATTAAAAAATATATTTATTATTCTGACTGAAGGGAACATTGAACATATAAACATTAAACTGAAATGAAAGCATTATACTAACATTTTTATATAGAAAGGTAGAGGTGTAAAGCTAAAATGAACATTTTTGAGGCCACTCATATTGTTAGACCCTAAGATGTAGCTTAGTTAGCTTATCTGCAAGTCCGGCATTGAGTCGAATTTATTTCACGATCACAAAACTTCCTTATGTGCGAATTATATGAGTAAGTATATATCGACAGTGTTCTATAGGAACCAGAAACATGACGGGAAATAACAATTGGTTTCGGTGTGCGTCGACATTTTCGTAGCCATCTATGAAAGCTTTCTTTTCTGGGAACACTTTAATCTCCTCGCTTATCTTTTGAAATGATGGCGATTTTTATTTCTCAACGTAATTAGTAAGCAATAACGTTATTCGTTCCATTATCCAAAGAGCATTGTTATGTTCGCAAAACTAGGAAGTATTTATAAGTAGAAAGCTTGATTTGCGCCATATACCTCTTAAATATGTCGCGTCCATGATTGTTTTTAACATTCTTGTTTATTTTAATTTAATACAGATCAACTACAGCACAACTGCATGTTGCATATAATAGATACAAATTGTTTATCAGAAAAATGTCTATTTCGACATGGCGAATTTTTATACAGCTTTTTTCTCTATTGCACGGCCGTAGCAACAAAAAGGCTAAATTGCATCCGGTTCCATTTTGAGTTCAGATCAAAAGACCGACTGTTATGTTGTCACCTCAAAAATCGTGCACGAAGCAGGTTTTTATCATTTGTATTGGACGCAATTCATGTCTAAATTATCCGATGGAATCATCATCAAGTATCGTATCAGGCCATAATATTATTCACTCATGTGTACACCATGCCATGTATCAATGATTGCGTTATCCGATTGTATTTCATCATCAAGTGAACGTATCGGTTATCGTGGTTCGCCCGAGTTCCTCTTTACAGACGGATGATTGTTTAATACACGTATACTACCCATGCTTTGAACATTTTCAAAACCTAGACTATCTTTCTTGTACGAGCGATCCTCATCGTTAAAATTCAAATCGATTCTCCGAAGCATTTTTCTTATAAATAGTAACAATTAAAGTTTGTTTTATCATTCAAAACGTTCATAAAATTTTTCTACAAATTTTAACAAGGACATTTCCATTCAAATTACAAGGACACAAGAGAAAATGAACATTTACCATTAGGTCGTCGGTTAGTAATAAGATAAGAATTCTTGGGCTGTTTCAATTAATTATTTATCTGAGAATAATATTTTTGCCTTCATTTATCGCATATTTAAAGATTTTGGTGGTATAGTTATAAAATAAGGGCAGTCACATTGAAATTTATTATTAAATGTAACGTTCCACTTCCTTTGAATTGTCCGGGAAATTTAATGGTTTAGTAGGAATAGAATGTCAACGATTCAGCTATTTACGTATAATTTATCAAAATATTTACGCAGACTTATTAAATGCGAGCTTCTATCTGAAAATATGCCGAATGTGACATTTATACTGATTGTGAGACAGTAAACGATAAATTACCTTTTAAGTATCAATAAATGGGGATTTATTATAAAATCGATTTAAAACGCCTCAAGGCTTTATTTATAGATCAATAAAAGAGCTAAGTATCGGTCTTAAGTTTCTTCCACTCTTTCAAAAATTAGTAGTTGACGACATTGTTCCTACCGAATTGTATAGGAATTGGCAGTTAGAACTGGATAGTGAACTAGTAAGTCAAATGAAAAAAACATTTATTTTTGCCGCCATTTCATTTATCAACATTTCAATCGGGTATGAATGGTCGATTAAAAGTTGAGGTTTCCGTTCTCAATGCTGTTCACCATTAATGTTATTAGCTTTACTTTAATGAGCACGAACTTAACCGCACAAATACACATAAATGAGTATCAGGCAAAATTAAATAAAATAACGAATTTCTTACAAAAAGAGTAAAAAAAATGTAAAATTGACTGCTTCGTTTATTGTGATGCAATGGAAATCCTCTCATCAAATATGAGGATCGGGTTGTTGTATGGCATCGTGGGTTCAGTATGTTAGATTTGTAGTTAGTGAATCATTATTTCAATTTTTTAATGTTCGTAAAAGATGTCTTTATAATAACGAAGCACTTGTTGCCTTTGATTAGATATACCCTTTCTTGAATAATAATTTTCGAAAGTAGAATTAGTGAGCTCAGTTTGTTGTCTTTACCGAATAAGCCGTATAGTTAGCCTATAGTTAATAATATAAATATCGATTAGGGGTCGGAAACCTACGGTCCGCGGGCCGCATGCGATCACCGAGAGCGCTTCATGCGGCCCGCCAAGCTTTGAAGAAATAGTAGTTGTAGTCGCTAAAATTTAACATAGACAATGTCATAATTTTCAGCAATATTATGGTGATGAAGTTTTAACGATAGTAAATTACTTAGACTTGGTACTCACCACAGAATCTCGAGGTAACTTCTCCCGTAAACACTCATCCGACCCACCGAAGTTCTCGTAAATTCCAGTGCAGCTCTCCGAATCATTCACAACTGGTCCGCCATGCAAAGAAGGTTGTCGATCCCTGGATTAGACAATATTCAGATTTCAGTTAAAAGATATCCACCAACAGTGTTGATTTCACTTAAGTTTCACATAGAAGAAGTTTGTATAACAGGTACGTTGCCACCTGACCATCCGACCAAATTGCAACAGTAGGTTCAATAATAATAATTTACTAAACGTTTTAACGGATGAATGAAGTTAACTATACCATTTATTTCAACAACATAAATATTACGTATTATAACAATTAAAAAAGGTAATGCATGCGAAATTTTTAGAAAAGTTTTTCTTCAGAAATAAAAACATCCTAAATTCTTTATGCCGAAGTTTGGCTTTAAGCGCCTTGCCTTTTATACTTTTTACTTTCTCCATAGGTAGTATAGGGAAAGTATTGTGATCATGAAAAAAATCGACTTCGAGATTTCAACGGAAATACACGTTTTGAGGCTCATAGAATACTTTTAGACTATTTTCGGACTGATGTATGTGTGTGTGTGTGGATGGATGTATGTGATTGTGGGCGCTCTAACTCAAAAAGTACTTGCCATATCATTACCAAATTTCATATATAACCCCTTAGGGTGAGCACAAAGAACTGGTTAGTTTTTGGACAATAACGGTTAACCGGAAGTCGAGGTTTATTCGAAACCCGATTCGGTTTTTGCGATATTTCTCCGTTAAAACATCGTTATTGTATATACAATTCTATGCAAAGGTTATAGAGAATGTAATTTCCTAAAACTTTTATTTCAAAAAAATTTCCATAGCAGTTATTGTTTAGGAATTATTTATAAATAATCGGTTTTTTCGGTTTCCGTCCAATATCTCCTTAAAAACGTCGTTATTGGTAATCTTCGTAAGGACCAAAGTTGTAGAGAATAATATTTCTTCCAAGTTTTGTTTGAAACTAATTTTCGTAGAACCATCCATTTCGGATATATTTCGCTTTATCTTAATACCAGTGTACAGCGCCAACACCATGTAGCGGTGAATTCTGTAAACATTCAAAATATACGTATTTTACGGCAACAAGGACGTGTCTTCTTTTACGATACGAAATAATAATTTTGCCTCGTAATATTATTCATAATAATTTAAATATCTATACCCCAAATATGGAGAAAGTCATGTGTTGGCCACATCAGATTTTTTAGTATAACGTCGCCCTTAAAAAACCCAAAAACTATTGTTAAAACTGATGAAACGTTATAGATGATGCATACTATTCTACGTTGTAATAACACAACACTGTTGTATATTGCATGTTTATTATACATAGAGGTAGTTTCCGCAATCTTTCCTTTTTCATCGGACACCCGAGTTTGCACTCAAAGAACCACCGGCGGCATAAGATCCAGGGGCATAATGGTAAATCCTATTCGTTTCTCAACCTTGAGTAGACCGGGGAGCACCTAGAGGTATTCATTAACTTAGGAGGAACACTAGAACAAACTCTTCAGGAAAACATTTGTTACCTACCAGCTGGAATGCCCATCATAGTACAATTATCAGTACAAAAACGATCTAGAAAAAAATGAATCGATATGAAATTAAAGACGATCTCACACATATTATATATTGGTTATTTTATTACAAATAAATCCATAAAAAATGAAGAATTGAAAGCTTGCGGAGCACCTACCTAATGGTTACGGAGCACCGGTTAAGAAACGCTGTCCTATTCGTCTCATACTTTCAGGATTTACTTGACCTCACCCATTTTAAATTTTTAGCTGCCGAACGTCACTTAAAAGAGGCCCCGCGCTTTCTAAAAAATTGTTTGACGTACTTATGAAGTACACGCATATTTTTATTTGAAAATATATCGAGGAGTCGTAGTGAAAGAGATTGATGTAGTTATTGTTGCTATTCAACTTTTTTGACGCTTAAGAGACCCCGCGCGCCCGCTTTGCATCAGGCCCCGCGATCTTTCAAGCCTATTCTGATTCTATAGGATGTAATCAATTTGTAAATTAATGGTACTGATTGTAGATTAATAGATCCGTATACAATTGCAATACATGTTGTATCGATCAAAACGTTAATAAAAACAAAAATGTAGAATATAATGATTTTACTTACGAAGTTGAAGTTTCGGCATTCAAATGATGAGAAAAGATTCAAATTGTTATATAATAACTAGTTACGTCGCTATGTATAAAGGTTGACGTTGCTGCAACAATAATTTCGAAGCTTAAACAAAAGCGCGAAGCGAATATCGCTATTCTTCCGTCAATTTGAAAGCTTAATCAGCGCTAACTGAATCGGAGGCAACAATGAGTCGCCTTGGCAACGTCCGGAAAGAGTACGAAAAATCCACAAAATTTCGAAAATGAATCCGTATTTCTGAAAAATTTGACCGTGCAACATGTAAATATCGCAAGAATAAGATAGTATAGAGTTTTAGCCGTCGATTAAAGCAAAAATGAAGAAAACCGGTCCATACTTACGTATTTCGATGAATGAAGGAAAAAAAACCTTGCACAAATCGAAAGGGTATCAGATAAAAGTTCTCCTACGACTACCATGATTACGGTAATATAATTAAAGATTGATTGCTTTTTAATGCAAATTAGACTTGGCTTCTTTAATTTCAGTATTATTTTAAAGTAATACTTAATTCACGCATACCCGTAATATTTAACGGGCAATTACGCTAGTAAATATATAAAATCGAGATATTAGGACTTGTAAAGAACAGACTAATTCTACCAAAAGTCTTTCGAAAGACATTTCTACTTTTTTGGTTGGAATTTCCCTTTCTTTCATCTACCGTACTTCCTGTAAATCCACCTACGATCAAGTATTGTCCAATTTCTCGAAGCACGTTTGAAAGTTGAGGAGTAGGAGATAGTCGAGATCTTTCCGGGTAAGGTCCACACCCTTTTCTTCTCTTAAGTTTTTACTGCCTTGTATGCTTAGGTCCATGGATGCGGACATAGGCCCTTAAGGGGTTATAGATGAGCTGGAAGCAACTCGGCGGCCTATCAGGGGTATCATGTTACGGAAACAACGTTCGTAAAGATAGGAGTAGCTCTGGACACCGGAGATAGGCGTTTCTGAAATCCCAACGCGACGATTTAGGAACCCGAGTTCGATCCGTGCCGAAATAGTCCGAACGATTGAAGAATCAGTTGAGGCAAAGAGAAAACTGGTCGCCGAATCCATGGTTATTGAAATAATACGGCGAAATCTCAGCGGTATATCACTAATTTATGATTTCCTTCATGTAAGGAAATTTCATGCAATTTATACCTATGTGTATGCTATATGTGTGTATAGGTATGGAAAGTGTAGAGAAAAACAGTACAATAATAAAAAATTATTGTCGTGCCTCATGACATGCAAAAAAAAAAAATTTTGTGCCCCTCTTCCAGAATATATTTTTTACTAGCACAAATTTCCGGCGCTGCCCGGGGAAATTTGCTTCAAATCCGATCGGAATTCTAGATGATACATGGTATTTAAGAATTCACTCGGACACCGTTTTCAATAAAACGGGCAGAGAGAAACAAAAACCACGTATGAATTATTTCTGGGAGCCCTCCACAATCGCGCCAAATTTCATTCAAATCAATAAGAGGACTTGGGAAAATACATCTACATCATACCCTGGTGGGTGGCAGGGGGTGCAGCGCACCTAAACCTACCTAATAACGTCCCTCGTGGGAATCACTCTCCTATTATGACCCCGTATGGTCCTTGGATATATGCGTAGTTTTATCAGTCCCCGCCGTCCAATTACGGATAAGGAAGTAGTCGTTTCCCACCTTCTCACTGTGTATAAGATGTAGAGTTACCTGTTCTTTGAGAACAGGAAGTTTATGAGAACAATTATTTTATTGGAGAGAACAGTTCGGAGAGAACTGTCCCGTTCTTTCTGACTCATCTCTAGATGGCAATGCATTAGCATACAAAGTTATTTTGCTTTTTGTACAATTAATATAAAAAATTTGGGATTGAAAAGGTGCCCTCGATCTTCCTATTTGTGAAGAAAGTATTTCTTGAAAGTTTGATTACTCTAGCTCTAACGGTGTGGAAATGTATAGATGCACAAACAAACAAACTTTCATAAATATATAGGAGATTGATCTTATACTTGTATTGAAAGTGACAAATATCAAATTTTAACTTCCTAAGTTAATTTACTCGAGAGTTATCATCGAAAAACCAAATCGATGCTCCCCCCCCAAACCCCCACATAAAATTTTTTTTGAGACACATCGCATAGCCTATATTTTAAGCTGGACCAGTCTAAAGATACGCCGCAAGTTACATAAAAATTCGACGAGCCGTTTTTGCGTGATGCGGTAACAAACAAACAGACAGACAACAATTGTGCAAACTGGTTCAAATTTCTTCTTGTGATGCAAAACACACAAAAAAAGTAAAACCCCGACAAAAAAACAAATGTACAGACAGAGGTTACAATTTTATTTATATAGATTATTCTTAGCATAGTTTTTCCAAATCTTTTTTTAAAATTGGCAATGACTGGAAGAATCGTCTTACATATGTGTATCTGGATGCACGCGTATAATACCATACAATTCTTTATTTTATTAATCTAAACTGGATGCAAAATTTTATTGGAACAGGTTTGACGGTGTTTGGGCGGCACAAAGTGAAGGAAATGATCCTCTAAACCTGCGTTGCAAGTTCACAAGTATCTGTGTTATATGCGCTACTATGGCTTAAGTTTTTTTCTGCGAGTGTATATTGCATATATCGTCACGCTATTCCCAAAACATTTATTTCATCTTACCTCCTCGACTAGCATCACTTCAGTGAAGCAGTTGACGTAATTTTCCAATGTAGAGCGAATCCTGAAAGATGTTTTCTTATATCGCATTCAAAGAGAAGTGGCTTTTTAGGCGTCTGGAGAGTAGCCAGTCAGGGATGTATTGGCTCCTTCCCCGGAGGGCGCAACCCCTACTGATAAAATGCTTGAGGAGTAGCGAACGTATGGCTAAGCGAGCATCGATCCCGCGTCCAGCCCTATAGCTTCGGGGATCGCTGCACCCAAACGAAGCCAGAAAGGTTTCATCTAGAGATAAACTAGCGTCAGATGGCCTCATCTTACATTCAAACCTTCCATATAAATGTAAAAATAGACATGAAAGACAATAAAATAATTAACTGAAACGAAAGTATATTAGAGGAAAGCAGAATTGACTGAAACAAATAATCACGCTTTTCCGGAAAAAATCGGCCGTAAAATTATTTTCGAGCCGAGCGGATTACTCAGCATCGGAGATTTGCTATTAATCGCTATTTTGTATATGTCATTGGCTTCCTAAATTTTCCATTCTGTCCGGTTAATGCTTACTCTGCTTACCTAAGCATATCGTTCAAGGATGCTATTTTTTGAACTTCTTCATAAATGCTGCTCTCCTCTCAGTTTGCCATGTTTATCTATGCTGTGGTGACGTTTCAATGGCTTCTATCCATCAAAATGCAATGTCGATTTCTCCAAAGTACTCATTACGCAAAAATGTGGCGTAAGAACGCATTCTCCGTACTCAGCGAACTACGTTAATTGGAATATAAGAAATACCGGAAAATTCGTTGGGTTTCACAGATTACGAACCTAACATTCAGCAAACTTAGTTTTACCGAACACCAACGCATCTTTCGCTGGCTTAAAATTTTTGACTAAACTAAAGAGATCGCTAACAAGTGTTATAGGAGGCAATGTTTATTTGTTTAATGTATTCTTTTTATGCGTACCGATCCGATAAATGAGTTTAACGTTCGGGCTTCATGCGATACCCTTGCTTTCAATATAATACGGCAGAGTTTGTTTTGCAGAAGTTTGTATTGCCGATGAATGAAAGTGGGTAGCACTATCCTGTTAGTGGTTATATGTTCGGTATGAACAGCTCGTCGAAGATCAACCCCGGGAACATTTTCAAGTCACCCGTTCACAGGATTCAAATGCCAACGATACTATTTTCAATGTACCACTCAATGTGGTTCTCTAATGTTGGGGATGAGAATATATTTTCCTTTTGAGGATGGCTTAGTTCTTTAATAGATTCTCGAATCCTGTCAGAGGCTCCCAAATATTACAGGAGCCAAGTCACTATCTAGGACGGCGCAGTTTATCATCTCTTAGCCGTAGACGTTTTCTGCTAGAGTAGTGGCTTCCAACTTTTTTTTTCATCCAATTACGCATTTTTCCATTAGGTAAAGCCGTTATTATGACAATTGCAAATTTCCAAATAAAAAAATCTCACTTAAAAGTATTAGGTAAATATCTGGAGTACAGCCGTTCCTTATAAGTACCAACATTCCATACATGTTGTAGGGGAGTTAAAACTTTCAAAATTCAGGATAAATTACGATCACTGTCAATTTTTTATTTTAACAGCATTAAACTCTGTCAACAAAACCTATAACAGAAACACAAAGCAAGCAAATTTATTCAGATTGTTGTTTAACCTTCCAATACTGTTGAGACGTAATTAGAAAACGACATTTCTATCCTCAATTACCTACGAATACATTGGAATAAGAATTTTTAACCTCAACCCCCAACCACTCGCTTTTAACCTCTCTGCGATGAAAACTATTTTTAAAAAAACAGGAAAATGTCATTTAATAACGCGAAACTGCTGGAACTCAATATCTCCGAATAAAGAACAAAAGTTCTGGTAAACACCAACACGGATGTATGTCCAATTATCCTGGGAGTATGAAGGAGGATAATAAATATGTGCAGCCGTTATATATGGCAGGTGTATAGGTTTTATTAAAAGACAATAGGTATAGCAGGAAAGAAAGTAACTGCGAGGACTCCGAAAAAGTCACGAAAATTTTTAACAGAAATACTTCTGCCACGAAAAATCTTAATAGCAGCGTGTCCTTTTCTTAAACATCCGTTATGGCGGGCGCAAAATAAGATGATTCTGATTGACTTTCCGTTTCTCTTTATACTATGGATTATTCTGTGAAAAGATTTAGTGAACAGATCTGATAATGAAGTAGAATCAAAGGCGTATTATGAGAGCTATGTATGAAATATGATAAGAATTATAGCGCGTGGTTAGTGCAGCAGAGAGCGGTTCAGGGATAATTCTCAATTTTCATACAAGACTGCTGTGTTTTGGATTTGTAAACCCAATTCGGATCTAAAAGGTATCCATGGACCGGGAAATGTTTGCCGCTCTGAATAAAGAGTAGGAGGAATTTCAGCAGACCAATATTTCCGAGTTCTGCAGCTAAGTTAGTCGCGTCTATTTCGCTGCCTAGGTTATCCTAGTGTACCACGGCTGTTGCATACTGAATAAATGTACTAACGAGCGAAAAATTCTATTAACAACCAAAGTTTCACCTTGATTACAGCGCTGACCCATACAACTATGTGATACATATTTTGAAAACTTTTGCCGTTGAGTATGTTGGACAATGCCCCATTTCACTAAGTAAACTGCAGTGATCTCCGTGTCCCTTCCATAAAAAGTCACTCAGCTTTACTTCCAACTTCAATTTTACACTTGGGAAAATATGTTGAGGATGGTTATTTATATACCATAAACTTGCTTAGTTTTCTATTCGTGCGAGAGAAATTTCCATGTTATTACCAATGCATTTATCTTCAGAGAAAAATTTCGTAATTAATTTCATTGTTATCCTCACTTTTAGCACCTCCCGAAAACGGCCTGACAGATAAACTTCTTAAATGATTTCCAGATTAATCCCTATTATATTAATCTTGTTTCTATAACACAGTTTATAATTACGATAGTAAGAATCGTTAACTGATATACATTCTATTTCTCGATGAAGCATTTTTTTTCGATAAATTCTGGTCATTCTGATAGTAATTATGTTTTCATCAAGTCCTCCTGCAAGTTTGGCATTTGATAATGTTTTATGCAGGGGTGTGCTGCCAAATATATAACAACCGGGTCGCTATTATCGCCGACCTTGTCAGTTAGGCATTCCATCCAGCATCGAATTCATGACATTTTTTGCGGCCCTGAGATCGCCTTATCTGATCTTTGCGGGAATTCGAAGGGATTTCAATAAAAAAACAAGATATTGTAAATAAAAATTAAATTTTTATTTTAAACGTTTAAATATCATTAATGACTAATATATCGAGGGTGGGGGATTCGAATAACCATATTTCATATACAATTGTTTGGCATCCTTCAGATAATAAATTACTGCGTAACACGATCGAGAAAACGCCGTTAAAAATTATAAACAGACAGTGATTCGTCGCTAACCTCCGGCGGAGAAGTAAGTGAGTAAGTAGGTAAGCAATCAGATTTATTTTTGGGCGAGATTGAGTATTCTAGTATCTCTTAAAGTAAAACGATTAAGTGAAATAATTTTACTCTCGCAGTTTTGCTTGTGCGTGTGTATTCCACGACATTTATTGCGAAGTCGAGACCAATGCCAATCCAAAAAAGCATTTTATTGAACTCGGTTAAGACAATGTCCGTTGAACGAGACGCGATGGCGCCTCTTCGATTGGATCTAGAAGCGATAGAAACACAAATATGTCCTGTATAGTGGACCCGCTGTATAAAAAAGGACGTGTAGGGACGAGGGGTATTTCTCGAGAGAAAACTCTCCAAGTAAACTTGATGGGTAAACAGAAAGCTTTGTCGTAGAATGTTTTCGAGACTCTAAGGAGTTCCGGCAATTCCTTCATTGAGTATTGATTTATCTGAGAGTTCTCCAGAAAATTTACGGAAATAAACGTCCATGGTACCACAATAAGGTTAAAACATACCTACACATTTATCGAAATTGAAATAGATTTACGATGCCGGTAATGTTCGCCGGCTAAACTTGATATTAACTTGACAAAAAAGACGTAATAAATGGTTAGAGCGGTTTGTGAGAAAGAATGTCGAAGGAGCATAGCAAGGACGAAATGAGAGAGGGAAATGGTAAGAGGGAGAGAATAGAGATTCCGGACATTTTGAAAGATGGGATGGCAACGGGAAGATAGAAGGAAAGGATTTGAATGATGATGTCGCGGGGACATTCCGTCATCCAACAGAAGGATTAGGGGATTGATTATGACAGCTTCTCAATCCATACAAATGATACGCTACCGAAGGAACATGTCATCTGGTAATTTTTAGAAATAAATGTGTAAAATATGCACACCAAATATTTCGAAAAAGTGTTTTCTCGCAAGACTGAGAAAATCAGTCTACTTATTTCCTGTTAGTAAGGACGAGAATTTAGAATAAAATGTAAAGTAGAACTACTAAATTAATTTTGACGATTTAGAACCCAGCAAAATATGAGACGATAAAGAAGGGATTTTACGTTATTAAAATGAAGATAAATCTCTCTGCCTTTGAATTTATGGATCTCCCAAGGAATAAAAATACGATCTGGAAATCGTACTTTGGCCATCCGTAAGAAATTCCGTTCCCTTGAGATTTGAATTTCACAGTACGAGAGGCAGTGCTGTAAACTGGGTCACGGAGCACTTAACGCAAATATAACGGGGATTACTTTTTGATGGAAAAGGGTTCGGATCGGTTGAGGTAAGCACAAGCGGTCACCTCACGAATGTTTTCTTTACCTATCATATTCCTCATAGGATTATTTTAACATTTGGAATGATTCATGGTCCATGCCTCCAAAACCTCTCCCTTGACCCTCTTGTTTTTATGCTATTTCTTCCAAGCCTCCATAATCCTCCTTCTCTTACTAGCGGTACACCTTTCTGCGAAGACCACCATTACAAATTAATTTCCACTCAAACCTTTCCTTTACTGTATCTTTGACTGCTTTAAACCGTGTAGATTAAACTTCTCTCCCATCAAACTTCATAGCTTCTCATTATTATTCTCTTTTGACCATTTTCTTAATTATATGCCACAAATACATCTATTATACTTGCCTTTTTGCTATTTTAGCCAGATCGACACCCTTCCGATAGTAAATATAATTTTGCAACATCCTTGCCTGAAAAGTAACAAATTCAGGGCCGTCCATAGGGTAGAACGAGTCCCGTACTTTGGGGTGTCTCGCGCTTCGATATCGCCGCAAGGGAAGCCTATGTTAAATTTGGTGGTAAATGTTAACAGGGTCCCGCAAAAACCGATTGACCCCCGGCCCCGCATCCCTCTAGGGGCGACCCTGAATATATTTATGAATACATGTCGCAAATAACATTTGGACGCATTCAGTATACCCTATATAGCAAATAGCAAATAAAAAACATTGCCTAAAACGTGAGAATTTCAGATGAAACGATTTATTTCCTTGACAAAAATTTTTAGTAATCAACAAGCGATGATCTTCTACGTACCAGAATGCCAGGACTCCGTGGTCAAGAGAAACTGCCTAAGATGTTTTTGCGGAACAATATTTAGGCTCGGAGTAGACCTTCAATAGGTCATGTTAATGTAGAATAATGGAAGAATAAATGTAGAATCTTGGTAGATGACAGTAGTCATTTGAGGACTGGAAAGTTACATCACGACGCCAAATTAAACACACTCCTTTAGTCTTAAAAATGGAACATAAAATGAATTTAGAAAGACATCATCCTTAACCAAATATTCAGATTTATAACAATGATATAACTTTGCCGGCCTTGGTAGAGGGGTGGTTAGCGTGTCCCACTGCAAGGGTCGCGGGTTCGTATCCTGCCGAGGGCATGGTCGTTTGTGCTTATCATAAAAAATATATTATAACACATGTAATTGGGGAAACCTGTTTGTGTTAAATAAATTATTATTATTATTACTAGAGTTACAGTCGTACTCGCCTTTGAAAATGTTTAACAGTCCGAAAAGAAAAGAAACTGTCTTTACAAACGTTTGTGGGTTTATTTGACGCTCAGTGGAACTATTAAGTACGAGTGTAGCTTTGAAATTCTCAAAGAGACTTGAGTGGCTCCAGTGACCGCAGAAAACGAGGCTCTGTAATTTTCCTCGGAGGCGGGTTCAATCTCCCGGTAATCGATCCGGAGCACGGGACGTATATACTGCGGCGTTGATGTGCGAGGATTCTCGTCAAGAGTAGTAATAGATTGCAGTGTTGAATAAAGTACGTTTTCCTTGGTCGATATCATTCCTGGAGATGCCTGTTCTTTTTCTCCTCACGCTGTTAGACGCGCTAAAAGAGTATTTCGCTAGGGAATATGTATGGTCGCCCGTAAACCATTACCACGAGATTAAAGCAGCTATCTGAGTCCTTTGTCCATTTAAAAAGAGACGTTTCAGTCGACTTGTAGAAAACCTTTTGAGTGAGCCCAAAAGGGAAAGCAGAGTGGATTAGAGTGTAAATGTATTAAATGATATCCGCTGCTCTGTACGTGAAAGTGGACTGCTGTTTAGGAATATAAAAGCGCGTAGAGGTAAAGAAAGTAGTTTTCCTCACTTAATTCAATTCGCGCCGTGAAGAAACCGATTGGGTAAATGGCAATGGCCGAATCCAATAGTTTGCTTACCGATAACATTCTTCCAAGTTTTCAGTGATCGACTGACATAGTGTCGCTAGCAAAGAAAAACGTATCTTAAGATAGTTTGTGGCGTTCATTAATTTGGCATATTATTATAATATAATTTTATTTTCGGAAAAGAACTCCATAGCCTTTCATTAACCTTTCCAATAAAAAAATGCTGAAACCTTCCTACTACAAACGGGGTAACAAAAGAGTTTATAGTTTCAACAAATCTCTCTTAACTCTTTATTTGTCAGACCGTCCGTACGCCTATGTGCTTCCTTAAATTAATATGACGACTAAACGACAAAAGAAACGATTGTGAGATTATGATTATCAGTTTATATTTTCTTACTGGTAATATGTGTTCCACATTTACTTTCATGTTTGGGAAATTCTGGGAGGAAACACTTTGAAAATTGTTCTTTAGTAGGCCGCATTTTTTTTACGATATGCATTTAATTTGATGTGTAGTTGTCGGGTTATATATATATATTGAATGTACTTGATAGCAATTATCCTAAGTTAAATGTATCTATCAGTTAATCCCAAAGAGCAATTCTTTCTCAGGTCAGAAGTTGGCCTAAATCGTCCCCAAAAGCTCGCTCTTCCGCACAACAAAGGTCTTATACATTTCTCCTTGGAACCCATGCAATTACCACAGCAGGGTGAGGTCAACGTCTTTTTAACAGCAACCATCCGCTTTCTTTCTTCCTTAAGCGCTCCGAGACAATTATTCTAAGTGCCGCTTAAGCTGGATTAATGCAATTTTCTCTGATGAATTCTAGCGCTCATTTTTTCACCTCCTACTTTTTTAATTATTAAATACTAGCGTAATTTCCCGCCACATATGACGGGCATGCGTGAATTATGTATTACGTTAAAATAAAATTTAATGACACCAACTTTTATGTGCACTAAAACGTAAAAAAATTAATACAAAATACACATAACCGAATGTTCCAGAAATTAATAATAGTAATGGGCACACAAAATTTGTCTGGTAAATATATATGTTATTGAAGATTTATTCGTTAAACAGGCTAAATAATTCTGAGAATTTTGTTACATAAATATAAACTATCTAATCTACAATAATCGCTATTCAGATTGTAGTGAACTTTCATGTGCTCGTTTCCCGCATCTGTAAATCTGTTGCTTGTCAGTCGATTTGCTGTTGCTTCTGGTGACTCATTACCTCTATGCCTCGCTTTTCGTTTGTTCTGATCGTTCAGTCTTTTCTGTCTATCTTGTTTCGTTTCCCTTCTCCCAGCTTCAGCAATATTTCCATTTCCATCTCCAGCGAGTTTGTGCTCCTTTGTTAAGTTTCCTTTTTCTTTCATACTGAGTTTCATTACTTTCCAAGATTATGAACTGTATTAATTAAAGGATAACGGTAAATAATACGTTGTTATTTATGGCTTTTGATTTTCAGAATTGGTTTCATATAACAGAATATCTGTGATCATACATGCTTAGCGTTTAAAACTGTTAATCCCATATATTGGTAGCACGGATAGCATTGTAGATTTTTCGAGAAATTGTTAATTTCTATAGGTATTTCCTTTCGACTCTAGGGGATAGTTTCTTTTTCTCATAAGATAACACGTATAAATCGACATTTTTTACGTGCAGACATTATTTCGTTAACATTTTAAAATTGCTTAAAAATACCATTTTGACTCGAAACCTGCGTAGTCATGAGGACACAATTATAAAGATTAATTTCCATATCGTAGAAATTCAAATATCCGAAAATCTCAAAAATTATGTTTTAATACGTTTCACAATTTTTTACATTTCTTATGCATTAAGATCGAACCAACAATAGACTTTAACAATTGCATTTACCATGGCGATGAATTGAATAAAGGCGTAAAGATCACGAAAAAAATAGTCGTAAAACGTAATTTTTGGCCTTTTTTTGAATGAGATTTGAATGTATACGAAATGGAAATTACTTTCCTTAATTTTCTCGGCGTAACTGTGAAAATCGCGCGTCGATATCTAATTTTTATGATATTTTAAAATGCTAAAGAAAACAGGCATGCTCGCTTCGTTTCAGCGCTGCCCATGTTATCCAAAGATGTAATTTTGGAGTCAAACCAAGGACTACTATGTACACGGCGAGCAGTTTCAAATTGAAAAGCGAAGTGATTCCTGAAAATTTGATCGAAAAAGATTGAAAAGTTTTTGAGTTATAGGCGGTTTTCCCATCTAACTCCATAGAGCGTTCCGACGGAGGGACAGACAGACCAACAGAATTAGAATATTATATATAGAATACCCGAGTGTCATTGTCAATGGGGTTTCACGTGCAAATGCCCAATGGATCTCGCAAACATTTCCTTCATTAAAATAATATAACAATGGTTCATAAAGTAACCGGATAACATGTACCTCTCTTTAACGTAAGATACAAGAGCGGCCCTAGGTATTTTGGCACACCGGGCGAGAAACAACTCAACGCTCCCTTCTATAAATTTTTGTTAAGATATTTCAACAGTACGTGTTAATTTATTCAATGTTCCGCAATTATTAGTCATAATTAAAGAGTAAAAGAAATTACATTAAGATACCCGCCTGTTCCGCGATATAAATGGTGCCCAAAGATTTTTCACTTACGAGTAACTTATAGATCAGGGGTGGCCGAACGTAATTACTTTTGTGGCCGCATACAATAATCTTTAGAAGTTGAAGAGCCTCAAGCCATACAGAGGGAATGAGCCTTCCTTATACCTCCCAAAACGTCTCAATTTACATTGTGTTATTGTGTTCTTAAGTGAAAAGTGTTGACACTCCCTTGAATATAAATATAAAATTGCCACAAATTAAGTTAAAAGAGCTGCATGCGTCTCGTTTTGGCCACCTCTGGTATAGATGGTCGAGACAGCCCTCGAGACTTTGGCGCCCTGGACGGCTGGTCGGTTCGCCCGTCCTCGGGCCGGTCCAGGTAAGATATATGCGTCAAAGAAATGGGACGGAAATTTGCTCGGTTTCCAAGACGTTATAAATTGGAAAGTTCCAATTCCTGAATAAAACTCATTTCCTAATTTACTCACAGAAAACAGTTTCTATGTCCATGCAACTACGTTCGGTATCTGCTCTAGTGACCTCGTCGAATTTCCCGAGGGCCCCGAATTTAAGGGAATTTATTCTCTGACAAACTTATTCCACCAACAGTGAACTATGACCGAGTGTATATTTCGTTGTGAAAATTTACAATTTTTTGGCAGTATGGGAAAAGCTTAAAAACATTTCGTGTTTACTGATTTGATTTTTAGGGTCAGGATTTATTTAACAAGTTCCAAAGCAGTTTACGTTCGTTTTACCTTTCAAACCCGTTAAAAAATTAAATACGACGAATGAATGTTCCATATATTTTCTGGAATTACTCAATGATTTATGCTAGTGTTATTTCCACAAAACCGTTTTTTTAATAGTCGCTTTTCGGTTTTCTTTTCTCTGAGATGATAAAAAGCGCCGACGAAGCGTTCACTACGTATTAGGTATTATGCAACAGCTTCTTTTTTATGAGTTCTCGACAGGTTGAATATAGCGACATAAATTTCAATTTACAACGCAATGCAGTGGACATCATTTTATTTCGTTTTTGCGGGGTTGATTCTTAATCAGTTATAGAGTGGGACTCTCATAATATAGTGGGAAAAAATTTCCAAATTATTCATAACTCTAGGGCTACGATTATTACATGAAACCTTTAAATGCTGACGTTATATCTCGCCGGACGAAGATAATACATTTTCGTAATCAATACAGACACCTTTACTCAATAAACTGGCAGGTATTGACTTTTCGGTTGCTCAAACACCATATTTTATTAATCGTTTGATTGCAAGGGTTAGGGCACGAAAGGTATTCTGCTATTATAAATGCATTACGCTCTCCAAGCCGCTGAAAGACGACGCCTACGATTTTTCCAGTACGTACTCGAAGTTCTGAGGCTTGAAAAAGCGGCGTAGGACGTGCAAGGTCAAAAGATCGACAACCAAAGAACCTAACCTACTCAATACGTCCACAATGCTGAAGAGGCGACACTGAGTCTGTGTATTGTCTGGAATCCATACAGAAGGGCTGCGATGCGCCTCGACAGCTAGGCGGCCGAATATCTTCTCTTCTGTTTTATTCTACGAACACAATAAACACAACCAAAACCAAACTCAATAGCGCAGTCCACCAACTCAATCCTTTTCCCGTCGACTCTTTCGTTGTCAGTCCTTTAGCTCTCTGCCCTTTGATTTTAGTCATTCTTCTTGATCCCTAGCTAAAGCATTATCTATTTAACCAAACAGAATATCTATCGTCTTCATTCTTCTTGATCCCTAGCTAAAGCATTATCTATTTAACCAAACAGAATATCTATCATCAAGTTTGCTTTAGCGAGTATATAAGGATAAAAAATTTTCCGTACGACTCCTTCAAAATCAAACTGTTTTCCAGGAGAGAACTTCCTAAATTAAATTAGCGTAATTAAGTAATAGCTTAAGAGATTGCTACACTGTGTACTTAAAAAGCGGCTTTAACTGGATAGATAACTCTGGTGAAAAATATATTCAGCTCTAATATGCCTCACAAACCGTGATGTTGGTGTGTGTTGGAGTCTCTGATAATCTCTTGCTTAGGAAATATTTCATGGAGATGAGATCCGAATAATAAGGAGAAACCAGAGATCTTAATTTCACAATTAGCATGATTAATCATCGGATGTGTTTTTATATTCTTATCCATTAATACAATTTTGGTCATGTGAGATTACTATACTGATGATAAGTAAACTTTATTTCTATCTATCGGATAAGTGTATTTAAATTCAACATTTTAGTAATTAAAATATATCAACAATAAGCTTTCAAATTACGACGAAGAGATTCGAGATAAGGTTCAATTAGATTCACAACAGGATACTTATCTGTTGCCAAGTTACAATAAAGTTTACTCCTTCGGGTCCTTCATTTTCTCCACTCTGTCCGTTCCCTTGAAGGAAATTCATCCACTTAACTGGATCTTTTAGTTTTCTCTTGCTAATGACTCTCGGCTAGCTTGTAATGAGTACGTAAAATTGCTTCCGTTGAAGGGTAGCTGGGAGATTTTCTATTAACTACCCGGAAAATGCTAGAGCTATAAAATTAACATTATGAAAATTTGTATATCTAAAAAGTATTTTCGAGAGGTTTATAAAAAATACATCTCCGTTACTTGAATAGAGCCGGGGTCTTAAACACGCGGTTCTCATTGCTTTGATTCTAATTTAAGTAGGTAGGTGGAAAAGATATGAGGTAATAATGATATAAAACTATATTAAAATGTTTTATATTTATGAGTTGTGCGATAGTTTGATTTTAATTAAAATATATATAATTTTGTGTCGTGTGCCTTAACGTGTTCACAAAATGCTTAGGTTCGTTATTACGATATGTGGCACACCAAATATTTCCAAATGATCACATGCGAAATTATACGTATGGCCAACTTGCGATTTGAGTTTGAGCCCTTGCACTAGTGGAAGCAGAAAAGATTTTCCAAACATGCTTTTAGGAAAAATTATGAAATTGTACGTATTAATTATTACAGAGCGCTTATTTTACCATGACTTTTCCCAGTGGTTTCAAAATAATGAAATCACGAACTTATTCTCCCCATCATTACAATTAAAAATTTACAATTTCGTACATTAAAAATTACCAAATTTAGAAGAAAAAAAATTTTAGCAAAAATAAGTCGGTCAAATTAAAACTCCAGGGTAGAGTTTCATCAAATTCCTCACATACTTCTCGATAGAAAATGGATGCAAAAGAGCTCCGTATGTGGGAAGCTCTTATTGGATTTTCGAGTTAGATTAACTTAAGTCCATCAAATTGCTTCTGCCGCATCGCTAGCTATTTTACTCAATTTTAGTTTTCAGGAAATCCGTTTATTTAAACCGAATATAAGAGAATAAAATTCTGCTCTAAACTCTGGGAAGAGTTTCCGGATTAAGGGAAGCTCCTTATCATCTATAGATGGGTAACCACTCCACTGACTAAGCCATAATTTCCGAACGAAATTATAGACTGGACGCAGTTGTGAGTTTTACGAAGAAGAAAACTATAACCCTTGAATGTTTAAGAGAAAAATATTAGTTGGCCTAGAATATATTTTATTGGGAAAATTCCGTCCCTTTTATTCCACTAAATTGTGTAATTTTTAATAAAATTCTGACCAAATGACATCCATTTGTTCTATCATATAAAATTCAGTCGTTACAGAATTAAAGGAAATTGAAGGTAGCATTTTGTCCTATTGTTCAGCACACAGCCCGAAATTAATATTATATTAATATAAATTATTTAGTTAGTTTTTACTATATTTTGTTTCGTAATTCCTAAACTATATAAAATATAGCATTTAGTGTCTTGTTTTATTCATTTTCTTATATATAATGCATTATTTCGAACGTAATATTTTTATTCAGATTTTATGAAACCATTTTCAGCATACTCAAAAAAATTCATTGATCGTTAATATTCAATGCGCGTTGGATTTAATAACTTTAGATTACATAGCTTCTAACATGACCTGCTACTAGGAATATCAATTCAATTTTATGGATAGGGATATCACAATGAAAATAGGCCAGCTTAAATAAAAAAGAGAAAATCATCTAGAATTAAAAAAAATTAAATTCCAACATTTTTGCGAGTATTCTTTTAGAAGTTGGATATTGTTGTGCGGTTTGAGTCATGCTATTCATAGTAAAATGTGTTTAACAAGTCAGGAAAGTACTGCGAAAGCAGATAATATAATGCGATTTTTTTTTACAAAAACTAAGATTGAAAGTTTAAGGGTACATTTTCAAAAAAATTGTTAGCGGCATCATCAAAATAAAAATTGCACTTTTAGTGACCAATTATACCAAGGAGTATTGTACCAAGGTTGTGGTTCTCGAGATATCCCCTGAAAACACTTAGTCTGGTATGGAGTCATCCCCATTCTGCAAGCATTTCCGCCTATTTTTAAGGTCCTGAAAAAATAAGAAACTAAAATTTCTAAACTTTTCGACAGTTCAAGACCCGAGTTCAAATCTTGACGGGAAATAATTTAAAAAGCAAATATATAAACATCATCTCCGATTTACGTGCTTTTCTTATGGGCAATAATGGGGGAAAATTAACCCCTGAAAATAGGAATTTTAACAATTTCGGAGTAGCGCAGGTAGCTCTCATATGTAGTAACGAACCCTGAAAATTTGGTTTCACTAGGTTGAACCGTTTCAGAGATACCGCCTGCACAGACGGACAGACAGAAAATGCGAATACATAAGCGATTTATAAAAAAAATCGCTAAAATTATTATCGAGCTGTCGTAAAAATGTCACTTTTGTTTCTTGCAAAACCACAAACTTAACCAGCCAACTTTATTAAAACGTATCGCTTTAGAATTTCATTGTTGTAGCTGAACGTTAAACTTTGACTCAAAGTCCGCAAATCCAAAGCAGATGTAGTTAAAACTTAGTTTCGCATGGAGTGGTAGGCTAACATGGAAGAAAATAGAATGTTGTCTACGAATTTAATTAATAACCTTCAAAACCACTGCGATGCTGTTGTATATGTATGAGCATACTCTATATCAGACAGGTTAATAAAGACAGATGATATTCTGTTATGCCAGTGATGAATACAACGAAGAATAATGAAAATTTACATCATTTTGTGTCGTCTCAATGCCGCTCGTTGTAGCGAGTTTGAATGCTTCACTAATGGACCTACTCAGAAACGATTTCTCTTGTCGAAAACGCAACTCTTAATTACCAATTTCGCAGAACTTTCTTCCCCCACCCATTGAGATTCTTGGCGAGCATGAATACACCAACTGATGCGCGGTACTTCATACATCAAAGCAAAATTATCAAATCCCACACTCAATTTCCTTCTTGTATAATAAACAGAAGTTCTGAAATAACTTCAATTATTTCCAATTTGGCTACACAAACTTTTCCTAAGGTGCGGATCATTTCAGATTTAGGAAGTTGTCGCATTTTGGAATAGAGGATTGTCTCTTTTGGCTAATTCATAAACCGTGAGATAGATCAATTTTTATTTAAAGATATATCATTCTTGAGGTATGTTTAGGCTCATACAGGATACTCAAGCTAATTATTATAGCATGCAGTTCGAGTTGACATATTGGCATCCATTCAATTTGAGTTTGAGACACTGTTCTAAAATGAGAGGCCATTAGGAGCGACTTATGTGTCGTAGTCAGTTTTTTATGTTTGTGGAATGTATGACTGAAAGTTTTCGATGCAGCCATAAAGGAATCATACATCATTAACAATTATAATTGTATTTTTATCAGTAAAATATCGTATATAGCGTTTTTTAAATAATGTACCTACCAAATTAACTAACTTTCATGAATCCTTGTTGAATATTCTATAGTGATAAAATAAAATTATTTCAGTGTAACATTCTTCAATATTATGCATAAATATTTTAAAATTTCACTGGTCCCTACAGGATATATTTTCATTAAAACCTATGTAATAATTAAAACAGATATCAGCAAAGCAACCAAGAAGAATTTATGAAATTCAGGAAATTAAATTTATCGTCGATTTTCCACTAAGATGGCTGCCCTGAAAATTGGGCTTATCTCACTGCATTTAATATTTTTTCTAAATACCGAATTTAGTGAAGTTCTGTTGTCGCATTAAGGATTTTGAAAATTCATTTCCGGTAATATGGCAGCCGTGGTTGAGTGTTATGACTCGAGAATGCCATTTTCACCCCGAATTCTAATGTTATTGAAAACTGACTGCCATAATTGATTGATATGGCCTACGTATATAATTTAAACTCTTCTTTTGATAAAATTCTCAAGCATTTTTCGTTAAAATACAAGCAACTATACGATAAAGATGTGCAATAGAAAATATTTTCACAAAAGCTAGGCATCGCTTTAAAAATTTATATGGCATGAAATTTTTCTCTTTTTTGCTCTACAACTTCTGAAAACCAATTATTTTCTCGGATGAATATTTGACGAGCCGAAGTCCAACTTTGTTTCCAGTAAATTGGCCGCTCTGATTGGTTGATTATACTCGAGCGTGTCCTTATTCATCTTCTACTTTGATGTAAATGTCATGTTAAGTACCGACGACACAGTTTGCTTCCACTTCTATTCTGATTTTGGAAGGGTTAATAGCTTTTTTTTTAATCAACTCTTGGTTCGGTTAAGAATTTCTATTCCATCTACGTGATATTCTCTTTTTCCCAGGCATTTCGGTATTCGCTAGTAATGTCAAAGAGACTTTGCTCGAGGAAATTCTTAATTGGGCCTTGGTGAAGAAATGGCTACCTTTGACATTCAGGCCCTTTTCTTTCCCTTAAATTGATATTTTCCGACCAATAGATGCAACCCTTTTGATCTTGGTAATATTTTCGGTGCCCTGGAGTTCTTGTACCGTTGTCCCTGTATAGAAGTTCCTTTCCACGCTTTACTTCTGGAATGCATTCATTAGAGTTGGTGTAGAGTCAAAGGGATTTCAATGAAGCGAAGGAGGAGAGGTAATTGGACTGTGATGACGCGCTCAATCTGTATACCCATGTTACCTTAACTTGTCTCTACATACGGTTCTCCTTATTATGCTCCTAAAATAACATTTTACAGTTTCGAAGCCAAATAGCTATTAAAATAATTTGGCCTAATTTCAGGGTTCCCTATCTAGCGCAAATTGTAAAAGCCGCGACGCTGTTATCAACATGCCTACGGTGTTTGAATCATAAGATAGATGCTAATTAGCTTGCCAATCAATCGCTATTTGATTAAATATATGTATTGATTAAATGTATGTAAGCTCTTGCCCATTAGTCCTCTATATTGTGCAACATGTTGTCACTGTGGAGGGTGTAAATAAAGACATTTAAAAATTTTTATATAACCTAAACTAAATTAAGAAAAAAGTAAAGAAATCGGCAAATAGTTTCATGCTTTCAATACAATCACCTTCATGTTTTTTATACTTGAAAATCTTTCTGCATCTATGGAGTTTCGAAAATCCAAACTATACTTGAATCAAAAAAAAATATATTTTTTATGTTAATGCCTTTTTTTTACACTTTTCAACTCCAAAAATCTAAAAAAGTCAAATTTGGATAAATACTGTATTTACTTATGCTGAAAGTTTTTCGTGGAGTAGTTCTTTGTCTTTCTCTCCAATTTTTACTTTGCTTATTTTCACTTCGCTTCTCTGATAACGAATAACTTCGCATCCTAAATCTTATGCAATCCAATCAACAATTCCCGTTAGGCGCTTAAATGACAATATGAGGCACGCGGCATGATTCACTCTCAAACCAAATGATAAGCAATTAGAGATTAATTCTATCGTGACCGGAAGGCGAACGGAACTTTCCCATTGTTTTACCTTGCTAATTAAACCGTACGAAAATTGGAAATGTGAATAACAGTAAAACTACAAATCCATTAACACGCCTTTAACTGAACATTGTCACTATACTTTTACTCTCCAACATGATAGGAATGTTAGAATGGTAATGTATAACTTCTTAAATAAAATTCTGATATTGATTTCCCTTAACTAATGCAGTTTTTCTACGACTATATCTATACTTAACAACTTTAATCCGGTTTTTCCATCGATTTCCCGTCCTTCCATCTTCACCACGAAAAATGTAAATACACGTTGCTTTATTTGTTAAAATTCTGTACTCCGTAACGTGTCCGAGAAGACAAAAGCCACCGCATTATGTGTAAACCGATTGTTATTGAATAATGTTCTCCGAAAGGAGGACCAAGGTTTTGATGTCTATCTTTGCGAAGTCTTTGAGAAAATTTAGTAATTGACACTTATATTATAATGGATTTTGTCATTATGGATAGTGAAAATTAGGACACCCCTTTCATCTTCACAGTTAATAGAATTGTTGTTCTCAAAAATGTGATGGATTATATTTATCCGAACAATACATACACAATATGTGGATGTGATCAAGGACTTTTCATCGTTATATCGCTTATTTTATTTGAATAGTTAAAGAAACGACACTCATGGAGAATGTGCCATTACAAGTTAAAACATAGTCTCTCTTAAATTTTTATATTTTGAATTATGCTTTTATCTTGATTTACAAATACTGGAAAAGATGAAAATGTTAGTGTACACGTTTACATTTAAGTGCGTTAGCTTTTCCCATATGACCGAATGAATGTACGACGGCTATTCGAAAAATAAGGGAACAGATAATGTTATGAAAACGTTGAGTATTAACTTGAAAATTGGCGGGAATGGAGTCATTCATTCTACTGTCGGTAAAACGCGGTTGGTACCACTGCCTCTATGCGCTTGCGTGGAGCAGTCAAATATAGCGATGCACTTGGAGACGTAGTCAAACATCAAGGTGCGTGCAGTTATCAGATTTCTCAATGCTAAGTAATTTCACGTCCTATTCTTCGTCAATTCTGTGACGTATGGTACAAACGTCATGTCCAAGAAGCAAGGACGTTACTGGGGAAAAGAGTTTGCAAGGGGGAGAGAAAAACTCACTGATGAACCACAGCTTGGTCGACCCGCCACATCATCCACGGTAGGGCATGGCTATGATTAATCGATTAATCGTTTCCTTTGATTTAATCATTAGTTAATCAAAACAAGAATTGGAAAAAGAGTAACATGGTTAATTTTTTTCCGATCCGATACTCCTTGAACTATATTCCATTCTCAGAGCCTAAATTCACGACAAGAAATCTTTCATAGCGTGACATTGTAATTGTTTTGAATTATCACGATATTTGAGATGCGTCTCCTCAGAATAACCGCTGCCATAATTTGTGTATCTCTGCTACTGCGTAGAGTTTTGTCTTATATGAATCTCATTACCTAAAAGTGTATCATATTGGAATCTCTTATCCATGGACAGCAGGTTAGCGTGTAGCTTGACAATAGATGGACCCCCATTGTTTTGTGATTCCTCAGTTCAGATATATTTTTAGAAACCTGCATATTTCGTTTCCAGATTGGGGGCTCGATATGGCATTAGAATTTTACTTGTGGGTTCCAGGAAACTAGAATCCCTGATAAGTTTTTGTTATGCTATGTTTATGTATTCAAGTTTACTTTTAGTATACTACTGCACTCTAGAATTTTGATGTAATTGCTGTTGTTTCAATCACTACTTAGTGTTCAAAGGAAATGAGTGTCCTCTCTATGATAGTTTAAACGCAGTTAAAAAATTAAAATGAAACTTGAAAAAGTCATAACACGGTTATGCAATTTTCTATCGGTGAATTAGTACTGATGACAGCCGATTTTTAGACTAAAGGTAAATCTGTTTTCATAACTAAATGTATTCTCTCTTTCGTACACAAAGTGAAATATATTTGAAGGAAAAAAGTCACTTTACATAATGATGAGTACGCAAAATATTAATATTTCTAGCGATGTTTTGTAAATACCGGTTATATTGTGACTTTTCGAATCCGTCCCTCTGTGCGCACAATTTTGAAGAAATGAAAAAAGCTGGTAATATAAGATTTTCAGGATAGTTTTCGCTGGTGAGAGACATTAAAATTTTTATTTACGATTTCTGTCAAAATCCGCCGAGTCCTATGTTTATCCCAGTTTTACTCGAGTAAGATCTATAAAACTATTTCTGCTACACTGATTGTTCTATCAATCGTTCTAAAACTTAATGTAGATGTAATTTTCCTACTAAATTTTGGCGTCGTCGGCTCCATTCCAGGGGAATTAATTAACCAATCGGAATCGGTGCAGGTCGTTATAAATTTGTCGTTTTCAATCAGAATCATTAGCTGATCCAGAAACTTTCCAGGGCCAAGGGGTGACTCTGATATATTCTCTCTCAAGGGGGGTACAATTTTCATACTTTTAACAAGTACGATAAATTCTTAATAATTATCTTTCATTAGGAGAATCAGGCAAAAATTAATCACGAGAGGAAAATAGTTTTTGAAGATTATTGTAAAAATACAGATCTACCGCCAAGAAAAATCACGGAATTTTGGTGCCCAAGGAGGGATCGATCGGTTCCTTCGTCTCTGGTCAGAGCTGAGCTACGAGCTCAAGAAACGGACGCACCCCAACAACTTTAATCATTATGAAGAGGACGATTCAATTTCATATCGAATATGTATGAAAATTTATTTATACTCCCGAATAAACACGTTTTGCCAGTATTCAATGTGAATAAAATTATTTCCATGCCGATCAATTGTTCGTTGAAGTAAAATGAACTACCCACCATTTTGAAGCTATATAGCTCATTTTAACTAGGCATCTATTCTTGATCATAAATAGCCCAAATACGAGATATCATTAGGTTTTCTGAAACCTCTAGGAAGGCACAAGATTACATGATTCTCTTCGTTCTAATCTCATGCAAGAAAAACTACACGGAAGCAATTTAGAAAAATGCCTCCTAAGTTATAATTAAATACCATATATGTTGTGTTCTATTTGATTTTTAAATTTAACCTTTAATAATTGTAATGGGTTAACCATCGATTAATTTAAAACATCAATAATTGTCTAAAAATGCCTCCTAAGTTATACTTAAATACCATATATGTTGTGTTCTATTTGATTTTTAAATTTAACCTTTAATAATTGTAATCGGTTAGTCATCGATTAATTTAAAACATTAATAATTGTCTAAAATTATTAAATAGCAACATTCTAACACGCGGCCGATAATATCGCAGCCATTGAGCGACTAAGTAGAAAAAATAGACGCAAGAAAATTCGATGCATTGCTGATGAGTTGGACATTTCCAAGTTGAGGGCTCACAAAATTCTACACTACACTAGGGTATCGCATTGACTGCACGGTGAATTTTGAAGAGGTCTACAGACGCAAAAAGCATGATTTGCTCTCAGCACAATTTTTCAAGGGTGCTGTAAGGAGGGAGGAAAGTTCTTGGGCATGATCGTCAAAGGAGATGATACTTGGGTGCATAATGTCACTCCGGAATCGATGGGAAACTCCGTACACAGAAAGCGGCTGGATGCATACTCAAGACTGAATTTTACGGTAGTGGGACCTATAACTCGATCCCACGATGCGCAAAGTAACTTAGCTGCTTCGGGTACTAAGTCAAAAAGTAGTGGGCATATATGCCTTCATTCCCAGCACTTGTTATCGCAATGTGAATAAACGCCCTATCATAGCATCATCTGTCACCTTATTTTTCGGACAGCCCTCATATATTACTGCTTCAAAACTTCAGAAAAGTCAAGTCTTAGGAAATCTAGGAAATCCTTTCGAAAAAGTTCCAAATATTAGGACATATGAAAATAAGCATCATTGTTTAGTGCAAAACTAAACTACAATTATTGTTTTAACCTTTCCCAAGGAAACATTTTTTGTAAAAGTCGTGGAAGAAGAAAACATTTCCTAATTTCATTTTTGACAGGGTGATTTATTTTAGGAAAAGGTCCCAGAAAGACTAAAAATACAGTGAAATGTGCCCAACTGCCTAAAAATATAGTGAAATCGAGTAATAAATTTCATTAAATCCTACATCCGATTTTCTGAACATTACTTAGTTTAACAACTAATTACAGCCATCGCCGATTTTTTTGTGTAATGCTTCGTAAGCAAGTCAAATTTTCAGTATTTATCTATTCACGTTCACTCTTTGCACATTTTATGTCTTTCTAATAAAAGCTGTAATTCGAATTCAGGAGTGTTTTTTCTTTACGGGGACGAATTCAGAGCTTTATAATGTACAGTCTGTAAAAGGTTGGATTCGAGATACAAAATCTAAAGTTGAATGTGTGGGGTCAAAAAACAAGTTTACTTTTATTGGTAATATAACACGAATCGATTTATGTTTATCTCCAAGTTTACCTTGCATTTAAGTTAAATTTCCAAATTTCAGTTCATTTACAACATGACATTCAATAGAATACCTTAGGTATTTCAGCAAAATTTGAGACTCATTTATCAGTAATCAGAGAATTTAAACGAAGATTTGATTTTATCGTCAAAAATTTGTTTTGAATTTATTTTCGAGATCTCTTGATTTTATGAGTATCAACAAATAAACTTTATATTTTTAAGCAAATAAAGTAAAAGGAGCAGAATTTCAGCCATTGCAGTCGAGGGGTGAGGTTCAGATCTGTTAGTGTGCTTTTGACCATTATTCTTCGCCAGTTGTTCGTAAATAACGTTACGTTCTGAATATTAGAATAAATTGCGGTTTTTTTTTCTCGAGGAAATCAAAATTAAAATTTCTGATTAAATGTGAAGTTTTTGGTAAGCAAATCATAACGAAGCAGTAAAACGAGCATTACAGGCATGATTAAATCGGGCGGAGGAGAGGGGCAGAGACCCAGAATTTCTTTATTAATATATTTTTAAACTTTCTTTGTACTCTCAAGAGATTCTATTCGCTTATTAAATTCTGAACGTTGTATCAATACATTGGTTTAAAACACGAGCATTTGAAAAGAGATTTTGTTGAAAATGGGCAATGATGTGTATCCAGATATTTAATAAACGGCGCGCGGCCGAATGAATTCGATTTCACGGGCGGTCGAAATAATCCAATTTCGGTGGGAATTCGAGCATGCCGACGGCCAGTGCAACCAAAAAAAAAACAAAAAGTAAAGTTGAAATTTAATTTTAACTATTTTTATTAAAGCTGATAACATCAAAATATAACAAGTTAAAACATTCCATATGGATCGTTGGTTGGCTGAGATATTTTTCTCAGATCTTTGTCAAACTCTCGTTTTTGCTGCCAATCTATGAGTTTTTATCTATGTTTTTACAAATGTAATTGCATCTCAATCCACTAGCTTATTTCCTATAAGATTGCCATCGAATTTGAAATGTGTTCCACTTTATGCCGAGCCCTTTCCCTTGTAACTGTTACATTCAATAAGCTAAATCCTCTCTATGCTTCCGCACTACCGATAGATATTGTGTTACTATATTTTTAGCTTTTATAGCTATGGAATACATTTTTATTCAATTCTTGAATCAACTAAATCTCGTCAATCGTTTAAGTCAACTTTATATTTTAAAACTTCATTCAATGTACGAAGTTTATTCTCCTCCTAACCACGGAGACTGAACTTTACCAAACGTCCAATTAGATGGAGCCATTAAATTAAAAAGACTTAACGATTCTTCATAATTATTAGATTACTTAGCATTAGACGCTCTATATATTTTTTGTTCTCAAAGCAAATTTCGTCTATCTTTTTTATGATTTTCAGAAGGCTTTTAAGCTTCCCACACAACGATAGATAAATCAATCATGACTTATTGTATGGAAAAGGTGAACACTATTTTATGAGGGGATCATACTCGTATTTAAATCGGGAAAATGTCGAACTGCGCCCATGAGAAAAGTAAAAAGCGGTGAGGAGGCAAGGGTGGGTGGTATCCCCATAGGACTCGCCCTTCTATACCTTTTGTACTGAACCTCTTTATGCAGTATCGTAGCTTTGACTTCAATAACATCAAAGTCGACTTTAACCCTACTTCGGAAATTTTTAGACACGACCCTAATGGGGGGATACACGAATTGTATCCTGTAGTGATGTGTATGTGGTACAACACTATTCCCATCGGCCCTCCATAAACGGCATCTTTATACGCGGCCATAGAAATGCGACCCCTTGTCTTTGTACGCCGCGCCGATTCACTTTTATACGGTGCAGTCTAACCGCCTCCTGCACTTAATTATTTCCAAATTAATGCACCCTTTTCAGTGGAGTCTTGTGTTCATCATCATTTAAATAATGCAAAGCATTCCTTAGTGTTAGGTTTGTTCATATCCTATACATACACTCCCCTCTTTACATATACCTACTAAGCTGCCTAATATGTAAACGTTTAGAGAAAATCAGTTTTTCTTCGGCGATACCGTCAGTTGATGATCAGGGTTTTTGTGTGAGCGTAGTTGCTCAGGAGCGTATCGAGCTTTTCAGTGAATCTGAAAGTTATTACAATTCGGAATATTTACATATGCATTTTAGTTTAAAGTGCTAAATCCAGTAATTGTGATTTAGATTTAAAAAACGCGACCGTATTTATCCTTTTCCCACTCCAATAAAGGATTTAAAGAGCAAAAGGAATCTTGACTCATTGCCGGGTAGTAAGTTTTTTATTCGCCATCGTCCGAAAAGATTTTTTTGCAGCATCTAAAGCAGAACTGGGAAAGTTCCGGTTCACGAACAAGGAACGGTTCCAAAATGGTTTCGGTTCCTCGATCCGGAACAGAAATATTTCATCGGAACCGGAACCCGAACCGGGACAATGGCGTCAAGATTTTGTTTCCGGAATGGCTCCCTTCAAAATGAATATATTATTATTAATATTTTTACATTTTTACTTTCTCCATACGTAGTAATGGGAAAGTATTGTATTCATGAAAAAAATCGACTTCGAGATTTCAACGGAAATACATGTTTTGAGGTCCCTAGAACATGTTTAGACTATTTTCGGAATGATGTCTGTGTGTGTATGTTATTGTGGGCGCTCTAACTCAAAAAGTACGTGCCATATCGTTACCAAACTTCATATATAACACTTTAGCATGAGCACAAAGAAGTGATTAGTTTTTGGACAATAACGGTTAACCGGAAGTCGAGGTTTATTCGAAACCCGATTCGGTTTTTGCGATATTTCTTCGTTAGAACATCATTATTGTATATACAATTCTATACAACAGTTATAGAGAATGTAATTTCCTACAGTTTTTATTTTAAACAATTTTCTATAGGAGTTATTGTTTAGGAGTTATTTATAAATAACCGGTTTTTCGGTTTCCGTTAAATATCTCCTTAAAAACATCGTTATTGGTAATCTTCGTAAGGACCAAAGTTGTAGAGAATAATATTTCTTCCAAGTTTTGTTTGAAACTAATTTTCGTAGAACCATCCATTTCGGATATATTTCGCTTTATCTTAATACCAGTATACAGCGCCAACACCATGTAGCGGTGAATTCTGTTAACATTCAAAATATACGTAATTATGGCAACAAGGACGTGTCTTCTTTTACGATAGGAAATAATAATTTTGCCTCGTAATATTATTCATAATAATTTAAAAACCTATACACCAAATATGGAGAAAGTCATGTGTTGGCCACATCAGATTTTTTAAATTTAAAATATAGACTTTTTAATTTCTACTACAGTAAAACTCGTTTAATACGTATTTGAGGGGACCGACTCATTGCTTCATTATAAGCGTGACTACGTTATATACGAGAAACATGGTTTTTAGCCTATACATCCCATATAACACGTATACACATACAGTAAAAGCTGTGCTAACCGGCTATTTAGAACCGGCCAGCCTTAGATACCGGAAATTACACAAATACAATTCATTTTGTATTTCTTTTTCTGTTTTTATGAATTTTTGTGTGAATAGTATATGTGTAATACCACAACTTCCACTTTAAAATTTCTTAAAATATAAGATGTATATATTACGTATTTACTCCGTATACTTCTGTGGCTGCCTAGTAAGCATGGCGTTTTTGGTTACGTAAGCCATTTGCATTGTCTAGATGTTTTGGTGTACTTCTACAATTTCCAGTTTTATCGCTTTTTATTATTTAAAAAATTACCCAGCCATTGAATATGGCATCAAAATAAATACTTAAAAGCAAGGAACAGGAGAGAAAAGGTTGGTTTAACGCTAACACAAAAGCTGGAGCTGATCAAATGAATTGAAAAAGGAAAAAATAGAGCAGCCATAGCAAAAGAATTCAACATCGGATCTTCCACGCTCTACGACATCAAGACTCATAAGGCTAAATTAATGAAATTTGTGTCATCTTCTGGGACGAGTAAATCAATTAATAAACATCATACGCTTCATAAGCCAAAAATGGAGGAACTGGATAAAATATTATAAGACTGGTTTTCACAGAAATGTTCAGAAGAATTAAAAAATTTCGTCCTTTTCTAATAGAGTAAATAAAGATAAATAATAAAGATAAATAAGAAAGATATAATCCAATAAATTCAATTTTGGGAACAGGTTCACTGCCGTAATCCCCAAACTTCCCGGACGCCCTAAACTTTTCAATACTCTTTTTGTTTTGCATGTAAATAAGAATGGGTAAATAGTGTCTATATCTAACTACGTGTGGAAGAATTAAAATGGAAAATGCAAACCCCATGCATAGTTATGTTTGGGGAGTACGATAGTGAACCTAAGCCCAATTTTGTTTGGTTATTGCTAAATTTGCGATGTCAAAATCGAAAATCGCTCCCCTAACCGGATATTTCTCCTAATCGGCTTTCCACAATCCCCAAGAGACACAGCTTTTACTGTATTTGCAGTGAGTCGACTTCAATGCCGTACTTACATATGCAAAGAGATACTTATCAACTTCGCGGCATGTAAAATGTTCCACTGCTATTACATACGATTTTTGAAATGGTCAATAAATATTATTATTATTATGGTCATTAATTTACATAAACATTTCACATTTTTAATATCATTTTCAAAACAAAGGGAGCGTGGAAATTCGTATGAAAGGGGTAGATGGAGGAAGGGAACCTCTACGAACAAGTGCGCGGTAAACGGGCGGAAACTATTCATTACTTATCGCTCTGCTCGCCAAAATTCGTTATATATGGTGCATTTTTTGCCACGAGACCAAACATTTGTTCGTTATAGCCGAGAATTCGTAAAATGCGTGTTCGTTACATCCGAGAAATTGAACCAATGCCCGTATGGAGAAGTTCAAAGGACCGAGACATTTCTTCGTTATAGCCGAGATTTCGTTTTAGGCATGATCGTTATAAACGAGTTTTACTGTATTATATTTTTATATTGAAAACGTGTACTTTCTCTGATTTTCCTTCTTCCTTATTAATTTGGATCTAGTCTTTGGAGCTTGGTATCCAATCCATCTACATTTGGTTTCCATATTTTTTCCATGATAGATTTTGGTAAATAGCTGTTCAAAGACCTGCAATATATTATCTCTTAAGTAGGGTGACGAAATTTTAACTTCATGAAAGGCCAGTTTTGAACATGGTCCCATCTATGTACCATGATTCTGAATAATTTTAAAATAATTTCAATAACCTTCTCATTGAAAAACAACAAGTAAAGAAAATTGTTAGCTATTGCTATGATTAACATAATATCGATGTGCAATTAAATCACCCTTGGCAGCGTACGCATCGCTACCAACAATTACAAAATTTTTCCTAAATATTTAACCGAATCTGAAATAGGAATCCTTACTCTGTCGAACGAATAGTTAACATGTAGCAAGCTGTATTTGGTTATCCAAAAATTGACGACGGATCTATTCTTTTCGTTGACTTCTACCTGCTATTGCTTACACCACGCTGAAATAGCTTTTTAAATAATTTTGGAGATTCAGTCGGTCTTCCGGATTGCTTATTTCTCTATAAATGACAGTGTCGTCCGCGAAAAACCTAATTTTACTTCTAACTACTATCGTTTACATAAATTAGAAATAATCATTTAGCGAAGTACTTAAAATAAATACAGACGAAAAATCAAAATAGCTCTTAAACAATCGGCATTATAAAAATGTTTCAAAAATATTTATAGGAAATTACATAGTCTACAACTATAATAGCAACAAATGTTTGCATATATTAAGTTCTAAAGGATGCATTTCGAAAATACTGACAAGGTACAAAGTTAGAGCGCCCACAAAGTTCTGTCACACACAAGCATCATCGAGAAAATAGTCAAAACGTACTAAGGGGATCTCAAAATGTTTATTTACGTTGAAATCTCGAATTCGATTTTTTCACAAATAAATACTTTCTCCTGTGGAGAAAGCAAAAAGGAAATTTTATTTTATAAGATGACCTTTGGTCACACTACTTTTAAGAAACTGTCATAATTTTTTATGTAATTGAAGAAAGTTGTAATTCATGTTAAATTTTATTAAAGAACTAGGAACGATTCCGGAACCGTTTCGAAACCGGAACCGAACCGTTCCTTCTTTTGATCACTCGGAACCAAACCCAAAAGCTTGAAGAGGCATGGTGAAGCGGTCTTAGTACACCATGAGGCAGCAAACAAGTTAACTCTGGAGTTGGCCAAATGTATCGAATAGCACAGCAAGTTTTCAATGCGAGTGACACTGATTTATTCTGGAGGAGAATGAGTAAGAGAACGTTTATTTCCAATGAAGAGAAAACTAATCCAGGTTTGACTACTAATTTACTACCTTAATTTCTGTATAGTACGATATGAGGCGGATAACATAGTGGATATGTATTACTATATGGATTCGACGATCTTCAGGCAAAAGAGGTAAATGGGCTACTAGTCCCACCAACACCGACTTGAATGAAAAAGAGCTGGAGGAGGTGATTAAAGTGAAGACTCCGAAGCCAAAACTGACGATCAACATCCTGAATAAGGGATTTAGAACGACTAAGGATTTTGGAGAAATATTTTTTGCAGAGTAACCATGCGGAATATATGAAGTTCAAGAGAGAGGTTGAGGATGCGTTGAATGGAAGAGTAGAAAGGCCTGCATAATAAAGCCAAACCACTGCCTATTACAGTTTTTCGTAAGTCTACCTCCACTTGCTCCTCCCAAAAGACTGCGAACGGCAGCAGGGAACCCGAACCCGATACCACAGAATTTCATCATTAAAGGTTAAAATTAACTTAAATAACCTTAATAAAATTATTGAAATTATAAATTTAATTTGGAAGTAATATAATATTGTAATATTTAGGAAGGATTTAGAAGATAAAAACTGTAAACATGTAGAAACAATATTTTTATAAGCATCAGAGTCTGTAAAGTTCCCACCTGGCCGAATGACCAACTTGTAACATCTTTGTATTAATGATAATAATGACACTAATAATAATAATAAAAATAAATAATAATAATAAATGGGAGCGGAGATTACGGTGAGATCGATGTTACAAAAGTATATAATTCCTTAAAAAGTCAAATATTTAGAGACAACACAAAAGGAGAAGTTTAAAAAGGCGATGAAAAGTAAGGCGGGAAAGAAAGGCAAGGATATATCCTTAAAATTTAAAATAAATGATTTTTCATATTTAGCACTTGATAAAAGTAAATATTTGTAGAAAAATTAATAGTTAATTTAAATCATTATCGTTTGTAATTCATTTTGGTACTGCAAAACGCTCATTTCCTAAAGCAGCGGGATAATCTTATGAGCCTGGAACAGTGGTTCTCAAGTGCGGCCACCAGACAATTACGGTGCGGACACGAGAAAATTTCAATAATTGGAATTATTTAAAGGAAAACAATTATTTATGATAAATAAGTACCGTTTTCATTAAATAAGAAGGTATGTGAAAGTTTTTACATGATTTTTACATTATCTATAATCTTTCCTTGATGCGGTCACAAGAAAATATCTCCTGAGAACCACTGGTCCGGAATACCGGTATCTTTTTGCACTGTTTCAACGTATACGGCGTTCTCCAGTACTGTGACCCCCGTGTAAATGGAGGGTCGACTTTCCTTTGATATGGGGTTAGGATCCTGTATGTAGAGGATTTTTGTAGGAAAAAGAAAAATGAAACTCCAAAATATTTATGTTCAAGAGAAAATTACGGGTCGTTCTAAAACGAGGAGAGAGGGATCAAAAAAGAATTTCTGCATAGCGCAAACAAAAAATAATTCTCTGCATTATTCATATTTATTATGTACATTATACCTCAAAACTCACCGTGCTTCGAGGAAATAGCAGTTCATCTCTAAGTTTATTCAACAACAAGCATGTTAGCATGTTAAATTTCTAATTTCACCGAAAACTATAAATAACCGAAAAGATTTGGCCTTTTTAATAACTTTCTAACCTACAGCGTTATTACGGGCAGTGTTTGTACAGAAGTCACGGCAACCAGGGAATTGCTGTGATTTAATGCTCCGTGCCGAACCTTTTAAACCTCAGCGTTTCCATCAAAGAGAGCATATAATTCTTCGATATGCAGATTTTTCTGTTTTTTTCACCGTTTCCCCTGCCTACAATACATTTGTCACGCGTACCGTGGATAAAGAGGCAAAATATTATCTTTATATATCTATATTTTAGGGAGAAGAAGATATGGGCACGTCGGAAACAACATAATAATAGGGGTTGGCTGTAACGTTGTTAATTTTTTCCTCCAATTTTCGCATCTATAGTAAAAATGCCAGCATGATGATATTACTCGTGACTTAATTGAATTACTCGGCTCCCAATTTAAGCAAATGGCTAACCTTGGAGCGTCATCGGTCCTCCGCCAAAATCGTAGCTACCTTAGCAATATCTAAACCACCTAACTGACGCACACATTTGATTTTTTTGTCTTTGTTACATTATATTTATGCTATATATGATTATACTAATACTACTTGAAAATAGTTTGACTATTATTACAGTCTATTTACATAATTTTGCTTCGTGGAACATATTTCACTGTGAATATTACCACAACGTATGCTTTTAGCGATGATTCTGGCTCAATTTGTCCTATAGTACGAATCCAAGCTAAAACTTGTCCAGAATCCGCTCCTCATACCAATTTAATTCTCCACGCCGTGCCAAGATAACTCATAAGTATTTCTATTAGGTACTGTATTTTTCTAACAAAGACTCTGACTCGATATTTTATGAGACATGCAGGTAAGATTTAACGAAAAGTTAATTACTTTAGCATGGAAGGAATTTCGAAAATATTTACAAATATTTGTAATCACTGGTTTACAAAAATGTCGCTTCGCCGTATTCATAATTATTTTCAAAGGAAGTTGTGAAAATTTGGTATGGTTAAAACTCAGAACATGTATTCGTGTAATCTCTGCAGCTTCCGTTAATAAATATTTGTTGTGTCAAAACTCCGTAATTGCAAAAAATCGCCGTCCATATTTCATCTTATACTGACTGAGTGAGGACTAACTTGCATAAGCCTCAATAAAGTCCCAGATTCCAAACGATCTAGATAAATAGACCTAATAAAGGCAAGGCGCAGGGGCGACATTTTGAATTTCGGAACTGTCATGTAAAGTCTATATCTGATACCATGAATCATCTCCCCTATATTGGTACTAATTAATGAACCTGTTAACTTTCTATGCATGAATACGAAGTGAGTCAATTTCGTAAAACATAAGTTGATGCTTTCCCGCATTGAAACGGAAATTTTTAGCTTGTTTTCAGTTGATTATCCAAAAATACAACAGCGATGAAGGTAAACGAGGAAAGTTTAAGGTCGTTTAGAACATTGCTGCGAACCAACGAAGAGGATTATTAGAATAAATGCGTGGAGACATGAAGCCGTTTGCGAGTGGCGGTCTATATTACGATTAAATGTCGGCGATTATGCGACTGAATATATGAATAGTAACATCAAATTAAAAGGCTTTGGCGAATTAATGAAAGTAAAAGTATCAAGTTTATGAGCATGTGACGCTTATTTGCGACGAGTAGGAAAAGAGAATGTGTTTTTAATGGTTTCAAAGCGGAGCATCAGGGATGGAGGAGATTGGGAGGATGTTAGGACATTGGGGGAGGGACTGTGTGTTTTTAATGGTGAGGTGGAAGTTATCAAGCGTAGTGGTGAATGCGTGCGTGAGTATTAATGTACAATAGCTGTGGTCCTTTTAAATGGATGTATAATGGAGACGCAGAATAATGGTGAGCTGAAGTGGACATGGATATTAAACGGGATGGGTAGCAAGAATTGGAAAGTTCAACTGCGTGCTTTTAGGAGGAATAAAGATTAAATGCACGAATAACACACACACACACACACACACACACATATATATATATATAGTAATACGATTACGCTGAAATGCGTGATCAGCTGGAGCATAATCAGAATTACTAAGAAAATTTGTGAACAGGATTAATAATTTCGTAGAGGAGAAGGAAGTCTGGAAGTATTATTTAAAAAGAGTTCATTGGCAGGAAAAGAAAGAGAAAATGAAGTCGTGCATGAAAAGTGAAGAATAATGAGCGTTAATGGGAATATATATATATATGTATATATATGTATATGTATGTGTATGTGTGTATATATATATATATATATAAATTGACATAGTGCACAAGATAGAATAAACGAAGCTACGAGAATTTTCATAGGCTACTGGTAATAATTAGCAAAAAGATTTTTAGTTTTGGTTTAAAGACAATTTTGAAGTTGAAAATCGGAAGAAAAATTGGTAATATTGACGAATATATTAAAAGGAATCATGGTAAAAAATATAGTTTGCATATGAAGATTGATAAAGGTGAGAAACAGAATGGTTTCATTTAAGATGTGTAAAAAGCGCTTAAGAATAGAGAAGTAACTCTCTTGTTTTATGAAGAGTAGGACTAATGGCATTTCATAAAGAAGGTAATATATGTATCCCGGTGCGGATTTAAGGGAGATGGTGGTTTTGGGGACCCATGACTCGAAAATTGTGAAAAAATTTAGGAGAAAAACAGGCTATCAAACTCTTAATAACTCACTTAAAATATATTGTTCAGGCTTCTGAGGTCGATAACAACACGCAACTCAAAGTATTCCAGTGGTAACCTTAGAAATAATTACTTTTTCAAAGATCCTCTTCAGGTAAGGCTGATCTTCGCCAAATATAATTTACGTTGATCGTCGTCATCATTTAGGACGAGACCGCTTCTGTTTTAGGACATTCCACACTTAATTTTTAAATCTTTCCCCATTCGTAATAAGCTCCTGACTCTGTTAACTCTTTCGCGGCTCTAGACGCTAGGCCCCCAGATGCGCGAGGCCCGCATAGACACCAGGTTCTCAAAAGCGCGGAGCTCTAGGCCAGGGATGGAAAATACGTGGTAGGCATGCCGGAGGTGGCACGCCTGCGATTTTACTTGGCACGCGTATAAAATATGAAGTTTTTTTTAGAGAAGAAATAAACTGGTGGTACGAGAGAAAATTCAGATTACTTTCTTGGCACGCGGCACAAAAATCATTTACCATCCCTGCTCTAGGCGGTCCCCTAAACACCTGGGTCTATACCCGCATCAATATGCAGCTATTCGGCATATTTACTCTCGCATGTTTAAGAAATCGTTAGTTTTCACACATTCCAACATGGTGTGCATCTATCGTACTTTATGGAATAATTTGGACTATTTCATCTCAGAATTTTGTGTTCAAAGGAAAACGTGGTAGAATCACGATACAAATAGGGAAAATCAGCTTTGTTTTGGAATAATACCTTGATTTTGTTTTTAATGTGAAGGGCGTGAGGAGTATTTTGTTTCTAACTGAAGAAACGCGCTCAAACCGTAACTTTTGTCTGTTAAGGTACTTCAAGGGTCTTTTGATTCGATTTTCCCAAAATAACCAAAAAAATCCCGGAAGTAACTTTTGCTGACGCGTTTATTCTTGTTCTCGAAATATGAAGCACGATATATTCTGTCTCATTTTTCGCCTCAAATAGCATAAAGCACGCGAGCCACGCAAGGACGAGAATTTCTCTAACAAAGACAGTGTGCGGAAATCTTAAGAGAATTAACTCTGCGGAATAAATAGCCGGGTACCAAGAGCAATAAAAATACTATTAATGAGTGTATTAAAACGAAAATAATATGAATAAAAAACGAAGGGGAAAAGAAGAGAGAAATAAAATTTGTTAATTGATAAAGAGTCTGCCCTTAACTTTTTTGTTGAATTCGGAAGAGTGAGCCAATAAAGTTGTCTCGACTATTATGAAATGAATATAGTATTCCATTCATGACTCAAGTCATATTCAGAAAAGGAAGAGAAAGGTTTACCTTACGGAGTCATCCACTGCCGTAGACTAGACACATGTAAATAAGTTTTCTGGCGTTATTTTTTCCAAAAAAATCAAGTAAATTGAAACGAGAAGATGATCGATCGCTATTTCTGATGAAAAAGTGTGTTATCATTTTCGCCTGATACAAATGTATGGAACCATAAGCTCTCAAAAGATCTTCGTTTTTGAAAAAGTTTTTCTATTCTTAACGTCAATAACATTAGACGCTGCTGCATAATTTAAGAGTAAAACAGGATAATAAAGTAGAATGAAGTAAGCTCAGAAAACTTATTATGCCACAATACCGATAAATGACATATCAAATTCCAGGTAATATTCGTAATAAAAAGTCAGCAAATAGAAGATATGAAGATGTCTGTTTGATGGGCGGATGAAAAGATAAAAATATTAAGGTTCGCTGTAAAAAATTGTAGAAACTAATATTCAAGAAGATTCCACCAAATGATGCGTCATAAATTTTGGAATTTTTGGACAAAGCTTCAATATTAATTAGAAAGTAGATACTTAGTCGTTTCAACAAAAGAAATAGCTCATGGTGAAGGTGGTCTAGAGCGTTAATCCGCTCAATAAATTATCGAGTTACAATAGAAAAACGAAAAATATCGTTCGAGATGAGGCATTCATCCAACAAGGCCGTTTACTTCATTATCAAGGGGAGATACGTATGTTAAGATCGGAGAAATGATGGGAAAATCGAGAAGATGTGAAATGGGGAAAGACAGAAATATGGACAGATGGAGAGCTGGACTCGGAATCGATAAGAAGTTTGGAAAGATTTCGGATGGAATAAAAATAGAAAATAGTGGAGAGAGAGGGTTCAGTAAACAAAGCTTGTTTTTCCAGAGATAAGATAGAGGCTGAGAGGGGAGAGGGATTAATGTTTTATTAGATTTTCACGGAATAGAGTAATTTGGAAATGAGGGAGACGAGTAGTGAGGTAAGCTGGAAAAGGGATGTGCGTTTCGAGAATAACTAGAGAGATTAGAAAAAGTAGGAAGCTCTTGTAAAGTAAGTGAGAACTGAAGAGGTGAAGAGAGGTATCCAGAATGAACTTGGGTGGATCAGATCGGAGGAGGCTTTAAAGAGATGGTGTATGCGTGTGAGTAAGGGGAGATACTCCATTGAAAAATATACTGACTCTGATATTTCTAGCAGTTTAAGAATCATGTCACATATTATTTACATTCATCTTTACATAATAATTACAACCTTTCTATGGCAGCCCGTATCATGCTATTTCCTTTCGCTGATTCCAGTTACACTCGGAGTACCGCAGCACGTACAGATGGCACGAGTACACGGGGCCACGTCAGGAGGTGATCCGGAGACCTCCACAGTCAGTGGCCGCAGCAGGAGGTGGTTCCGGAGGAGGTAAGCACGCCCCCAAAAGTACCTACATCCCAAAGTATACAGCTTCTCCTAATAGCGTACCGAAGTTAATTTGTCCAAATTCAGACCTATGCGCACAGCTTTTTATGTTCGAGATCGTGTGATCTTGCTATTTTTGGATAAACTTTTAACGTTGAGCTCTTCAAGTATATATTTGAGAATATGATGTAAACAGTTGACGTTTTAGTAGTAATTATTAGTGTAAATATACCTATGCGTCATTTTACCTGGAATACTTCATTGATGCCTCCCTATCGTTTATTTTATGAATCTTTGAAATCCAACGTGTAAAAATTTCAGCCAAGTGGAATGCAATTGTTTCTTTAAGAACTGAAAACGGAGGTTAAGCAAACTTTCGTGTAACGCGTACCGATATAAATCATAATCATATTTTGCTTGAATTGGGTATAATGCTGTCTTTTCGGAAGGGAGTCCCGTCCTTGAGTGATCGAAATCAGCGTAAATAGTAACGAAAAATCACAAAAGGAAAATAACGAAATTAAATCGTCCAAATTCTTGCTTGTCTTACTCAAAATATTCTCTCAACTAGTTAAGTCGAGTAAAAAGATTGTACCAAACCTAGTACACGCCATCGTAAAACGTCACGTTTCGTTTCATGCTTAATATTTCTTGTGGTTTTCACTTAGTCCCCCAGGAAATTTATGAACAAAATCCACTTTTGACGATTAAAACGAAAATAAGTTTTGCGCTTACGGGAAGTTATGTTGTATTACTCAAAATAAACGGACGTGTTTAGTCAACGATTCGAGAAGTTGTTCAGGCATTGCAGATAGATCCCAGATCGAAAAAAAAATCCGCTAATCTAAAGTTTACGTGAAAATGCTCCTCACGCATTTCAGCACAGTTATCTAAGGAAATCCATGGAGGTTATACGAGCGAATGCATGCCTTTCAGGCTGCGTAAACCGAAACGTGCAGAGCCATCGAATTCCAATAGATTCCGTTATAGTAGTTTGGGTAATCCTTCTTCAGTCCCAACAACACAATTTAAACTCTATCTTCTCCCACTAACCAGACTTCCTATAATCCCATCACCTATCAATTTGCTTGAAATGTCCTCAGTCAGCGAAACCTTCCCCTCTTACCTTTCTCCATTTCCCATCTTTCCCCTCCATCATTCACGGATCCTGTTCTGTCTGCGCCCAATTTCTATCAATTATCCTCCATCAGTCCTTTCCCGCTTTCCTCCAATTTCACTTGTTAAATCTGTGACTATTCTCTATTCTTTTCCTCTAATCCCTTCTTTCTGTCTTAACAGCCATTTGCGGTCTCTGCAGAGAAGTATATAAAATAATTGCCTTCCGATGTTCTCATGCTTTCGCAATATCGTCCTTTATGTAGTTCATTTTTATTACGATTAAAATTCCTATTGCAGCTAGCCTTGACTTTGGCTTAGGAGAATTTATTTATACACAAACACGTGGAATTGCGTATGCTGAAGCAAGAACTGGAAGGTTTTTGTGTTCTCTCCAAAAAATCTTCATGTGAAAATTGATGTTTTTTAAGATCAAGATTTTCGAGAAACGTGTGAAAATGATGTATGTTTAACCCTATTCATTGTCATTATATAGAGAGTTAAAAAAAATTCCATCCTATAAATTTGACAACTCTCATAAAGAACGCCGTCATATACAATTTCGATGTTTTTAACTATCCTTAAACATGGGAAACCATGATCTGTCTAGGAATTACAATACTAGCAAACTAAAAATTTACCATCGCTACTTAAATTTATGCATCGGAAGTACAAATTATAATAAACTGTTTCATTAACTATAGCATTAACGTCCGAAAATAATATCCCCATGGATAAATTCCATTATCTCCCTCCCTAATTTCATCACATTTCGTGCATACCTCTCCTCTCTTCTAAATCCAATACTTCATTCGTTATATCCTTCCTCCTTTCATTTTTGCACCATCCTTTCTTCCTTCCCATTTCGAATCCCCGATATTCCATTTGTCTCCAGCAGTCGACACCCTTCTCTCCCTTCCTCCTCGCTTTCTCTCTCTCTCTAACCTCTCACCCTTTCGATCCCGAATCTCGCATCCTCCATTCCTTTCTCACCGAGCGCGCCTTCCCCACCGACCCTTCCCTATTCCCTCCTCTCCCTCTCTCCCACTCCGTGGTTCGATCCCATTTCCCTCCCTCGTACTCCGCTTCGTCTCACTCTCATTTCCGCCTATTCCAACCTTCCTCGCCCTAAATAAAGGCGCTTTCCTCCTTTCATTCGTTCTTCCCCCTCCCTCCCTCCTCCGTTCCGCTGTTATTTCCGCCGTTACATTCTTGTACCCAATTTCTATCCACAACTCAATTCTACCTCCCCTTTTCGCCCTCCCCCCCACACTCTCCCTCCCTCTCCCCCTAGTTCTCCTTCTTCATCAAAACGCACCTTACGGAACCCACCACCACTACTCTCCCTTCATTTCCTCTATCAGACTATCCTACCCGCTTCCGATAGTGCCTGTTTATCCACTTCGCCTATCTTCTATCGATTTCTCCTCCGCTCTCGCACGCGTTTCACTCCGGTCCTATTCTCCCTCACTCCGCATTCCAATTGCGCCTCTTATCCTCAATAAACCGCGTCCCTCCGATTTCTTCCAATTTCGGCCCTGCCTCCGATTCCCTTCTACTACCTTCCCAACCGCTCTTTCCTATCTGTCCCGTATTTTTTTTCTCTGCCGCGTCCACCTTACTCGATATTAGTTTTTTCTCCCGTTTACCGAGGCCTAAAAAAATGAATCGCGGACTTAGCGTCATCGTTCGTATCTGATGCGTGTTGTAGATAACTTGACTTTCTCGCGCGATGATTTAAGCAAACCATTTCGACGAACAGTTAAGCGTCGCCGTGAGTGGTGCAGCGATCGTCCGTTCTAATGGTATAGTTGTAAAACTATCGGTTAAGATGTGCGCGCGCGCACATTTTAGTGTTTCCGCCGTAACGCTTTTCGCGGATGAACTCGTTTCCGCGCTGAGCTCTTTTATTTTTCCGGCTCAGCAAATGTCCAAATACCGGGTTAGGATCGGTCACTCTTCAATTATTCACGATATTCGCTCTGTGGTATAAAAGGTGAATAAAAATAAACGCGACCCATGTACAGGATGCCCCGAAAGTCCCATTGTATAGCAAAAATAAAACATGTTATATTGGCTACTTTTTATATTTACTCATTATTTTTTTATATTATTATATTTATCTTTGAAATACGTTGTTATATTTACTTTTGTAAATATAACAATAATAATATTTATCTGATCGTCACAATTATGTGTAATAATCAAGTACAGGTAATCTCCGATTTACGTCGTTCCGATATAACGTCGTTTCTATGTCCGATATAACGTTGAGCGAACCGCAGAAATGTATCGAATGCTTCTCCTTTCAATCGCTAGGCAGATGGAGAATTCGAGTTAACCATTTAATTAGTTAATCCCTTTATAATATACTAGCAGAAATACCCGGCGTTGCCCAGGGAAATTTTGTTCAAATCCGATCGGAATTCTAGATGATGCATGGTATTTAAGAATCCACTCGGCCGCCGTTTTGAATAAAACTGGGAGAAACAAAAACCACGTATGAATTATTTCTAGGAGCCCTCCACAATCGTACCAAATTTGATTCAAATCAATAGTAGGACTTGGGAAAATACGCGTAGTTTAATCAGTCTCCGCCGTCCAATTACGGATAAGGAAGTAGTCGTTTCCCACCTTTCTCACTGTGTATAAGATGTAGAGTTATCTGTTTTTTGAGAACAGGAAGTTTATGAGAACAGTTATTTTATTGAACAGTTCGAAAAGAACTGTTCCATTCTTTCTGACACAAAATTTTGCTTTTTGTACAATTAATATAAAACATTTGGGCTTAAAAAGTAGCCTACGGCTACTCTAGCTTTAATGGTATGGAAATGTATAGATGCACAAATAAACAAACTTTCATAAATATATAAGAGATAAATATATGGGAAAAACATGTCCGATTTATGTCGTTTCGATATACGTCGCCGGTTCTAGGAACACATCCCCGACGTAAATCGGAGGTTACTGTATATAAGTGTGCGCGTGTCCCATAAGTGCCTTTATCCCTGGGTGTAGTTTTCTGCTACTGCGATATGGTATGTGTTTTTAATCCTCGCTTTTTTAGGGTAAAGATGACAGACCAGAGTTCGTTTTAAATAGAGGACTGTTTAATTTTTTGCTGTTCAGTCTTAGCAACTTGGGATAAAGGTGACTTTTGGGACACCCTATACCAGTGTTTCCCAACCTTTTTAACTCCGCGGAACCACTTCAGCAACCCTCCAGGTCCCGCGGACCACCTCATTACTTACAGTAACGTACTTACTGTAACTAAGTTTAAGAAAAGGGGTTAATTGGTTACGTAGTTTATTTGAACATTGCACACGCGAAATGTGAGATATGTGAGACTTTTCCCAAAAAATTCAACTAAATATGAAGTGCGGTATAAAAAAAAACTACATTTCGGAAACCTCCGCGGACCACCAGCAAAACCTCCGCGCACCACAAATGGTCCGCGGACCATAGGTTGGGAAACACTGCCCTATACAATGCTTATATCGTTGTAGTAGCCCGAGAGCTACAGGTAGCCGTTTAGATTTCACATTCGGCGCATTCAAAAATCAATTCAATGAATTGTTCGATGACATGATCTGTCGTGCACATTGGTGTGAAAACAACGTCTAAAACATTTGAACAACTTTTATTTACCGGGTGACATGCATACTCCATAGGTTGCATATCTTAGTACTTTATTTTTGCATGTCCTGGTTTGTACTGCATGGTTATTACTTTTTATCTTGTGTATGTGTGTGTGTATATACGTTTTTTAAAACGTTTTATAGACATTTGAGATACCTTTATCCTGCACTCCATGAGGCATTGTTTTTTTCCAATTCCATCGCACCCTCACCTATATCGAATATAACTTCTTCCATTTTTCCTCTTCACTTACAGCCCCAACTCCCATTCCTTTTTTTACCTTTTGTTCCTTTACCTTCCCCACCCTCGCATCCATCCTCTGCATATAACCGATATCTTCTTCCTCTTCCAACTTGCCCGAGGCCACCCTTTCTCGCCAACCCCATTTTAATTCTTTAAACTATACCCCTGTGTTTTGCATCGTACTTGATCCACTGAGAATACTTCTAAAGCGCTCGAGAACTACACGTGACGGGTGGATAAAATAATTTTAAACGCTAGTGACGTTCCACACTGGGGCTTTCAACCTTTCTAAAGTCACGGTAACCTAATATTGAATATATTCTCCGGACTCCTAAGTTGTGAGTGGTGCATCGAGGATGCAAAGCAAATTGAAATCAGAGTCAGCCCCTCACGGAGCCCCATCAAGCTTTCGCGGAACACAGTTTGAAAACCCCTGCTCTGCATCACAGGAAATGGAACTATGTATTTATGAATTTAGGTTAAGGCATCTCAGATCAGACGACTGAATTGCGGCCATATTTATGTGACTCTGAAGGCGTGTTTATGAAAGATTGTATGGCCGATAAAATGAAAATGTACAATACAGTTTATTAAGCGTGTCACAAAAAAAATTAATCAGGAAAACATTTAATCGCCATTCGCTTGTTCGCTCCACGTTCTCCATCATTTTTCCTTATCATATTTCGATTTTCTCATATTTATCCACATTTTTCTATCACCTTCCCCAATTTTCCTCGTTTCCCTTATCGCTCTCCATTTCCTTCGCCGCTACCTCTCGTCCGCACTCCTGTAAACCCCTAACTCCTCGCTCCTCTTATCATTTTCCGTTACTCGTTCCCATCCTTGTGCACGCCTAGCTTGAGGGTTAGGCGGAATATCTGCCGTAACGTATTAATGCCGCTGGTTAGAATCTAGCCTTGGGCACGTACTTCTGCATTAATCATTCCGAATCAGCCTTGAAAAAGAACGCGACAAGTCTCATTCTCGCCGTAAATGAAGATGTTTTCTCGTTATCGTTCCACCCGTTCTCGTTTATCAGTCGCGTCGAATTTACCCACCACACGTCAACTCTCTCTCTCTCTCCCCTTTTTCTCTTCCCCCTCCCCCCCCCACACCAAAGACCTCTCTCCTCCGAACATCTTTCGAATGCCTCTCTTCGCATTCATCGTGTATACTCTCTCCCAGGCACGACTCTCTCTCCTTTCTTCCATACTCCCTCGGCGTTCATCGCCCTCTTCATCTTCCCAGATATCTTATCTCCTTCGCGCTACTTATCTCATTTATCAACCCACCATTACGATTTCATTCTTCCACTCTCCAGACCTATCTTCGCATTCCTCCCATTATTTATAGCGCGGCGAAATAATGACCCGGAGTGGTCTGTTCAAAGCGCGTGCGGCGTTGCCAAGTCTCGCTGGAGCCTATGAGAGGTCACCTTTCCGCTAAAGCTCGTGTCAATTTGCATACGAACCGACTGCTCTGTGGCGTTATCATGACAGCGGAAATCGGTCTGTATCCTATAATTGTCTCCGAGCTTTGCGGTCCCTTGACGCTTGACGGGACAGTATGGGTGATTCTTTCTTTCGTCGACAACTGCGTTGTCCCGCCCCACCCTTATTATTCACTCCGTCTCCCGCCCCTCTCCCCGCAATCCTTCCGTCAAATACTCCAGCGTAACTGTACCCCATAAAAGGTAAACACCTCCCTCATACCGAAAATGCAGCATTTATGTCATCTCTGCTCCTCTTTAATTCATTTTCTGTGGACCTCACCCTCTCTCCGGGTTCGGGCCACTGCGTCAGTTCCTCTCGCACACCCCATCTCTCTTCTCCTTTTATCCCCATCGAAAATATCCAACTGCCGCTTGTCACTTTTACCCGCATCGACACCGACTGCTCCTCAATCAACAGTTTGACGGTTTAGCATAACCCCATTTTAACTAAGGCGTCGATAATTAGGAGATCATCGAATAGTTATTCATGCCTGCATTGATTTGAGTGGGAATTGTGTGGTTTTTAATTTAGCACGTTAATTCGTAGCGCAGGGATTATCGTGAGTTGGAAAGTGAGGAAAAAATATGGAAACCGAATGCATTTATTCCAACTCGATATTCTGGCAAAAATTCTCCCTCCTTGATCTATTTTTATACTCACAGCTCCTTTTTTATCAGAATTTCTTGAAGCACCTATGAAGACGTAGTATAAATTCAAATAACAAAGCATAAGTAAGTGCTCTATTTATGCTATTTCGTACTAAGAGACACGTATAAAAGAAAATCAATGCGGATGCGGAGAAGTCAGGTTTGCACGAAACCAATTTCATCGATTTCATTTAAATTATTATATTATAAATATAATTTTTTCATCACTGCAAACTTTCAAATAATGGGATTATTGAAATTCAGATTAAAATTGATAACGCAAATGACCGTGTTTCAGAAATTAATTTCACATTCAACTCAATTTCATCGTATGATGCCTAAACGGATTGGAAATGAACTCGATAAAATGCTAATGGTGCCATCACACCTGATTTGATAAATAGTTCAAATTAAATTATATTTTGAAAATATTTCATGTAGAAGCAAAAACCAGGATTTAGTTGTACTTTGTTGCAGTGATTTAACAACATATTAGTTATATACGCAAGTTTGTCTAAATGCGTGAGAAAGACATAACAAAACCTCTAATCTCAAATGTTAGCATAAAATGTTAACAAACGCAATGCGCATGCGCTCGCGAACTACGAATCAGGGAAAGGGTTTCATAAAAAAATAGAATACTCAAAAAAAGGAATGAAAATTCACGGTTGTTAGGCATACTTTATTTGGGCTCTTTGATCAATACTTTCGTTAATGTTTTATCGTCGGTTATAGAATTAAGGGCAGAAGAGTGTGATGCGAGGTTCTGTTTTCATGGTAGGAGTCTAAACTTGTATCTTTCTTGCAGAAAGCAAATATTGTTTTAATTCTAACGCAAAGACCAGTTGGAATGTTTATTCAGGCGGTAGGTGGGATAAATAAAAAGAAAATAAGGATAGCCTCTACGGTAGCTTAAGGTAAAGCATTCTACAGGAGTTGAGGCATTACTCCGAGTCACGCTATGCTTTTGCTGTTATTTATGTACTTATTGAGTTTATGAAACATCTGAATAATGCGTCAAGTAAGGATTATATTCATACTAAAATATAGGACGTCCGTGCGTTATGATGAATTAAAAATGTTTTAGTTATTTGCTCTGAGGCATTTAAAGTCATATGGGAAAGATAACTCCCGTAAATGATTCATAAATAATGAGGGCAAGTGCAATGAACTCAGCTTTTAGAGTTAATTTCTCAAAAAATGAATATAAGGCTAGTTTATTCTAGGCAACTTTAACAATAATTTCATTTTCTCAAAAACGACTAGAACGATTTTGATAAAATTTCGTACATTTACCTGAGTATACGTCTGCAATATTACTACGTATTTCATTTTTCTCAATGAATGAGTATAAGGCTAGTTTATTCTTGGGCAACTTTAACAAAAATTGGATTTTCTAAAAACCGGCTGATACGATTTTTATTTTCTAAAGATAACTAAACGACGTATTATTATATGAGAAAGTTTGTACAATGTATGTTGTACCGATTTTTTCTAATAGGATTTTGCTGTTCTCGCTCGAAGAATTCGCGACCATTTTCCAGGTGAATTCATAAAACATCACGGAATATTTGGTTTTTATTCTTTTCCTATTGATATCATGACTTTTATTACATTAAATAAACTCTTATTCTAAGCAATAAAAAATAAATTCTAGTTAGAAAAGAAAAACCGTATCCTTAGTGGTATGCAACCTCGGCTACATATACATAAGATGTGTAAAGACCGTCATAAACTCTACGTATACAGGCCGTTCCCGACTTCCGATATTTCGACTTACGATAAACCCGGACTTACGACATTGATACCTCGAAATCGGCATCCGATATCGTACCCCAGACGTACGATATTCCACATCCGATGCGCTCCGAGTCTACTTGATTGTGCATATTTTCGGCCGATATTCAGTTGGACGATACGACTCGTCAGCATTGTAAGTATTAATTTATTGATTATTTTAAGTCTTAAAAATATTTATTTTACTGTACATATATAACACTCATTGGTTCTCGAAATATTAATTTATAGCCTAAATAAGGCTTGGTACATATTTTTTCTAAGTTCCTGGAACGTATCTCAATTTATAACATGTGAGTGTATGGGAAATTGATAGTTGACTTACGATGCGATTTTCAGGAACGCATTAGAGTCGTAAGTCGGGAACGGCCTGAACTAATTATCAGGGACTTGGACCAAACCGAACTGCGAACATGTTTGAGATATATTTGGAATCCATTACTAACTGTAAAATATTTAAAATGCATATTAATGCTTGACTTTACATTGTTTATTTATATAAAGAATTCCTAATTAACAGGTTCGAACCTGTAACTGAACCCACATAATTCCTAAAGGAACTGAATCGGAACAAAAGATCGAAATATTCACCGAACCGATTTTCTATAGCATATAGTTCCCGCGATCTTCACGTACGTCTGATGTAACGCTACACCCGCTCGCTATAAAAATGCGAATAACACGATAAAGAATCAATGTAGAAACTCTAAATTTGGCAGTAATGTTCGATTCATTTATTTGAAGGAGAAGACTAAAATAAATCTCAAAAAAGTTCTTGGTTCGACTCCTAGGAAGACATTTCCATTTCCCATAAAATAACAGGTAAAAATCGACTCTTCGACACGGACTAGTATTATTTTTGAGATAAAAATTAGAAAGAACTAACCTATGGTCTTCGGATCTAAACCATTTTGAAGAAAAAAATAGAAAGTTTCTTATGCTATTCATCTTTTTCCGACTGGAATTCGAAATCGCTCGTGTTGAACGTTTAATTCACATATTTTGGGGAAATCTTACTATTTAACAGGATGTTGCATTGCCTACGAATTACATTGTTAGATCTCGAAATCCTTTGTTATTTCAATCCTTATGGGTGTAAGTGTGCTTCGAATGCTTTTAATACGAGAGAGAGAGAAAGGAGAGAGAAGGCGAGGGAAATGAATTTCATAGCAACCAAACTAAACAACATTCGTAAATTATTACAGTCAATATATATTCATTCCCTTTCGTGGAAGGACATACCCAAATATTTTAAGTTTAACTAATGATAGCTCGTCATATACAACTCGATAAAGGATCCACAGACAGTGTACCTAACTTCGGGCATTAAATTCTGAAAGACAAAAAGACAGGCAACTGAAAACCCATTTTTGAACTGAATAAAAATTATCATTTGAAATTTCCATTTTTGATATATTATTTCGACCCGTCACATGGCGGCCTATTACCTAGATTCATTAGGTTCAACTCTGATAAATATGCGTCCCGAGCAGTTAGTATGAAGTATTTTCAACTAATTTTCAGTTAGAAGAGTTTCTGTGATGTTCACTTGCAAATAAATATCCGCGTATCCTAGATAAAAAGTATAGTCCCTGCTTTACGTTAGGTCGAATCTCTTTGAACTTCCTTTCTATCGGCTCTCTCATTTTGTGAACTCTTTCAATAAGTCTGTAATATCTTCGCGCTTATTCACTCTAACACAAATTTTTAAAATATCCATTTCTCGACATCTATCACACAGATGTTTTTTTAAATTCTCAATCACAAATATAAATCTTCTCCGCCCACATTGACCTGTCTATCTTCGTTTGCTTTGCGTCTGCCCTCCTTCATATTCGACCTACATTCTTCCAGGCTTCAGACCGCGACGGAAACTCCCATAGAGTAAATTACGATGCGGAGTTTTTATACGGCCCGCTGCCCTTCCTGTCGCCAACCCCGTTATCTGCGCCCGCATGCATTCATGCACAACGGAGGAAATAAACCCGGTGCCTCCAATGGTCTATTCTTGCAAAATGTATCACGCGGCTCAACGCCCTTTCCGAAGGACTGAGCACTGTGATTGCGTGATTAGATAACAAAGTAACGCATCAAACTTGATTAAAGTTAAACAAACTCATGTTTTTTCACTAATATTACAGACTCTATAATGATATTATTCTCTGACGAAATAATAGTGGATTTTATAATTAAACGATAATCATTTATAAATATGCTACACTAAAGATATTTGTTTTGGTACATAATATAAGTATCAAGTGATTCATCGCGCTAATAAAAATAGGAAAATGTAGGATAAAGAGGATCAAGTTTGACGTAACTAACGGTGGTTAAAAACCTCGTCATACGTTAACTCGGTTGCTTTACAGGCGGCCGGAAAATTAGGAACCTCAAGTTATCGATCATGCCGCCGAGGTCAATTGAAATTCTAATCGAGCTCGGTGTAACGTTGAATTGGATTCAATTACGAGAACAATTACGGGATAAACTGTAGGAGATACCAGGCCTCGCTTTCAGCTTATATCGGCCATTTTAACCGATAATTTTACTTATTTGCCTAGAATAAAAAATTCGTGAACAGAAATCCAATGACAAGAAACGGATCTTTGGTTTTAAAAGTCTTTTCCATAACACGTGGAGTAATTACAACGTTCTGCAATTTAATTCGTAGAGCAATATTATTTAACGTAAGATCGTTCATTTTAATCCTAAATGAGCACATATTCTGTTTTTCCGGAATTTCATAAACCGAAGCATCCTTGTTGACTTTCCGTAAAAGTGATTAGGTCATATTACTAAGTCCTCAATGAAACATAAAACGAATACTTGTACATTCAGATAGATGCTATGATTAAAAAATAAAAAGCATAAAAATTTCTCTGCACTTTCCTGGAAAAAAATTAGAGCGGACGAGGAAAAACTCCTGCTTTAGCAGAAATATATCAAACGCGTTGCGGAGGAAAATGTGAATGCAGTGAAAACTAGCCACAACCATTTCAATAGACCTCGGCGGGAAGAAAGTTTTACGTCCTATTCGGATGCTCCAGGGAGCGTTAAAAAAGCGTTGTGTTTGCGAATCCCTATCCATTTTTCGAGCGCTTTCCTTTTCTCCCTAACAAGGGTATTGCCTGACAGAAGGCGTAACACAAGTATTCGTATTGTTATCGATGAATTGGTCCCCCATTTATCTCGTGTATCCTTCCAAAAGAGAAATATCTTCTATACCTTATCACTCGAGGTTCTATTTACGCTATTTTGTCGCAGATGATGTAAAGGTGTGGCGATGGAGAGCTATATATCGCGCAGATTTCACTAGTAATCTCTCCTTAAGGGACGTTCCCCAGAGTTCTGCCATTCTCGTGTATTCTGCGGTGACGATACAATAAATTTTGCTGACGTGAAATGGATTTTATCTTCCTACTAAAGAAATAAATAGGAACTGTGTCATCAAAAAAAAAAAAAAAAAACAAAATCTCGCACAAATAAAATTCTCGGAAGTTTTCCCATCATTTCGCGAACTCAACACTACCAACTCAATTCGATCAACGTCTCTAACACTTCCGAAGCCCTTCAGCTCTTTTGAAGAAGTGTACTGTGTACTCTGAAAGACACGAAGGTTACTTGGACTTTTTTCTCAATGAAGGAAGAAAAGGGGCGAGCGAATGTTTCTCTATAACAACTGACTATCGCGAGATAAAAGATATTTTTGGGATTTCATTTATACTTCTCACAAATCGTAATTTCTCGGAATATTTCCGGAACTCCGGTAAATTACCGGAAACGCCATTTTTCCTTTCTTCAAATCGAGTTAAGTTTAAAATTTTGTTATTCATTTATAACTCCTCACCGAAGCATAATTTTGAGTAATATGAATAACGTTTTTAGCCTTATTTTGGAACGTGGATGCTCAATTCCGGCCTATTACGGCAATAAGCGATGGTTCTCGTAATTATTTCCGTCAGCAACCAATTATAGGAAAGTAAATGTTTCTGTCCCGCTTAATGAATTCGATGCAATTTTATTGCTCAGTATGGGGAGATAGTCCACATTAACCAGGTCCAGGATGTTTTTTCTTCGGTTTTTTAATAAATCTTTATGAAAAAAGTCTGCGAGTAATTCATTATACACTGACTGAACAGAGAGAACATATATGCAATTTATCGGTGTTTCAGTTTTACAATCTTATCTCACGATGGACTTCAACATAGAAATTGATCTTAAAATAGTCCTTTTTGTACCCGATTAAACATTATTGACAAGACTGGTTGCAAGAAAGAATTATCGAGACCATATGGGAGTAATGAAATTGAAAAACAATGATTCTCAGAAAGATATAAAGTGGATAGCATAACTATATGTGCATTTCGGCTCATAGCAGCCGGCGAATCACCACTGACTGTTGCTATGTTGCCGAAATGTATATATGGTTTCCCAAACCTTTTTATGGCTATACACATAAGAAACTTATTTTTTCAGTTTAACTACATGTCAGTTGCCCCTTGCTGACACAGTTATGCGATTTCAAGTAACTATAAATATGTCAAATAATATGATTTTAATAAAATACTACTGATTTCATATTTGTCAACAATCTGATGGAAAGTGTGCTCTGAAGATCGGCATGAACAGATTTTTATCAGTTAAGAGAGATTGTTTTACCTTTCTACTGCTAATGCTTTTGGATTATTTAACAACAATGATAAATTAATTCAAAATTAGAGATGCAAAAACTGAATTAATTTGAAAACTAACATTTTACTTTAATGCAAACAAATCGATGTTGGACTTCTGGGGGCTTGTCATTCATTCGTGGTGGGTTGTATTTTTTTATTATATGTGCACAAAATTCTGCCAAAGATTTCTGTATTTATTCGCGTTATTTCTCCACCATTTCACACGATTTGTATGCTAAAACAAGGAAAATTGACGGTTTCCTCTTATCGTAAGGAAGTGGTCCAATCAGAATGAAGTATACCAATAATGCAATTTAAAGCACTTGTATTTTTCATCGCGCAAACTGTTTTATGAAAACGATATTTATTTTGCTTTATCGAAACTTTCAATGTCTTCAAGTGAGTCAGGCAGCGTGTCAAAGTAAACGAGTGGCGAAGTCGTTGCAGAGTGATTTTAATTCTCTTTATTCGTAGTAAGAGTGAAGTTATCGTTTTTAAATTTGCTTAAAATGCGATAAAAACTCGATATTTGGATGCATATATGGCCAAAACAAACATTTTATCTGCGACATAGAGAGGAAATTAACCTTTCATTTCTTCCTCATAATTAAGGTAGGGCAATAACGCCAGTAAATACGGTATGTAATGGCATATTCTTTAGTGCAAATATATAGATCAATATTTCGCTAAGAAATTCAAAAGCTATACCTACAAAAGGTAGTTTTCGAGATCAAATGTTTGACATCAAACTTGAAGGTACGGTTTTGTAGCTAGTAAATCAACATTTTGGTGAAAATAAATGTAACAAGCAAGCGTTCCTACGGTCCAGTAACTAGAATATGGATGTTTGACACAAAAAATAATGACGGGAAATGAACTAATTGGGTAACTATTGAGAATGGCCATAAGTGAAATTAAATCTTAATTTAGTAACGGGTAACATAGTATGTTCCTAATTATTGTAAAATCATATCAAATGTATAAATAAAATCCCTGAAATTTAATATCGGAACATCATCAAAGTTACTAAGACGAAGGAATTCATCAAAACTTCCTCAAATTCTCAAAATCAACTTCCAATTAATGGTTTTAACTTTCAGTCCTCCAAAACTTAGATCCGGGGATGAGGAGAAGTAGAAGTTCCCTGAGTTCTAGAAAACCACTAAAGTTTCTCAATTTACTCTTCTAATTGCACCCGGAAATAAAAATGAGAAAAATGTAACGATTCGGGATATTAGCCAGGTGAACTCTCTTCCGTATTGGGGACAACTTAAACAAATGGGTTCTCTAGCGAATATAATGACTTCGGTAACTTCGATTTGCATTTCGTCCTTTTGAAAAAATATAGGAAAAGTTCAGTTTACGTTACACTCTTCTACTTATCGATAATTCCCGAAAAAGTTCATCAGGTACTTATCTAAATCAGACATCTGTCCCATGCGAAGAAAAGTGACAAATCGTTACGCCTGAGGCTACACGTTTTTCATTTACTTCGAATTGCCCTCCACGGATTACTCCAACACTGATTGTGAGATATAATACTACTAACGGGTGAAATATTAAAATAACATCAAAATAAAAAAGTTTAAAATACTCGAGGAATGGAGTGGAACGTCTCTTCTCTCCGCGAAAAATATTTTCACGCAAAAAATTAAATTTATCGATTTATCGTTTTTATCAGCGAAAAAACGGCTTCAATTTAGGAACATTCCGAGAGTATATGACCAGGATAGTCAAAATAAATCACTATCTACTAGGTCAAAATTTAGGATTGGACGTGTTACGTTTTCAAATAGCTCAATACCGTCAATAAGACTACATCTTAAATTATAACAATGCAATACACTATCCTCAAGATCGCTCTGCGAGTACTGATGGTCGGCAGGGTTGCTTATCTCTTATAATAATAGACAAGTGTTGGTTGGTTTTTGATAATATAAAAATGCGAATAACTCAATAAAGAATCGAGATAGAAACTCTAAATTTGGCAGGAATTCTCAATTCACATATTTTAAGGTGATGGCAAAAAAATCTTGAAAAAACTCCAGGATTCGACTCCAAGAAAGATATTTCCATTTCCCATAAGGTAACACGTAAAAATCGGCTTTTCGGCATGCAAGCTTTCATTATTTTTACTTAGCCATATACGAAGTATATTGAGAAAGTATTGTTATTGCAAAAAAATTCGACCTCGAGATTTTTACAGAAATATCCGTTTTAGGTGTAGCGGAGTCCGAAAATGTGGTTTTCGCAATGCCGTCTGTCTGCTACTGGCTCTAGAGCCTAAACGGTAGAGCGAAAATGAATGAAATCTCGTACTTAGACATTTCAGAATACAGAGAAGAGGCTAAGAAGAAATGGTTGACATTGATTAAAAATTAAGAGAAGAATTTTTAACAACAATCTGATTTTCTCGAAAACGGCTCTAACGATTTTGATCAAATTTCGTACAGATACTTGAGTTTACGTCTTCAATAATACTGCATAGTTCATATTTCTCAAAAAATGAATATAAGGCTAGTTTATTCTAGGCAACTTTAACAAAAACTTCATTTTCTCAAAAACGGCTTTAACGATTTTGATAAAATTGCGTACAGTTACTTGAGTATACGTCTGCATTAATACTACATATTTCATTTCTCTCAATGAATGAATATAAGGCTAGTTTATTCTTGGGCAACGTGAACAAAAATTGGATTTTCTAAAAACCGGCTGATACGATTTTCATTCTCTAAAGATAACTAAACGACGCATGAGTATATGAGAAAGTTTGTATAATGTATGTTGTACCGATTTTTTAGATTAAAATTAGAAAGAATTGAACTACAACCCTCGGATATGTACCATTTTGAAGAAAACATTATAAAGTTTCTTATTCTGTTAATATTTTTCCGTATACAGTTCGAAATAACTTACGTTAAACGTTTAGTTAACATATTTTGGGGAAATCTTTCCATTTGAACGGGATATTGACTTGCCTGCCAATTCCATTGTTAGACCTCGATATCATATTGTTATTTCAATCTTTATGGGTGTAAACGTGCTTTGAATACTTTTAATACGAGAGATAGGGAAAGGGAGGTGGGAGGGGGAGGGAGATGGAGGGTAGAGGGAGGGAGGGAGGAAGAGGGAGGAAGAGGGAAGGAGAGGGAGGGAGAGGGGGAGACTGGAGGATAGATAGATGGATATACGTCTTTATTTTCAGGGCGAAATTGAGACCAAAAGGTCCCCTCTTCCAGTGAGAGAGATGGGGAGGGAGGGAGGGTAGAGAGAGGGAGGGGAGAGAGAGGGAAAGGGGGAGAGGAAGGGGAGCGAGAGGGGGGATAGAAAGGGGGGGAGAGTGAGGGGGGAATGAAGGAGAGGGAAATGTTTTCAAGACAATAGATATTTCTTATGTCAATTTGATCTCCATAAATAGCTTGAACGATTGAATCTTTACTCCCGTAATTTTTCACCGGCTATATGTACATTAGTCTTCCTATAAATGATTGTGTCGTCTGCGAAGAGTCTGATTTTACTTCGAACTATCGATTTGATATCGTTGATATGTATAAGAAAAATCGGTACAACATACATTGTACAAACTTTCTCATATACTAATGCGTCGTTTAGTTATCTTTTGAAAAATATGAACTATGTAGAATCGTTATAAACATCAACTTCAATAACTATACGAAATTTGATAAAAATCTTATGAGCTATTTTTTCGAAAATTAAATTGTTATTAAAGTTGCCCAAGAATAAACTAGCCCTATATTTGTTCTTTGAGAAATATGAAATATGTAGTAATATTTCAGACGTAAACTCAAGTAACTGTACGATATTTGACGAATATCGTATCATCCGTTAATAAGAAAATCACATTATTGTTAAAGATGCCTAGAATAAGTTAACCTTATATTCACTTTTTCAGAAATATAACCTATTTGTTATTATTGAAGACGTAAACTCAAGTAACTGTACGAAATTTGATCAATATCGTTATAGCCGTATTTGAGAAAATCAAATTGTTATTAAAAATGCGTAGAATAAACTTCCCTTAATTATTGAGAAATGTCAACCATTTCTTCATAGTTTCTATTCTGTATGATAAAATGCCTAAGTACGAGATCTCATTCATTTTCGTTCTACCGTTAAAGCTCTAGAGCAAATAACATACAGACGGACGGCATTGCAAAAACCACTTTTTCGGACTCAGGTACACCTAAAACGTATATTTCCATCAAAATCTCGAGGTCGAATTTTTCGCGATAACAATACTTGCTCAAAACACTTCGTATATGAGAATGTAAAAAACGGACCGAGAGCACTTCCCCGTGGAACGCCAGAGACCACTTCCGCTATGTAATTTTGTATTCAAGCGCGGCACGTTATCTAGCACTTAAGAGCGCTCCTAACTTTCTGGTTGAACCAACGAAGGTCTTTGTTGTCAACTTTAAACTTACTGGGAATGTACTTATCGATACCACCTCGCATTATAACCTTTACAATTATTATAATGACGAAATCTCCAACAATGAAACCGATTTTGCAAGTTCTTTTATTTTTGCATGCGTCTTACAATTGCATAATGTATCCAACGGAAATTTTTGCTAATTTCACAAAGGTCACCTTCCGTGAGTTTAAACGTAGTAACATATTAGTAATTTGCAGTTTAACATTGGTAAGAAAAGGGCTAAGAACTCAGAATTCGACATTTTATAAGGCCAGCAGAGTTGTTTCATTATAATGCAGACAGAAATTTATTCTATCTAGAATTATCTCATAAGTACCTAGGAATCAGAAAAATGGCAACTTAAAGGTACTAATAATGAAATTTGATCACCTTGATAATTTCCCACAAAGTTAATACTTAACCTATCTAAATAAATTCATTTATTAAGTAGTAATTATCTAGTTGCTAGCTGATCTAACTTAATTAAACAAATCGATATGCAATGTTCAGAAAACTTTATTATTAACGCTTGAAAGATATTTAAAAAATATTCTTTTGTATTATAAGTTACTATAAGTTATCTCCTTTGCATATGAAAGGATATTAAGCCAGTATTACATTCTGTATAATAAAAAATCGGCACAACATGTATTGTACAAACTTTCTCATATACTAATGTGTCGTTTAGTTATCTTTTGAAAAATATGAACTATGTAGAATCGTTATAAACATCAACTTAAATAAAGATACAAAATTTGAAGAAAATCGTATGAGACGTTTTTTTTCGAAAATCCAATCGTTATTACAGTTGCCCAAGAATAAACTAGCCTTATATTCATTCTTTGAGAAAAATAAACTATGTAGTATTATTGAAGACGTAAACTCAAGTAACTGTACGAAATTTGATCAAAATCGTTATAGCCGTTTTTGAGAAAATCAAATTGTTGTTAAAAATGCGTAGAATAAACTTCCCTTAATTACTGAAAATGTCAACCATTTCTTCATAGTTTCCATTCTGTATGATAAAATGCCTAAATACGAGATTTCATTCATTTTCGCTTTACCGTTAAGGCTCTAGAGCAAATAACATACAGACAGAGGGCATTGCAAAAACCACTTTTTCGGACTCAGGTACAACTAAAAAATACATTTCCATCAAAATCTCGAGGTAGAATTTTTTCGCTATAACAATACTTCTCAATATAGTTCGTATATGATAAGGAAATATACACAGGCAAGTCTTACCGTAATTTTTTTTTGTTTTGCTAAATATTTCTCCAATGATTAAATAAATAAATTTTGCCACGCCTCTTGAATTACCAGTTTTTATATAAAAACATTTTTCACCTTAATATTGTGGTTCATGAGATAAAGAATTTACTAATTTGCTAGAATAGCAGAAAATATGAGGAATATATTCAGTGAGTGTGAAAAAAGTGCGAGAACTGGACTGAAAAACATTGTATGAAGGAAATGTCTAAAGCTTTATCAAGATAATAAAAATAAAATAGATGAAGTTTAATTCGATGGACCATATACCCTGATGTTTTTGACTCGCAGTCGCTCTTAATTGCTGTAAAAAGCTAATTCACAACCTTTTTTTAGGTTTCCAATATTATTAAGAAATATACTGAGAATGATTACTTCGCATCGAGTTCCTTCAAGAAAATATTAACTGAAGTAAAAATGTATAATGAAATACACCGTCTTAATATGTTGTAAATAGTGATGTTTTTGCATATTCACTGGTAAATTATATGGAGGATATATAGATTATGCATGCCCTATATTTATGTTCACTTGTTTTTGTTGTCAGATAAGTGAAAAATTATACATAATTGTGCTACATCAAAGCTACAAATTTTTTAGAATCTTCAATTCCATTGTTTTTCATTAGCTTTATTTTTATATCGTTTCTTGTTTCCTCCTGACTGCTGATCTTATAACACAGACGATATAATAATTTTAAATGACACAAGAATAGAAATATATTCTTAAAAACGAATTGAAGAAGAAAATCCTCACACCTAATAAATATTAAAGAAAATTACTTTGATATATTACAAATCTGCCTAGGAGAAGCTTGATATGGAAATCTGATTCCTAAATATAGTTTTCCCTAATTTAGGATTGCTTTTTCATGACCTCACTCAGAGAAATTGAGGTTGCGGAAAGAAATATCAAACACATTGTTAAATTTGTTTAAAAACCTAATAGGATTCCTTTAATGCTTAAATATTGCCTAAATAAATTTTTAACTTAGTGTGATTAGTGGAAGAAATAATTTTACAGCAAGGCAGCAAGGAGTGTGCTACCCTTGACTTCTCAACGTATAAGACTGGCACTGACTTTGATATTCTCTTGAAATTTTCTTTTTCCCTGCTAAAAAAATAGAATCTGGAGGGAGCTTACCCGGATCAATCTACATGAAAAATTACCATTAGAGCATAAAGGACTACGGAGCTCAACAAGGGTGGATATATAATTAGGTGTAGGCCATAATTTTCCCTGAAGGCGTCTCAAGAACATAAGAATACTTCAACTATTCCCTTTGGTATCCTGCGGGCATTTTCTTCTCGTCTTGGTCTCGCGATCCTCGGGAAAAACGATTCATTATATAACACAATCCTGCATTAGATAGTGTGGGTGTATGCTGAATTTCAATAGAGTAAATGCGTTACATTATTGAGAACGTCATATAGTTTCTAAAGATGACGATGAATTCCCGCGGAATGGTGAATAATTAATGAGAAATTGGGGTTGCGAACATGTTCTCGAAACCCCAATTTCGAACCCACCTTCTTGATAGGGTGAGGTCACGAAAAAAAGCCCAAAAATTTCAATGCAACTTCTTATATCCATATATTATGCAATACACACACACACACACACATATATATATAGAGCGTAAGGATGATTACCACAGAGTGGACAATAAATCAGCCAAAGAACAACGAAAGGGAGACAGTAACGACGTTGAACAGAGCTGAAGATGACTCAGCGCGGAAACAAACAAGTTAGGAAAGTGTACAGCCTATGACAAGTGGGCGTTTCGTGCAATGGAGTATTAGAAAGAAATTATATACCTGTACGTAAGAGAAATAGCATTTTAAAGTTCTTTTCTTCATCATAAATAATCCATTTTCTTCCTATTTAAAAATATTGCATGCACACGTAGGGAAATTAAACGTTTGTTTGTGAGATTCTTTATGTTGGCAACAATGAAGGAGTAACCATGCAAGAAATTTTCTAAGTTCAACTAGATTTAAGACTTTCTTGTTCGATTTTCTTTATAACGGCTACCCCTACGAAAAAAATTTACAGGAAAAGAAATACTCCAATTTACTATTTCTATAAATTTTATTTGAAAAATATTTTGATACGAGCAATACTTTATGAGATATGACGGAGTTCATTTTTTATCACCAGTAAAGTGGTACCCCTGATTGGATTACGTGATTCATTTTTGTGATTTTCTTATTACCTTTGATTGTAAGTCCTAAATTTCAAAATTTATGAAAATCCGCTCAATAGAAGCCGAGAACGAACATGCGGAGGGACGGAGGGGCAGACAGACGGACAGACCGAAGACAATAGGCGCTCACGCTGGAGGCGAAACGCGCCTAAAAATTGAGGGCGAATAATACATTAATTCGACAGAAGGCATAAAAAATTGCATTGCCTTGCAGATTGTGGGTTCGAGGAAATAGGAGATTTATTCTTATCGTGAATGCACTTCTCTCAGTTGCTCAACTATCCTGAGTGAATTTGCCATTTTAAAGCAATCCATCCATCTCACACTAAATTTTAACCTAACTCTAATATTTGCGTCAGAATTTTATTAGTAGTAGTTTTTATTGAATACTTAATCATAGAACGAAATCCGATTAAAGATAATCCAAAGGTTTATACTTTAATATAACTGTAAACAATTTATGTGCGAGCTTCGCCTCACCAATGGACAGAGCGTGGATAGCGGAGTTGCTGCATATATCAAGGGCCGCTTCACATTGGTTTGACCAGGACCGGATGAGAGCTAGCTTCGCCCGGGGCCTTTACTCTTCGCCCAACTCTTGCGCTACTGGCTGTGTGCACTTCATAAAGTTGCATTTTCACAAAAATTTGTGTTGAATAAATAATAATAAACTACCAAGTGAACTGTTTTATATGGGCCGCTCTATCGTACGCTCGTCTGAATTTCTAATCTAATTTTCTATACTAACAAGAAAATGCACAGATATTGAGCACTTAGTTGACGACAAGAAATGAACAGGTTTATAACTGTCAACGTTACCGATAATTAAAAGAAAGAAACCTCCAATGCTTCACATTACCGACTGAATGAGCAACTTTCGCGTCGTGTCATACTTTACTGGAGTAAATAAACACTTTAATGACTAATACAGAGCTAATTTGATAAAAACTCATCGTTCTTCCAATAAATTAATTCAACCCTAGGCGTTTCTCATACTCAGAACAGCTAATTGCTGCACACTGTAAGTAACGATTCTTTTATTTTGCAAAAAATTAACAGTTTCTCTATCTACCGACTTGTGAAATGAGCATCATACATCAATATACATGAATTCCTAGCATAGGAAAAATCAATTGTTCCTTATACTCTTTTCTAGAAAACTTGAGTAATTTACGATAGTGGAATGTTGTCGATGCGCGTAAACAGGTGAAAATTCGCATCTTTATTAAAAACTAGTATAAGTGCCCGTCAAAAATGAAGGGGATGATCGATTATTCTGAAATAAAATTCAGGTAGTCTTCTTTGACCTGAAATCATACCTACTGCTGAGAGAGGGTTGCCTTCGATCCGAGCGAATGTTTCGCTAAATGTTGCTTTTACCAGGAACCAGTTAATGTCGATTAGCGAGGAAAGCCTGTCTTTCTATTTTCCTATAAACATTTTCTTACAAATAAAAAAATGAAATATAAATTATGAACTCGACTTAATGAAGCCACAAATTGTAATTATGAATTATGTGGAAAGAGCGAGGAAAGCCTGTCTTTCTATTTTCCTAGAAACATTTTCTTATAAATAAAAAAATGAAATATAAATTATGAACTCGTAATTATGAATCATGTGGAAAGAGCATTTTCTCGGCTTAAACTTTAAATTTCTTTCATTTAGAGAAAGGGAATGAAAGAAAAATATGGTAATTATTCAAATGATATATTCCGTAATTTAAATTTAAGAATGTTTGCCTTTCAGAATAAAAAAATAACTAAGAATAAATGTTGAAAATATGAAGCTAGAATATCATTATCCGAGGCAACAGAATATTCTAATTGTAATTTAGCCTCATAATATTGAGAAACTCTATCTCTCAGGCGCTTAAAACACATTTATATTGAATAATTTTTTCCTCCTCTTTAGAAAGTTATCTTATCTTCCTTTGAAGTTGAAATTAAAAAGAGTTAAATAAAACAAATTTCTAATTGGGTATCAAAATCCTCTCTCTTAACTGAGTTCGTTCCAGGAATTCAATTATGTAGGACTTCGCAACTGTGCGAAAAGAACCGCGCAAGAACCTTTTCATATTTTTTAAAAATTCTGTCGTGGAAAAGCCATTTAAAAGCGTGAAATCAAGTTCAAGGGTGCTGACCTGAAACAATATACAACCATCTGGACTAAGTCAGAAAATTTTCGCCGCACTCTCTTGAAGATATCAAAGCCCTTGTTTTGGGATCGGGGTTCTCCGTGACTGACATTCCTTTGGAAGAAATGAAAGGGAATTTCAGCGAAACGTTTCTATTTAAAGGAACATCGCTGCTCAAGCTTTCATCTTCCTAGCTTGTTATTTTTTTAATACATTCTCTTCAGGCCGAACTTGTAAGGCTTTAAACGCTACTCGGGAAGTTAAAAACTCTTTCTGTTACACAGCGAGAGAGAATTTTTTTTTTATTTTTGAAAATTTTTAATTGGCTTTTTTAATGAGTTATTAGTCAATTTTAGCCATTTTTTGGGAGCGAATCTCAGAATGAGAAATATATGTGGAACTATTCAACAAAATTGTATGGCCTACAATTAAAATTGGATTTTAACGAATGTGAAAACGTAAATCGATTCCTGTAGGACGAAGATGTTTTCCTTTGAATCTTCCTTGTTAAAGATTGTTTATTTGAATTAAAAAAGTAAAAACGCAGAAGTGAGGAATGAGAGAGAAAGGAAAAAGGCTACCTTGAAAAATATTGTTAAAATGTAGGTAGCAGAAAGACGAGAAGAGAAAGACTCATAATAAATATAAATTTGAATACATCAAATAAAGAGAAGGAATAAAGTTGTGTAGGAACGTGTGCATCACAAAGATAGTTTAAATACGAATTAAACGCTAACTACATATGTATTTACATAAAAACGAAACCGTACGTTTCTCTGTCCGCTAATTTCTCCCACAATATTTGACCAATCTCCACCAAACCTGGCATGGTGATTACTAGGTATGGGTTTGCAAATTCGCGAACTGCTAATTTTTCATTGCTAACGGACCTTAGCGATTCGCAACTACTAACGGGGAGTTGAAATAGCAGCTAATTCTCAACCCCCTCAACCTGATAACGTGCTGCGCGCGTAGATTGCTGCCTGCTTTGCCCCACTACCGAGCCTTTCCTCTCTCTCTCTCTCTTTAGCAGCGAAAAATTAGCAGTTCGCGAATTCGCAACCCAACCATCTACTGTAGCACCGGCATCAACACTGCTAACACTGCGAACGCTGCTATAGTGTTAACGATTAACCGTGGCTGACTGCTATCTGCTAACCGCTTAACAGTGGCATTGTATGCTAACTGCTGCTTTTCTTAACCTGTAGTGTTAACGCCTTTAGAACTTTTTATGGTCATTTTATTCAGATTGTTTGTGACAGTGTTTTATATTTATAATTGAGGGCGTATGAACTTTTACCGATCAGTAGTTGATAAAAATCGGTTAGCAGGAAAAGTGTGTTTTCTGATATTGGTTTTTCGTTTTACTCGAATAATGGTTCGGTTAATTCAAATAGAGTTAATTATTAAATTTGTCGAAAACATCATTTGCAACAGCTTTTTTCCAAAACATTTTTCATAGTTTTATGCTGAAAGCATTGCATGTCAGATCTGGTATCCTTGGTCAACCCCTATTAGGATGGAATTATGTATTAGTCATTTTGGACTATTAGTGAAATTATTACCTCAGTCTTGAAGTTGTTTATGAATTAGTTTATGAAGTACTTAGAATGTCCAAAATTAAATTATTTCTTGTATATTATTTTCTTTTTGCAATCATCCTATGTATAAGTATTTGCCAATTCCCTGTAATGAGTGCAGCTCTAAACACCTAACAATAAATGTAAATAAAATAAAGAATAATACAGGCAACAAAACTTAATTACATTCACACTTTGGGAATACTTAGGAAGAACAGAGTCACACACTGTAATAATAATAATTTTTCTTTTACATTATTAACATTTATTTTATCAGTATTTTACATTCGAGTGATATTTTTAATTAATTGTATCAATGAACAATAAAACACAACATTACAAAAAGCACAATCACATTCACATTAAATATTTAATGTATAAACAATACTACTAAGAGTAGAGAATTAAACAAATCTTCTAAAATGGAAGACAGCAAAATTCAGGCATTGGAAATTCATAAGTACCATTTCTTCTGTATATCCAAGATATAAAATCAATACATATTACAAGACAAGTTCCTTACAATAAGACAAGTTAATTTACAATAGGTTTAAAATACTGAAACATTTGTAAATGTCAATGCCAAAAATACAAACACTGGACAGCCTTGAAAAGCTGCTGGAATTGCTACCTGTGCCTTCCACAACTAAGATTTTAACAAAGTTGCAGTTTCTTGGTTGTCATTATTACTATCCACTTACATTAACATAAGTAGCAAAGTTCTCATTCACAATGCAAAGAAAAATTACATTCAAACCACAGACATCAATTTTTGGTACATTTAGACAACTTAAGTTCCTTGAAAATGAATGTATAACCATATTTTATACCTCACAAAGTTTACCACATTACCTTCTCTTTAAATTAACAACGATGATTGCATACATATCAAGAAACACTTTTTTAATCATTTAATAGTGAACTATAACTTAAAAGTTGTTGAACTTTTTTGGAAGAAAGTCGTGTATGGCGTTCACTAAGGACCAATCCCGCCTAAGACAACAACATTTCAGAAGGAATGGATGTCGCTAAAGCACAAAAATATTCTTCTACAATCTCCGACAAATGAGGATAGTTAAATTTATTATCTGGCCACCACTTGAGAGGATCCTCATCTCGAGGTAGAGGGCTTTTCTCTAGATACCTTTGTACTTCCACTAAGGCTCTTGAATTATGTGTTCCCACCGGTTTATGTAAGAACGCAGATTTATCAAATAAATTCCATGCAGAAAACTCCTGTTGTTGTTGCTGTGGCTTATCTGTGGAAGATGATTGGACCTTATCTTCTTCTTGGCCCGCAATACATTGACTAACCAGGGAAATTATCATTTTTTTTCCTCGTTCTTCAACCTCTCTTTGTCCTGAAATGCTATATTTTTAAGCTGGGGGACCAGGAATGTTGAAACACACAATGTGCCACTAAACTCCACATTGTCCAGTCTGCTTTTCAGAACTTGTAGTATAGTTTGTACAACTGATTTTAATTTATCACTTTTTTTCACACAATGAGGTCATTGGAGACTTCAATGAGTCCACTTGTAAGAGACAATTACAAGAGAAGCCGTCATGTATTGCTCTCCACTAACAAGTTTGGTGACTGCTTCATAAGGTTTCAATATTTTGCTTAATTGCTTTAGCATTCTCCATCCTTCTGCATCTAAAGGAAGTTTGACATTAAGCAAAGTGATGGTTGCATGAGTGGCATCTTCTAATTCGGTGAATCTATCTAACATGTGGTAAGTTGAGTTCCACCGCATCACCACATCTATTGTAAGTTTTTTGGGAGGTGAAATCCCACTGTTTTTCTGATATCCCATTAGTTTTACATTGGCTTGAGAACTTCTTTTAAAATGACTAGCTACTGTTCTCACTTTGGTTAAAAAGGATGAAACTGAAGCTAAGTTTAGCGCACTCCCAATTATCAAATTTAAAGTGTGCTAAACATCCAAAATGTTTCAACTTCAATTCATCCTTGATTGCATTCACAATATTCGTTGCATTGTCTGAAATTACTACTATAATTTTATTTTTCTTACTCCAATCAGAAGTAATTCTTTTAATTGAAGTTGCGATATTGACGCTTGTATGCCTTTCTGAGGATACCACACATTCCAAGAGAATTGTCCTTTGTCTAAAATGATTATCTATAAAATGGCCAGTTACAGCCATGAAACTTTCATTATTTATCGAGGTCCACAAATCTGTCGTAATGCATAACTTTGTAATATTTTGTGCGATTTCTTTTGTGTGATTTAAACATTTCTCATATGAGGTGGGAATCAAAGTTATTGAAATAGTTTTTCAAGATGGCAAATCGTACAATGGGTTTCGTCCATTTACAAAAGATTTAAACCATTCATCCTCTACGATACTAAATGGTTGAAAGTCTAATATGAACGTCCTTTGCTGGAGATTATCCAGTTTTTTCTTACCATCAGAGGACAATTTTTTTGGTATGAAATGCTTCATAGTTTGTTGGAGACATACTAGTACATGTGCGGTTGTCGTTGTCATGGGCTGGCTGAGTTGGCTGGCAGACTCCTCTATCACAGTTGTTTGCACCACTTCAATTTTGTCTCCTTTTTCTTGCATTAGCTAAAAAAAATTGTGATCAGTTCACAATTTATAATGTTCAAAATTTAATTAATTCTTGTACCATTCTACTTACACATTCACATCACCAGACGTTATTGCTGGGGGCACTGGATGTTTCAACAATGATGTTAAATTGATCGTTGGGTGTCTCCGCAGCATGTGGCTTCTTAGGTTTGTGGTAGATGTTTTATAAGATACTATTTGTTTATGCCGGCCCCGGTGGTGGAAGGGCTAGCGTACTGGCCTACCATCACTGAGGTCACGGGTTCGAATCCCGCCAAGGGCATGGATGTTTGTGTTCATACTCATAATTCATATTTCATCACTCATGTGTGGGTGTCTGATGTGGAAGGCAATGGGAAATCACCACATCATGTGTGTTTATTCCCTAGTCATGTCAAACCAATCTTAGGATTGAAAACCATGAATGAATGAATTTGTTTACACAGGTCACATTTGGCTTTAATGCTGTCAACAGGTGTGAAAAAATTTCACAAGGTACTCTTCTTTCTTCTTAAATGATCCATTATATTAGTGTTTCACTCAAGGGCAATGAATATACACCGAAGGGTTATGTGATTATTCTTGTCATATGACTTTCAATAAGAGGCTTATCTCGATGTAAGCTAACAATAAGAGGGCCGATAGATTGGCCGGCTGGCAGTAAAATGCTTTATAGATGACCTTCTTCTTCATATACACTTGTACATATTGTAGAATTAAAGTACCTACTATATAGTGTAGCACCTGAAGGGTCTTATAATTGCTGTCACTCAGAAAACTCCAAGCTGGCATCCGTATACTATAATTGGCCTAATGGCAACTTTGTATATCAAAAGTTTATTTTGGACATTTGCTGCACTATATTTGTTGAATAGCGGAAACAAGATTAACAGTGATTTAAAAAAAATATTTTACTTTTTCAGTCTGCAGAATTCTCTGCCTACCATTAATTATTATCTCAGTCAGTAATGGGTGGTCGCCTTTTGGTGAATACAATGGTTTGGGTTCTTAGGCAGTTTATTTGTTTTTCCACCTTTGGAAATATTTATTAAGTTTCAGTAAATAGCAATAAAAAGGATGGGTAGGACTGTTAGGTAAGAGGAGGGGTATGATTCATAGTCCTGGGCCCGTTGACGTTTACCACTAATGCTATTCAATACTAGGCCAGTTCGCAACTGCTAAATTTAGCAGGTTTTATTAACTGCTAATGTTTGTACGATTAGCGGTTATGCCCATCTCTAGTGATTACTACGTTACCCAGAAGTAACGTGAAAGGGTCAAAATTCCTACCAGGTTCCCCAAAAAAACGTTATTTGTATTTTTCGTCTCCATTCATATAATAGAGGGTTATGCGCCATCTGTTAGTGAGTTTAATGTTCCTTAGTTCCCTTTTATGTACTCTTTGGCACTCATGGCAGACACCAAATGCACCCAAATTGTTTTTGAGCTGAAGGGCAATGAGACATTACTTTTTCTCAGAAAATATCAAGATTCGAGTCCAGGTGCAATTTTCCCTTCGTTTACAGGATTTGCATGTGGAGCAGTCTTGGTAAATTCTTGAATTTTCATCTCAGAACAAATTCTTTAACTGCTATCTCACAGGCCATATAAGAATCAGTGAGAGGAAAATGATCTTTTATTGCACTCCCCAAATATATACCTGTCAACCGATGTAGAAAAATACATAACAGTATGTTTTCTATTCTCTTGAATTTATATCTCCAAAACCATAATCATAATTATGTGCTCTTGCTGACTTATATGTGGCAAACGTTGTACTGTTTCTGAATAAATTTCATAATCGGTGCTTCAGAGATCATGCAAGATTTTGCCATACATGAAGTATATAGGATTTACCTGGGCAATGCTGGGTACTTCTGCTAGCTATGCATAAATTTCAATAATGTAGCAATTACGGATTCACCCAATTGAGACAAATTTAATTTTAATTTTTAAAAAGGAATGGTAAATAGAAATTATAAAAATGCAGCGAAGGAATAGAATTCTATACCAAACATTTAGAAGATTATATATTAAGATGACCAGACGTCCCGTTTTTATGGGACATGCCCCGTATTTCACACTTTGTCCCGGTGTCCCGAAAAATTTTGTCGGGACGGCTAAATGTCCCGTATTTTTAATATTTCCCAAAGAATCGATTATTAAATAGCTATAAAAAGTGTTAATCATAGTTAATAACAAAAATTCTACTATATTCGTGCTCTCTTCTATATGAAGCGAGTAAAATAGATGCACTTTCGTAAAACTAAAATTTTCAAGTGTTTTTTATCTCTGGTAGATACCTTTTACGTAATAATATATTACATACATAGCATCAAAAATATATAATACTTGCGTATGTAAGTAATAGGGCAACCTCCTATTGTGTATGTGACGTGAATTGTAACAATATGTCTTGACGTTTTTATCTCTTCGAATCAAAAGTATGCTTTGGATGACTTGCCAAAGATTGTTTTCGAACACGGCTAACTAAATTTGTTCCACTTTATATTTCATCATTTTAACAGTAATGTCGAAATCGCAACACAGCTCAGCAGCTCTTTTAGAAAGGTTAAAAAAATCCTACTATTCCTCGATAATTTTCGCCGTATTAGTTCACTTATCATTATTTTAGATTATACATTGTGTGTGTTATTCATCTTGCATGCCTTTCTCATTATGTTCAGAATAGTTTTAAATATGCTTTTGTTATTTCTTTTTTTAATTTTAAAAAATCCTTTCTTTTAGTATAAAATGGCAAAAAGACGATGAAATTATAAAGATGAATATGAGAAAGAATGGAGTTTCATTAGGATAGGGAGAAATGTTGAGGAAGACAAATGTATTCTATGTAACCCCTACATAAATATCGGCCACGGCGAAAAATCAGATGTACATCAACATATTAAATCACAAAAACATCAACGTGCTATTTCAAGTTGTCCAGGAACATAAAAAATTATTAGTAGTTATTTCATATAACAGTGTAATGATAAGTGAACTGACTATGGCCTATCATATTCTAAAACATCAAATGTCCTTTTGATCTTCCGATTGTAATAACAAACTGTTTTGTAACATTCTTTTGACTCGAACATTGCCGCAAAATTTTCATGTGGAAGATCTAAAACTGTGGCATTAATCAAAGGTGTTATTGCTCCGATTTGTTTTAAAGAAATGCTGAAGCATTTTTAAAAAACGCAGATTTTTTTGTTATATCTACTGATACCAGTAACCACAAGGCAGAAAAAATTGTTTCATTGTTAGTGTACTATTTTTCTACGAAGGCTGAATTAAAAATTAAATTGATATTGATCGTTTGCCCAATGAAACATCAGAGACTATAGCAAATTTTGTGGTGAAAACATTTTCAGGAAATGACAATGATTTGAGAAAATGTGTTGGTTTTGGAGGGGATAATACAAATACAAACTTTGGTGGACTGAGACGTAAAGGAAAAAACAATGTTTTGCAAAAATTGAAAGACCAAATTAGAAGAGATTCAGGAGGTTGGTTGTTATATGCATATTTTGCTTAATGCAATGCAATTTGGAGCAGGGATATTATTGTGCAATAACCAAGTTTTAGCTAAAAAATATTTTCATATTTTTCTAACTATACAGGATGGAACGTAGAAAAGATTTTTGTTCATTTGCAGATATTGAGAATAAGAATTTAATGTCACATTCGAAAACTAGTTGGCTGTCTTTACATCCAGCCGTTGATAGAATATTGAAACTCTTTGACGGATTGAAATATTTCTATTTGTCAGAAGAAAAGGCTGAACTTTTGCAGTATTTGTTCCCCAGGCTTTATTCTAGCTTTTATCTTATGGATTGAGTTTTCGTTTTATTAATAAATAATAGGGAAAAACATTGAAACAAACTAAGAAAATGGGAAATTGTCAAAAAACTGTTTTTATTAACCTAGTAACTGAGGATATTGGCGAGTCTTCGGCAAAGTTATCCCTCATCATTGGCCAGTGATCAGGTGGGTAAATGTCACCATAGGCAGATCCGTCATGGTCTTCCAAGCTTTCGTTTTGCATGAAAGTTATTAAATCTAAGTAATTAACAAATGTCAGATCCAGCAAAAATAGTATATTTAGTTTAAGAATTCCATTTCATTTCACGCTCTATTAAAAAAACATTCTCTAAGATAAAAGCTAGAATAGAGCCTGGGGGACAAATACTGCAAAAGATCTGAAAAGGCTCCCAAATATTTTTAAAAGATTTTTTCAATGATCCTTTAAGTGAGTGTTATTTACATTTTGCTTAATCTGTGTTTAATCTTATTCATAATCAAATTAAGAACATTGAGAAAGAAGAAATTTCTGTAACTGAAGAAAAAAATATGTAGAAGAAACGATTAGTTTAAATCAAGAAAGGATAGACGAAAATTTTATTCCGTCTAGTGTAAAAGAAATATTTGAGAAAAATTATGTATCCGAAAGACAGAAAACTTTGTTTACTAATGAAGTTAAAGACTGCTATCGATCAATTATAACTTATTTAAAAGATTGGCATAAACCATTGAACAAATACAAAATATTTGATTGGATGCTCGTAGAAAACGTACTACCATGGGAACAAGTATAAAAATCAATTTTGTTTGATATGGGAATTGAAGTTTCTGAAAATGACATTTTTTATCAGTTCTCTATTTTTAAAAAATAAGTCAACAAATGGAAAATGATAAAGCAAAATGGATCTCCAAATCATGCATTGAGAAATGGCACCAATTTTTAGGCGCGTTTCGCTTCCAGCGTGAGCACCTATTATCGTCGGTCTGCCCGTCCGTCTGTCTGTCCGTCCGTCCGTCTGTCTGTCCGTCTATCCGTCCGTCCGCATGTTCGTTCTCGGCTTCTACTGAACGGATTTTCATGAAATTTGATATTCATGACATACAGTCAAAGGTAATTCGAGGATCCAAGTGCCGATGGTGGCAGCACTATTGCTGTGTGTCATGGTGGTGAAAGTAGGGACCCTGTTATATATCTGTCTGCTAGAAATGTTTGTTGTGTAGCCCGTTGGCTTAATTGTGATCACATTTGTCCTAGTTTAAGGTTGGTTTTGGTAATTTAGCTTGATATCATTCCTTAAATAAACATGTTTTGCTCAAATGTGCTTCGCCAAAGAGAAAATACTTCGAAGAAGGTTTGTAGCATACCACAATGTTCTAATTATACAGGAGAAGGCATTTCACTGCATTTCTTCCCGAAATATGTTGAAATGAAGAAAACATGGCTTATTATGGCAAGAATTGATAATGCTTTATCGAAAAATGTCTAATGTTATTTTAACTTGCCCGGTCCTATTTCTTGTCTTATGGAATATGGAAAATTACCAATTATTATCTCTTTGGATTATGGTCACTAAAGATGTTGAGCATAAATTGCAAACATATAATATATTGTTACGATTCGATGTTTTTCCTGTGCACAGAACTGGAAAAAACATTCAAATTATGCATTTTTAAGTTTAGAAACGTCCATCATGATAAAGCAAATTTGGCTAAAAATTGTCCCATTTTGTCCCGTTTTTTCTAATAAATTCCGGTAAATGTCCCGTTTTTCCCTTATGTGAATATGGTCACCCTATTATATATCCGTAATTGAGAGAACAAAAATAAGAAACTAGTCTGCTGAAAATATTTTAGAGGAAGAGAGATCCGCTATTAACACCAACAAAAACGGAAAAAACGACTGTAATCTATGTTATCACAGGAGAAATTCTCAAGCCAACGACAAACTTAATGGATAAGTTCCTCCACAATATCTTTATACCATGCCAGAGAATAAGGACGTTCTAGGATTGTGGAGACATGCAAATATCTTTTGAACAAAAATTCGGCAAATAAGATGAACATTATTGCACGATCCATCTTCTTCCTACAAAATATTTACGGAAATAGTAACCATTGGCATTGAATCAATTTCATTATGCCCAAACCCCAGAAAAATATCGGATTTCGTAGCAGGTATAATAAGGGGAGCACATACAAACTGTCTGTTAAATCATTAGTCGCACTAATTAGTACGATTTTCCCCTCTGCATGTGTTTAATTGATATCAATAAAGCGCTCGACTCCATCCAAACCATGTAGATGATTAATAAACTGAAGAATCAATGATTATAAAAACGATTAATTTGATAAATAATATCCAAAATACTGCTACATAACATACCCAATTATATAAACGGGCGAGTTTATAACTAATAACAGAATAAGGCATATTGATCGCATATCTCAGAGACAATACAGGAATTGTACAAAACGCGGCTAAGAGAAGAAAGGTGTAAAGGTAAATGGAGAGTATTTGTGTCATCTTCGTTTTCTGGATGACACTACTGTTTTTCAAGAAGCTCAGCATTTCTCCATGGAAGGAACGTGGAACTGGGATGGGTAAGAAATGGTGCTACTACTGAAATGAGTTCTTGAACAACTCCTTCGCACATCCTCAGAAGGTAAAAATCAATGAAAGAACTCGAAGGTCGCAATCTATGTTTATTTGGGTCATTCCAACACAACGGAGGATTCTCTTTTAGGATAAATCCAAGAAAGGCTGAACGTGGGATGAAGTGCATTCAGACGTTATGCATATTTCTTCCAATCAAATATCCCGATTTTTCTCGAAAGAAAATAATCTGACTAGCACGCTCGACCATTTTTAGCGTACGAGGATGAAAAATGAACGATAAACGCTTGAATAATCGTGCGCCTGCGAACGTCACAGAGAAGCATTGAAACGTGCATGATAGACATTATGGGGAAAAGGCTAGCCCAGGACAGGGTTGAGTGGAAAGCTGCTACAAACCAATCTACGGATTGATCACCTATGATGATGATGAGACACTGTCATAATAGAGAAACGAATGGACACGACGCAGTTGGAGATCTAAAAACATTCTTGGAGGGAGGGAGCGATCGCCGTTCCCACTCTTGAACACGCCACTGCCGACGACCCTTTATTCTCAAAATTCCTGCCCCGTCAAAATCTCTCTTTTCCATCCCCTATGGAAATAATCCGCGGCACAGAAACAAGGAGTTATGCGCGGAATGGGTTTTAGAATGCATCGAGTGGAAGCAGGGTCGGTTTCACTTAAAAAAATATGTGTAAGCGAGGTAAAAATTTGCCGCCCCTATGGATATCAAAGGCATAAAATAATATTAATGATATACTAAAAAAATCGGTACAACATACATTGTACAGACTTTCTCATATATTAATGCGTCGTTTAGTTATATTTAGAAAATGAAAATCGCATCAGCCGGTCTTTAGAAAATCCAATTTTTGTTCAAGTTGCCCAAGAATAAACTAGCCTTATATTCATTCATCGAGAGAAATGAAATATGTAGTATAAATGCAGACTTATACTCAAGTAACGGTACAAAATTTTATCAAAATCGGAGCCGTTTTTGAGAAAATGAAATTATTGTTGAAGTTGCCTAGAATAAACTAACCTTATATTCTTTATTGAGAAATATTGACAATTTGGTATTATTGAAGACGTAAACTCAAGTAACTTTGCGAAATTTGATCAAAATCGTTATAGCCGTTTTTGAGAAAATCAAATTGTTGTTAAAAATGCGTAGAATAAACTTCCCTTAATTATTGAGCAATGTCAACCATTTCTTCACATCTTCTACTCTGTATGATTAAATGCCTAAGTACGAAATTTCATTCATTTTAGCTCTACCGTTTAGGTTCTAGAGAGAGTAACAAACAGATAGACGGCATTGCGAAAACCACTTTTTCGGACTCATCTACACTTAAAACGTATATTTCCGTCATAATCTCTAGGTCGAATTTTTTCGCGATTACAATAATTTCTCAATATACTTCGTATATGAGAAGGTAAATAGAAAACAAACTTATTTTACTGTTTTATTTCTCAAAAAATATTCAGCTAAATATTTTCAGAAAATATAAATAAAACATTCACTGACTTTATAACAAAATTACTATGTAACGATTATATTACCGAATATTTTTATATTGCAACTTTACGAACCCACTTTTCGAAAAGGACGAGATTATGTGTTATCGGGCTTTTTTCTTTGCAAAGTCATTTATCAGGGATCAGAGAGGGAAGCTACGTGCAAAAGGTAGAGATCCCGAATGTAAAATATTTGCACAAAGATACAAACCCAGAGTAATCAAAATCTCTAGCGTTGAAGGTTCGCTGTATTTGGAGCGGAAAGGTCATATGAAATTACAGTGCGTAATTCCTAAAAGCACATGAAACTTAGCATTATAGTTATTGCTTTTGCGTGTACATATCCCACTAAAGAGGTTAAGGAAAGTGCACAGTGTATCGGCGTATTTTAGACAATGTAAAACTTTAAAACATATGTCTTTGGTGACAACCGTAAGCAGTAGCTTAAGTCGCTTACTCCTTGAACCGACTCGGAATGTAAATGACATATCATGGCGTAAAATATAATTTTTTCGCGATGTTTTCAAGTTCTGTGCTATAAACCTTTAAAAAAATGAAAATGTAAAAATCCGAAATATTGATTTAGCCTCCTCTCTGAAATGGCGCCTGTAAGCGACCGCTTACGTCGCTTACGCCTGAAACCGGCCCTGAGTGGAAGGCGATGGGGCATCCAAGGGAGACGATCGCCCACATAGTTCTCTCTTGAATCCGCAACTGCTATGACGTAATAGACAACAAAAATGATGGGAGTATGCTTAAATTACCAAACGAACGCCAAGAATTATACGAATTAATAGTGGTTTTCATTTCCATAATGTTACCTAGTGATTCAAGGAAGTTTTGGTGCCTATAGAAAATTACAGAGAAATTTGACAGTATCAAACTTGACAACTCCATGGATTTAATATATCGCACTTAAACAAAAGCAAAACATTGAATTATAAAGCTGAAACTTTATTTTCGTGTAAAGGTGAATATAGTATCATTTTTATCATTACTAGATGAAAATTACTAAGCGAGTCGTAATTATGCTCATATTGTCAACAATATGTGGGATTTAGAGTCATTCCTGCTTCTTTTTCCAAATCCTAAGCAAATTAGTAGTTTAAGTGATTATTTTACGCCATTATATCGAGTTTCATTCCGTCATAATCCTCATTCAGCGTTTATGCTAAAGCAGCTATATAAATAAAAACTAATACTTTTTATTTATCCTTAACAAACTTGATTAGGGAATTGCTGAGTCCGTCTTATGGCCGAAAGCAATTAAGGAATAAGCAGTTGAAAAAATACGTACTAATCTGATTCAATGAGACTATAACTTCAGCCATAAACTTGCTAACTCATCTTATTTCGAAATGGCTAAATCAACAATTCACTGATCTTAAATTCGACACCGTCAAAATCTCTTATAAATTCATCAGAAAATCAAACGTATATCATTGAAGAACGAACGAAGAAATACTAGTCTCCATCGACGTCTCGTTCTATTTCCGTGTCCCTCATGAAAGAACTCCAGAATTTTTAGAAGATTGGCTTCATAAAAAAGAAATAACCACTAAGACCATCAACGAATCTAAATTCCTTGCCCACATATGCATGACGCTAACTTATTTCCAAATTAACAATCAAATTCAAAGAAAAACTAATATCGCCGCGATGGGAACCCCGTTATCCCCGTTTATAGAAAATTTCCATATGCGCAACTTGAAAAAGGGGTGTATGAAAAAGTTCAATTACTTCCCACCGATATGGCTTACGTACGTCGGTGACATCTTTGCCTTTTTCATCATCTCATCAAATAATATAGAACCCTGCCTGCAAGACTTAATCAGTAAAATCCCATTAACAAATTCACTCACGAAATAGAAATCGATAACTCTCAACCTATTCTAGATCTCGTAATAAAGAAAGACAAAGTAGAATACGACATTCACAGAAAGCCCACACAAAGTCACAGTTAAATCCGTAATAACTCATTTCACCATTATTGACGTTATATTGCAAACTTCCATACCATAGCACATCAAAAGATTACGTACCACTTAACCCAGTAAACTTAAACAAAGAACTCAAAAAAATTAAATAATTCGCCATAAAAAATGGTGACAAGACAAAATACGTTAAACTTTCATATTTTCTACCACTCACCAAAGTGCAAGACAACATTTTTAACAACCCCAACCATTACATCGTTTAAACCAGCAACAGAAGCATTTAGAGCAGTTTGGAAAACAAAAAACAAAATTCCAAACCGCGAGAAATCTCGAATTTACTAAATAAACTGCACGCACTGTAACAAAAATTACGGATGGCCATGGCCCGTCAGAGGTAGTACCTGCGAGCCGGGCGGTTGCCCCGGGGCGCAAAGGTATTGGGGGCGCTAACCCGACTACTACATATACATTAATTGCAAATGAATAAATATTGGATACCAATTTATATCGCGGAACAGGCGGGAACCTAGATAATATTTTCGTTATCATTGTTTTACGGAGCAATGAATACATTAACAAGCTCTTTTAAAAATAACAACAAAAATTTACGGGAGGGGACCCTGGAGTGGTTTCTCGCCCGGGGTGCCAAAATACCTCGGGTTGCCCTAGGTAGAGCCAACAAAAATACAAGTACTGACATTCTTTAAAGAAAACATTGCACTCATCAAACACGGTAGATTTGAAATTTGCTAAAAACATTCAAGAACCGGAGCACTCAATAACTATTAAATATTTGAAACTGATTATACCTGCAAATCCAGAATCACTAGTGAGCATACACATCTTCAAAAATGAAACAAAGTCTATTGTTATCTCCGGACAGATTCCACGCTGCCCACTATATTTCCTGGTAGAACATATAACACCAATTTCTTTGAAAAATCCTCGAGGGTAACCAAACCCACTTTCTCACTTGCGGAGGTTAAAAAATCTTCGCTTTCAAAATTCGCACACTCCATCTCCTCCCCTCCCTCCTACGCGTACTTTTAACAAACACCCACCCGAAAATTTCACTCCCCTTTACTTCACATATATAAAAACAACAAAAATACAGCTACAAGTTTTATTTTTGGGCGCGTTTTGTTTTCAGCGTGAGCGCCTATTAGCTTCGTTCTATCCGTCCGTCCGTACTCATGTTCGTTCATGGCATGGATTTTCATAGAATTGGTATTTTGGACTTATGGGCAAAGACATTAAGAAAGTGACATAAATAGTTTAAATAATCTCAACAGATATGCCATTTTAATGGAAACAAAAGGCGAACGTGGGTTCATATCACGTAAATATTACTCACACCGAAAAAGTTTTCAAATGAAATTTGTAGAACCGTATAAAATGTTTCTTGTAAAATACAATTTCATCGTTGAAGTTGCCGTTTTCAAGAAAATCCAACAAGAAAGTCGTAATTTCCTTTTAGCTTGGAAAACTTCATCCATCGTTACATTGCTGTCAACGAAAACAATTGCGTTTTACCTGAATTAAACAGGACCTACTATAATTATGAATATACACGTAATGTATTTACGCGTGCATGCAGTATTTTGTAAGTGGAAGGAAATGTATTATCTACGACGAAGAAAAGAACGTAAAACGCAAATATTAAAACCGCTTAACTCGTGAGATATGTTTGAAATAATTTTCGATTGTTCAATTACAGCTGATTAGAAAATGAATCGGTAAATAAAAATGTAATAATTTCCTTGCATCATTTCTGAAATATATTTTTGCAGCATTTATTCGTTCTACTAAAATTACGTAAATATGAAATCACCAATTCAGAGAAGGAAAGAAATTTTTAGTAGACAGGGAGACATAATCACGCCGTGGTTTATCGCTCTTTTATGGTGCGCGTTCGTTCAAACTATATCGTTTAGTTTCAAATACGCCATCGAATGAAACGCGCCTATTTGTGACACATTGTAGACTTTCCTAATTTGTTTAGAGTCTACTTGGGGCGAATCACCATTTAAGATGGCTGCATTGTAGCCGAAATACGCATATAGTTTTTTTTATAACCTTGGTTTGGCTATTGGAGATACTTATTTTCTCGGGAACTTATTCTTGAATAACTTAGCACACAATTGTTTCTTTCTGATGAATAGGATAAATCTTAATTCAGCGATGGCAAATGATTTATATATATATATATATATATATATATATATATGACATGTTCTATTTCTCTCTATCATAAGGAACTGTACTCTTAGTGAGAGCCGTTCAGGAAAATAGCGGGGTCCTGTGAAAAGTGAGCGCATCAGAATATTTTATCAGTGAATTTTAATAAATAAGCAATTACTCTCACTATGACTTTTTTAAATGTGTACTTGATGAGTACAACATATTTTTTAGAGAGCGCGGGGCCCGGTGCAGTCGCACCTTTGGTACCGCCATCAAGCCGGCCTTGCTCTTAGACAAACATGCTAGGAAAAAATCCTCCGAGGAAGGACCAGAGATAAATAAAGAGTTAGACACAACTTCCGCAGACTATCCAACGTAGCATTTAAAATTATCGCTGTTTGCCATATAATTTTGGTACTAAATTTCTCTCGACAGACAGAACAAGTTGCAAGGCTTGAGAATGGTTAATCGCGAGGTGGATAAATACGCCTGCCACATGGAATGTGACGTAAAGTTTGATTAATCGTGTTCGGGTAGAATGTAGATAAAAACTTTTCCTAAGAATTCGGAGGTTTTGTTGACGATGGTCCAAATCCCATTCGACGCTCGTTGGCGGGATGTCAACGGAAAGATCGCGAGAATTGATGGATGTCCCTGTTCATGACACCATAAGAAGACAACAGATGATGCTATGATATCAGTGGTTTAAAAAAATTACCGAGCCGCCTTCGCCACTCATGTCAAAGCTGTCATTCGTCCGTTTTCCTAGCGAGTAAACAAATTGGGTCAGGATATCCAACCTGTCAACTGCATACCCCATGTGGGTTCCGTCTCGAAATATAGAAAATCTCTCAGTAAACAGGAAATGAAAAGAAAGGGAAACTTATTCGACAGAATGGGGTATTTAGGCGTCAAGTAATTTATGTTTTTTTTTATTTTCGCTCAGGATTTTATTATTATACAGAAAAAACAAAATTATATTCGACAGGTGCGATTGAGGATTCCGGCAGATAAAATGCGACAGGTTATGTCGTTACGCGTGCAAATGACGATTGCCATTACCCGGTAAACTCTCATGTAATAAGTCATATATACTTTCGCAAAAGCAAATCAATTGTTGGGAAAGAGAAAACTGTTTTGCTTTTTCATTGCCGCTACTGTAGAAATTCTTTTTACGATTAAAATTTTAATATAAATTTTATGAAATTATTTCAATTTCCTTTATTATGAATATTTTTTAAAAATTCATCAAATTTCATGATGTTACTCCAAGCTTGTGTAATTTAGAGAGTTGAAATAATACATTATAAATAATGATAGTGTATTTACTTTAGTAATGACTTGATGGAATGACTGATACGAAGATCCACTGCGCCAGGCATAATCTGGAATGATTTTCACGTTTCCACATTTCTTCTTTATTAATGATGTAAAAATAATATTTTGGCTATTTAAAAACGGAAAATCGTATACATTATTAACTGAAATTATTATTTTTACTGTGAGGACTTGATGAATTTAATTACTTTTTAGAAGAAACGGACGTTCTGATTGTGTTATTTAGTATTTATCAAGACGAACTGTACTCGATAAAATATTTGAAGTTTAATGAGAAAACCTATTTACTGTAATTATATAGATAAATGTTCGCATAATGCTTCAGGATGTACATACATTTACGTGACAATTAGAAAAACTGGCATGCATTTATTCCAGAACAACGGTGGCAAAATTTTGCCTGTAAAGTGCCAAATTTTTCCAGAGTACTAGGATCCGAAAAGCCACATGAATTAAAACGCACTAGTGAAATATATCAATTCATCTGCGTCGATAATTTCTAAAGACAAAATGCGTTAAATGATATAAAAGTATAACAACACAGGAAAAAATACCAATTAATCGTAGCCTCATGGCACAAGCCAGGACCAATGTGGATAATGAATTGGTTTCTTGTCAGTGATTACCTGAAGTTTTATTTATGTTGACTACAGAAATATGAAATGCCTTAAATATTGATCTGCAGAAGCTACTACGTGCTAGTTGTATGCAATATTCATGGCTGAAAAACGTTTGTTAGAGATACATCGATTCACACATACTGAAATCTTAGGGAAAAATTATGGCTTTGCCTTTTTCGTGACTAAATTGACACTCATATTTAAATTTTCGACAAATATTTTCATTTTATGAATGTGTCTGATGTATCTTAGTTTCAACAGTTTCGAAGCCAAATACTTTTCGAAAAGCTGGACATTTTAGTTAAGAGTAATAATTATTAATAAACCGAATCATAGCCTACTGAATCACAGTGACCGTCAGTTGCCAAAGAATAAAATTCATGGAGAGGCACATTTCATTTATCCACAAAATCAGTTGACATTTGTACTATTTTATTAGTTACTCGTAGTTCAAACTGTGGCACTCCCTTGATCCACATATTAAGGAGTGTTAACTGTTAACTGCTGCAATTATCCGCGTGTTATGCGACAACATTTTTCAAACTATTGCCGTAACACAAAAGACCAATTGGTACGCGTGCCGCAGGGGCTCATCTCTGCGTTTAGCTATTAAACTTTCACAGTATGTTTCGAAAGCTGAACTTTTATTTTAAACTAGCGTAATTCCCGTTGAAATATCAGTGTAAGAATTATAGATAGATTGATTATTAATATTTGCATTTAAAATAATTAATAGCACTCTATTACATATGAAATATTTCGTCATATATCACATTTTTAGTGAATATTCTGATGTCGTTTAGTAAATGCCTTTGGTTTTTATTTTCGGCTATAAAATTCTGATATTCTTCTCCCACCTTGTTGTCGTAAATGGTACATATAATTGTCGGTGTGCAAAGACAGGGAAATAATTATATCTATACATATATAACGTAGGAAAAATAATTAAATTTCCTGCACTTAACGTTATGATTGTTTTAAAATTGTACTCTGTACTTACGACGAAAGAAAGCTTACTCGAATCCTCAATAATGTTCTCCGTCGCTATGTAAATAAAACCCTTTAAAAGATTTAAATTAAAAACTAACTAATTAATCAATCAGCGGAATAATTTCTTTGAATACTATCTGAACAAAAACAAATCACCAATTTATTTCAACATTGTAAACTGTTCTATTGACGATTAAATGGATCATTGTATTGAGGATCCTTATTGACAAAAAATAAACTAATTGTTTATCGTAGAAACCGTTACATAAACAAACATAAGTGTTTATTATATATTCCCGTCGTTTTCGCCGAAAGAAAGGTGAGTTGTTGACGTACATGTGGCGCCAACCTATCGGGCACAATGAGAACTACATTTCGCTGTCGGCCATCTTGGGTACCTTACATAACAACGTTTTTATTATAGAGAATTGTTCAGTTCTCTAAATATAACATATAATTCTTTTCGGAAAAGCCAAGCATATTAATAATATGAAATAGATTCCTAGGAAAAGTTAACAACTTAGAATTAACATATAAAATGACTGAAAGCCTATTTCTGATATCTGTA